>JANRMT010049829.1:12585149-12607175 GCA_026402145.1 Polypterus bichir lapradei
ACCTAATAATATACATATTTGGTCCAAATTAACAATGCATAGAAACAGAAATATATTAAAGGTAGACCTACTTGAAAAACAGTGTTTGCACCACCTTGGTACTGCTCCCGTGTGTGAAATAAAGAACAACAGTAAAACACTTAGGTTGAGGGTGAGCTCTGTTGGAGTTAGCCATTCCCGTTGTAGTGAATAAAGATGGTATGTTTTGCTACCTCTGTTTTGCTTTATGTTTCTTTCAGAGGGATTTCAATTCACACATTTATCATCATCTGATCCTCCTATACTGGACTGTGATGGACTTTGTGGTTAGTGTTAATTGTTTATTGTGTTGTGTATATAAATATTTATCACTGACGGGGAATTGGGGAGGGCTTCTTTTTTCATTATTCAATCCTTTTTCATCATTTAATAAATATATTAATTATTATTTATCGTGTTTGAGTGTAGTTATGATGGATCAAGGCTAGATGTACTCCTTGGGTCCCTGCAATAAAATAAATATATCACCATCTTCGGATGGTGTGAATATTATCGTCCATGCAACCACTACACAGTAGCAGTACTGAAAGAGGAAAATCAGAATGTATGTTATCATGACTTGTCACAAATGGCATATGGTAAGTAACAGCTTATTCGAGGTGCATGTATTTTCTTGAAAATAAATATTCTGTTGATTTTGGTTGAGTATACAGTATATATATATATGTCACTGCAGTGGCCTCATCTTGCTGTCAGCCCACTTATTAGGAGTCAGCCTTCTGTATGAATCTCACTACATCAAGGCGTCTCTACACTCATAACCAATGGCACAAACACACCTCTAAGACTTCCTAACCTGATTAAATGTGTCCTCTCATAGTACTCAGGATAAAGCAAAGACAAACCCAAGCTCAAGTATCACTTAACTGTAGACTTATCAAGTGTCCAGTGTTCCAAACTACAACCAAAAGAACACTTAAATGTTTAAGGATATTTTCCATTGCACTTACCAGTGTCCCCTTGTTTTAGCTGTTAGCTTGCGGTTTGCTTGGAGGTCGATGGCTGTTACCTTGTTGAAGCTGAATCAGCAGGTGTTCGCTTAATGCTTTGTGACAGTCCTGTTTTACTTCCATGTAAACAGACGTTTGGTGATGGGGTTAAAAATTTGCTATCGGGTTACAATCAAATTCTTATTCTACGAAGTTTGAAACATAAGAGAAAAGCTTAATTTAGCATGGTATCTGTGTGTGTGTGTAAAATTAAAAGTGATTTTCACATTTTAAAAGCACAGTATGTATTGGAAAGATACGCAGAGCTACTGGATTAGTACATCCTAGCAAAGATACAATGCAGATCCATGATCTTGATGGAAAATTAGTCGCATTGTCTCTGGTACAAAATGTGATAAACATTCAGTCCTGCATGAAAAGGAAACACTGTAAATAACAATAAAAAAAACAAAAAAAAAAAAGACACTGAAGCATATGATCTTTATTTTGTGAATCGTGGTAATGCTTAAAATGCATAGTCATTTGTAACATATGTGGTCATTGCTTTTAATGGTATTGTTTCTCTCTCTGGTGCTGCTAAAAATGTCATTTGGATGGACAAAACTTTGTAGTCTAGCAGATCGGTTATTATCTGTCAGATTACAGTACAAAATTGTCAAAGAAATCAAATATATATTTATCAGTCTGCAGAATAATAATAATAAATAATAATAATGCAAAAATATATGAAATAAGCAAAAAATAAATTAAAATATATTTCAGAAAATATAACATACAGATTCATTACAGATAATAGCATTGTGCCCATACAGTATTGGATTTGGCTTTGAAGCCGTGATAAAGTTCTTTGACCAAAGACTATGAAAGTCCTGATGTGTTTCACAAACCAGACAATGAATTCAGCCCAATGCTGACATCTCCAGCCAGCAGATCCACATGTATATCTTTGAGATAATCTACATTATAATTTGTATGGAAGTCTGATTCACTTTAGAGACTGTGGAGATATTATATATGACTGATTGGTTATTTGTTTAGACCAAAAAGTAAACCACATGGTATAAAAATATTTTTATTGTGAAATATACCAAAAAAGAAGAGGTACCTTGAGTTGATGAAAGTAAAGATTTTTTTTTCTACTTTTTACTTGTAAAGCTAAGGACCTTTTTCTGCTAATGTCAGATACAAGTGATGTGAGTCCAATAGGTGCGAGTCAATTCATTTTATTGAACTTGTTAAAATAACATGTATATGACAGAAGGAAACACTTTATTTATCAAATAATTCACAATGATTACTGTATATTAATACATTAGCATTGATTAATTTTAGGATAATTAATATGCTAAAATGTAAAAGAAAACATTTATTTGATAGCCTCACGCCAATTTAAATTGGCACACAATCATACAGAATTAGCCCAGACCAGAAATAAAGTAACTACTTAACAAAATGACACCAATATGACAAGAATTTTTTTATTAATTTGATATATTCTTATATTTTTATTTTAATAATTGTCATCAAAATGCAAAGAATGTGAAGCAATATGACTTGCACAAAGAAACAAGGAAAGAGCATGTAAACTTGCACAAACATATGAAATATCACAGTATATAAATGTTCAACTGTTATTGTTTTCTGCACATTTCTTGTGGTGAGAATCAAGGATAGTAAATCTCACTGGCAACAGGAAAAAGGTATGAATCTATTACTGTGAAGACCTTTAGAATTACTCTCCTACATTCACATATATGCAGAAAAGCAATAAAATGTTGTTATTTCTCCTTACAGCATGTCTTTAATGAATGAAAGAAATTGGAGTAAATGGAAGAAATGCGTGTAGAGGTGTAGCAAACTTTCCTACACATAGGACTAAACTTAATATTGTAAGACCTTAGATAAAATTGTGCATACCGCAATAAAATTAAATGATAGTTAAGTACTTATATGATATACAGAAAAACTATAAAATGGGTGAAAAGAAATATTGCACTTACAGCAGGCTGATTCTTATCAATCAATCAATCTTCATTTTTATAATGTGCAGCACTAAAACAAGGCACCTTATAAAACCAAACACAAATAAAATATATTGTCAAAATAATAATTAAGGTAATAATAAAAACAACTTTAAGAATCAAATATCTGATTTCAGTAACCACTATGATAATAATAGAAGATCATTATTTTTCCCTAAATTATACAAAAAGAAGATACAATATCTAAGAGAGTAGATGTGATAATATTTTGTGTAGAATGAAAAACAAAAAAAAGTCATTCTTAAACTTTTACATACAATTTGGAGTTAACAGAACAGCTTGTGCAGATCTTGGTAGAAACTTTCAGTGAGTGAAATCCATAGAATGAAACTGAGAGGACAGCAAATCTTTCAGACGAGTGGCAGGCCAGTCGCAGGAGGCCTTAGTTGTCTCAAAGTTTACACGTTGCAAGCAGAATAGAATGGATGATTATAAAAGTGTGTACGCTACCTGAGTTGTGTGTTAATAATCAAGTTGTGTATGCATGATTATTCATCTAGAAGTAACTGACTTAAAAACTGAGCAGGCGTATAAACAAAATCAAACTACTAGTAGATTTCCTATTCATTTTGTTTAAGTACATCATTAGTTCATAAAAAAACAGTTCTCAAGATAAAATTCAGTAAGTGAGAGGAAGACAAAATAATGACAAATGACATCTGTGACCTGCTAAAATATGACAGGATGGATGATTTGTCAGGATACAATGTTTTATCAAAGACTGTAACTTTGGTTACACTGTGCTAGAGATCCTACAAGATGCAGTTGTGCCTTAATATTTACGACCGTTTAGGATATGAGGAGTCCTGTGGCTAACATACTTCATTTTACTTGAATATCAACAAACAATTGAAAAAATGTCACCACAGCGGTAGATAAGGAATCCACTGGATGCTTCTAAACACTGAAGATCTTTTATGAGCTTATTAATCTTTTTGGGAACAATATTAAACTTACTGACAAAATATTACTGCATACATTACACTTAATTCTTTTCATGCAGTGCGATTCTTCCATGAACAGTTCATTTTTATACCACAAACATAGAAAATATTTTCCATTCATAACATGAAGTGGAGCACTAGGGGAAATTTCCTGGAGATACCACTGAATTTGTCATCTGCCATGGCTCTAGGGATATCACAATGTTATGCCACTTCTCTTTTTATATAACACATATTGGATTTATTTAAAAAAAAATACTTTAAAATTATTATTTAAGATTTTTCATCCAATAACTTCAAATGGCCACAATAGTTGTACTCTCTCTCATGTTGCTGGAATTACTTCACACACTAATTTAATTGCAAACAATAACAACATTGTCTTCTTGCTTGTCTAATTCATTTTATCTTTTCTGTGACAGTCTCATTTTTGTGTATCACTTCCCATTTTATTAACTGTGCACTGGAAATTAAACAAAATGTCCCATTTGTCCCATAATGTCTATTTTTTACCAGGCTGAAATGCATGCGGCAAGGTGCACAAAACTCAGTGGGGGTCCCACACTCTACGATTTAAATTGGGTCTAGCACACTCACTGAATTATTGAGTTTGTGACCCATTTTAGAAGCAAAAAAAATTGGTCAGCCTAACTAAAGGTGTAATAAAACAAAAAATATGCAAAGAGAACAACCATGTTTTATTTCCAGAGATTCCAAGAAAATGTCTCAGCAGACACAAATGAAACATATGAACATTTACCTAATTTTCATCATTTTGTCTTAGTTATCGCTGTAAAATTTCATAATGTGTAAGATGGACTTGCTTTTAATTAGGAATGTACTGTAGACTACTAGCTTTTTGAGCTTTCATTTTGCCATTTTACTGACAGAGCTGATCTAATAAGCAGATGTCTAACATTACAATTGAATACGAAAGTGGTGACTTTACATCATGATCTCTGAATACAATTAAAGTGCTTTCCATAAATAAAATATAATGCACAAATAATATAAATATATTTACTGTCTGTCATAAAGAGAGACTAAAATCTCATGTTTTTTGCTGTTTGTACAAAACACTAAGGCTTTAAAGACTTTGTGTCCTAATTTTGTATGAGAGGTACTTCATTACAATAACTGAAAGCATAGACAATTATGTCACAAGGTGAAAACCACTAGAGGTTCACAGTATACTTTATGATAGCTTGTAAATATTAATAGGTGGTGATGATGTTTTAGGTAGAAATCCACATTATTATGCAGCTTTCTTTGCCAAACTCATTGCAGACTCTGCAAATACATCAATCATCGATTCCAACAAATTGGAAATTATCTCAGAAGACTTTAGAACATTTGTGAGAGGTTTCAAGAGTCTCTGTAAGTTATAAAGAATTAAAGAGGTAGAAGAAGAAAGAACATTTTGAACAGAATTTGAATTGATATTAAACACAAAAGGATCATTCACTTCTGCCTTAAGATCTTCCCCTCTTGTCCCTAGTTTATCTGCAATTTGGTTAATGGAGTCATCATCAAGACCCATGTACCAACGATAGAACAGAAGAATTTCCACAACAGCATCACAATTATATGCACAAGTGGTTCCAGGTATAAAAGTCGTACCTTCACCTTCATCTGTTGCATATGAAATTAACTGTGAGATTGTTCCCTTCAGCTTTGTCTTTTTCTTTCCAACCAGGCATTTGGCCATTTCAGTGATTTCATCTGAGCACAAATCTTTCTTCTTTTTTCCTACTTTAAGCTTCAAATCTTGACAAAGTTTCATGAAATCAAAATCTGTTGTGCAGCGGCTTGACACAAGGAAGACATGTGGAGAGTCCACTCCATTTTTTTTTAATTGACTAATACAATAATCTTTTATTGTCTCATATTGTTCATTCCTGCTGTACTGATCATCGTTCTGCTAATGCTCATCCATTTTACTGCGTACAACATAGAAATCTTTTTTTTTTTTTTTTTTTATCTTTTCCAAAAAAAGTTTGTCATTCTCTGTAAACCTGTTTCCAATAATTAATATGATTAAGTGATATTCTGTAAATTTGACTTTCTTAAAATATTTTGCAATTTCAAATGTTGGTGTTCCAGCCCCAGGAAGATCCCATAGAAACACAGAATGAAGACTTGGATTCTTATATTTTGTCATTTCCATGGTTTGCTCAGTAAAACCCTCTTCAGCTGCTTCAGGGTGTCCAGGTTTAAGACCACAAACAGCATTGATGAAAGCTGATTTCCCTTTTCCTGATTCTCCTGTTACAGCGATGTGAACTTCTCTTTGGTCAAGCACATACTGTATCTCAGTAATTATGTCTTCTAATCCATTGTCAGTAAATGGTGAGGAGAGTTTTGGTTGAATCTTAGCAACTACAAGTTCCAGTATGACATTTTCAGTTACTTCTGGCTGTTTAGAAAATAAATCACAGATATTTTTAATATTTATATATTGTAGATTAACTGTTTTATATATATACATACATATCTGTGTGTGGTATGCGTGTGTGTGTGTATCATTTTTTAAAAGTTTTTCTAAACTTTTCTAAACAAAGTGAAATTTTTTTTTTCTTATTCTATATTTTTTCATCTTATGACGTGTTTATGCCATACAAATATTTTCAACAGATATGGAAAAACATTATATTTAGGCACATTAGGTTTCAAAATGTTTAAGGAAAAAATACATTTTCTGAAAAACTTTAAAATGGTAGGTTTCAGAAAACATGTTATTTGTATTGTAGATGTCTAATAAAGAAATAAACTGACCAACACCAATCTCAGTTACACTCAATGGCTCACACTAAGTACTACTCACTATCACACACGTGCGATTGGGAGACAACTTTAAGGCTCATATAAATGTAATTACACTCCCAACCAGGGGTTGGCACTGTTGCCTGATGCCTTTTCTCATCCTCCCTCTGCAGAAGCTGTGGATGACGATTGTGACCCTAATGATGTCACTTCCAGTTCTGATCAACTGTACTCACCTCTTCCTGTCCTCTCAAGCGAAAACCGGCTCCATCATCAACAACCTGAACATCTCACGACTTTACAACGCATTTATTTTAACTTAGTTTTTGATTTACACACTTCCAATTATACAGGGATCACCACTGTACCCAAGCACATTGTCTGATTTTTTGTGTTTTTACAACACATTTTATCAGATATTTTTGTACTGTGGTATCTCTTTTCATAGTCCTAACCAACAAGACATAATCCTCTAGGCTACTGATGCACAAGAAGGCGTTTGAATCACTGACAGTGTTATTCACTACAATATCAGGTTTAGGGCATTTTATTTGTCCTTATAGATTGAGTTGGAAGTGGAAATAGAGGCAATACTGTACTTTCACAGAGATTTCGTTGTTCAGGTAAATTACATTCCTATGACTGTTCTATTAAGGTTAAATGTAGTTGAACAAATTCACAATATTTAAAACAAAGAGTTTCTAGGAATACAATTGGCATTGGAAGAGTGGAGATACTGATTAGAAGAAATTTAGCACCAGTTTTAGGTGTATTTGCATATAACGCATGAAGCACCTACTCCGATGGCCATATCTGTCTGTCTGTCTGTCTGCATGAAAGAAATTGACACCCTGTGTACCGATTTTTTGTTAAATTTGGTGTGCTTATTCTTCAAGGAAATTTGTCAAGACATTTAAATTTTCATTGAGATATCTCAAACAAATTGTGCTGTACAAAGTTTTGCAAAGTTAAAATTTCCCACTTTAAGAGTGCATTTAAATCTGCAAACTTGTCTTTGCTAAAGCAGAGAAACATTCTGTGCAGCTCTCACAATGAATTACTTTACTGTTTAAATTTTACCTTGACAGTGGTTACACCAATTTGTATATTTTATTTATTTACCTCTTTTATTTGTCCATCTGCCACTTGGTTCCCCACAATGGCAGGGAAAATGCATGCACACGTGCAAGCAGCTCATATAAAGCACCCTTCTCCTAATGCATTAAGTAAGTTAACCATAATAGTAATAATAATAATAATAATAATAATAATAATAATAATAATAATAATAAAAACATCCATCCATTTTCCAACCCGCTGTATCCTAACTACAGGGTCACGGGGGTCTGCTGGAGCCAATCCCAGCCAACACAGGGCACCAGCCCACTGCAGGGCGCACACACACACACACACCCACTAGGGACAATTTGCACCTAACCTACAAGTCTTTGGACTATGGGAGGAAACCGAGGAAACCCACACAGACGCGGGGAGAACATGCAAACTCCACGCAGGGAGGACCCGGGAAGTGAACCCAGGTCTCCTAACTGTGAGGCAGCAGCGATACCCACTGTGCCACCCCATAATAAAAACACTTCTCTGGAAATGAATGGGAGAGGAAAGCAATTATGTAGGCTTATATAAGACTGAATTGACTGAAATATCTGCACATTATTTTTGCAAAGAACTCACTTTGTCAAACTGCAGCTAGAGGGTGTATAAACTTAGTAATTACACAGGAAAGATGCTACTCCCCTAAGTGATATAAATATAGCATGGCTTCAGAAAGGGAACTGCAGTTGATCGGTGAGCACAAGATCAGAGCTACTGGGCTACAACAAGGACTGTATTGTGGTTTGTAGTTTCTACAGTGCAAGAAGAGTCTCGTTGAGCTGCAAATAGCAAGGACAGGGCAGGATAAAAGGATACACGTATTGAAAAAGTTGATTAGCAGTATAATGTACAAAAGAATGAGAATAGTTTAGCATTTCGAAGTACCAAAAAAGCTGATTTTGCTTCCATGTATCTTCAGACTGGAGGTAAAATCTTAAAGATTGTTACCTTTGGTATTCCTATCTATAATAATAAAAGGCAAAGCCCTCACTCACTCACTCACTCACTCACTCACTCACTCACTCACTCACTCACTCACTCACTGACTGACTGACTGACTCATCACTAATTCTCCAACTTCCTATGTAGGTAGAAAGCTGAAATTTGGCAGGCTTATTCCTTACAGCTTACTTACAAAAGTTAAGCAGGTTTCATTTCGAAATTCTACACGTAACTTTCATAACGGTCGACAACGTCCGCCATGTTGAACTTTCTTATTTATGGCCCCATCTTCACGAAATTTGGTAGGCGGCTTCCCTGCGCTAACCGAAACTGATGTATGTACTTATTTCGATGGTATGACGCCACTGTCGGCCGCCATATTGAACTTTCCAACGTCACCAATTTTCAAACTTCCCGTGTAGGTAAAAGGCTGACCCCATCTTCACGAAATTTGGTAGGTGACTTCCCTGCGCTAACCGAAACCGATGTACGTACTTATTTCGATGGTATGACGCCACTGTTGGCCGCCATATTGAATTTTCCAAACGTCACTAATTCTCCAACTTCCCGTGTAGGTAGAAGGCTGAAATTTGGTAGGCCCATTCCTTACAGCTTACTTACAAAAGTTAAGCAGGTTTCATTTCAAAATTCTACGCGTAACGGTCATAACGATCAACAACGTCCGCCATATTGAACTTTCTTATTCATGGCCCCATCTTCACGAAATTTGGTAGGTGGCTTCCCTGAGCTAACCAAAACTAATGTACGTACTTATTTCGGTGGTATGACGCCACTGTCAGCCGCCATATTGAATTTTCCAACATCACTAATTCTCCAACTTCCCATATAGGTAGAAGGCTGAAATTTGGCAGGCTCATTCCTTACAGCTTATTTACAAAAGTTAAGCAGGTTTCATTTTGAAATTCTACACGTAACGGTCATAACGGTCAACAACGTCCGCCATGTTGAACTTTCTTATTTATGGCCCCATCTTCTCGAAATTTGGTAGGCGGCTTCCCTGCACTAACCGAAACCAATGTACGTACTTATTTCGGTGGTATGATGCCACTGTCGGCCGCCATATTGAACTTTTCAACAGTCTTTGTTACTTATGGGCCCATCTTCAAGAAATTTGGTACACGGGTTCCCAACGCTAACTGAATCCTACTTACGTACATATATACGTTCATAGCCTGCAGCTTGGTCACCATGTGAGGCGGCGTTGGGTCCCCCATCCCAACGCCTCCCACGTTGTTGGCTGCCTGCCTATATAAGGCCGTCCATCACTCCAGTCTCTACATTCCCTTCCTTGCTTCGCCACGGGATTCACGTCTCCCTGCTGATAACTACAGCCTTTTTGTTTAATCCACGGCTTCTCCGCTGTTTTATTGTTTGTTTATTACAATTATAGTTATTGTATAGGTATTTTACACTTACTTTACATTACTCAGGTACCCATTTCCTTCATCATTCCAACCCCCATTACCATGTCTATCGAGGTAATCACCATCAATCAAAGAACTGTCACTTACCGAGCGGTTTCCATGCCCGGAGATGGCACCTACCTTTTCCATTCTCTGTGTTACATATTGCACGGCCATATCAGGCTCACTCTTGATATCCGGAAGAACATTGTGTCTTATGTATTGAATGACTGGGACAGGTTCAAGGTGTGGACTGATGACAGTACAGGAGATAATTATACTACACAGGAGCACTAGAAGAGTGAAATGCTTAAGCCCTTCACCTATGGTTCTGCATGTGAGTTGATGGCTGCCACTGAATTGTTCGGTTGGTGCTTTCAAGTGTACCGAAATGGCCAAATATTTTACACCTTTCGACAACCGCCAATGCCTCTTAAACATCTTACATTCACAGGTGACGATTTCAGTAGTGGACACTTTGATGTTTATGAATGTTTAAACTCTCAAAAGCTGGATGTGAAGTTATCGATGAAACCGGTTGTAAGATTACAACGCTTGACAGATGCCGAATGTCACTTCAACACAAGTCCTGCAAATACTGTCGTAATTGAAACAAACCATGAACCTCAAACTGATTATGACAGCAGCAATCCAAGCTGTGAGATTTGAGACAAGATTACTGCTCACATGGCCAACTGTAAGTTACATGTTCAAGAGTAAGCTCAGCGCACAGCTTGGTCATGTTACAACCGGAGGGCCGAACTGACAACGTGGTATACAAAGAGATCCTTAACAAATAATTATTGGCATATTTTCCCTCAGTTTAAAAAGGTTACACTTTCTTCTTAATCAAAATTTTAATGCAGTACTTCGCCGCTGCGAAGCGCGGGTATTTTGCTAGTTATACAATAAACTAGTTCCTTTTTAAACTCTTAGTTATTTATATAATTTTAATGAATCAATGGGTATTAATTAATGCTAGCTGTATTACACAGCTTTACCGAGGAAATTTGGTAAGTCAATGAGTGTCAGTTTTAGTACCCTTGGTTAATTGGGTGTATCAGAAGCACTCCTGTATGTAACTAAATATGTGCTTTTATATGTACAATATTTGTATTTTTTTTTTTTTTTTGCAAAGGCCAAATATTATCAGTAGTCCGAGTGTTGTAGTGGTTAAGGCTTTTGACCCAGAATTTCAAACCCTGAGGTTGTAGGTTCACATCCTGCAGCTAATGCTGTGAGTAAGTCATTTCACCTGCCTCTGCTACAGTTGGAAAAACAAAAGAAAGGAAACTAATTGTATTACAAATGTTCTAAGTTACCTTGGATAAAGGCATCAATCAAATAATACTATTATTAGGTCTGATTATTGGTCTATATTATTAGGCTTCTCAAACTGATCTTTATACAGCTTTCACTTAATTCAAAAATTGTGCTGCAAGAACTATAACAAGAACAAAAAAATACAAACACATAACTCCAGTTCTTACAGCTGAAGTCTGAAGTTTACATACACTCAGTATGGAGCATAAACATTATCATAATGTTGATAAATATCGTGAAAAAAGTGCATTGACAAAAGAACTGGTTGTTTTATTTTCTTTTTTCTTTAATGTCACCAAATTTCAATCAAATCTGTCAAAGCATTTTTGAGATTTTAGGATATTTAGTTAATTAATTGGGAGAATTACCCCTAAATATAGATATATTAAAATATCTTTTCTTAGAGGATACCTACTGCATAAGATGTACTATCCCACCAAATTTCTGTGTTTTAACTAAACAGGAAAGAGTACTTTTGTTAATGAGTGAGTGTGTGCAATGTCCCAGTGCTAGAAGTGGAACCAAGTTACTGGCAGTACTCTGTTGAGTTGGCGTCTTGCTCCTTATTGCCTTTCTTTTACTTTTAGATGTCTGATACATAAAATCAAAACTCTATACCTTGTCACACACGTGCGCATGGGAGGGAGCTAAAGGGCTTGAATGAGGGTAATTCCATACCGGACCAGGTCCTGCAGACCAGTTAAACAATTTTTAAGTTCTTTTCTTTGCTACATCAATTCTTTCTGTATTTTTGTGTGAACTGTTTTACTTTGAATTTTTACTAAAGTTTTTTAAAACAAAAAAATTTTGGCTGTGGAATCATTTCAATGTGTCAAGTTATTGCCGAATCTCATTTATAAACTCGAGCAGCTGAATTTTGATCATTTAAAGTAAACACAGCAACACCTACTATATAAATGACAGTATCGATAAACTTACCCAAGACTTCAACAAATGTCTTTCAGCTTCTCAAGTATTAAAATAACATTTGAGCATGGCTGAAATCTAAACATTGCAATAAAAAGGGAAGCGTACCATAAAAATGGAATTTTCTGTATGATTAAAGAAAACCTTAAAATAATTTAAAGGAGTTATTAAAAGCAGAAAAGAGGAACTAAATTATCTAAAATAAAGAAAAGTTTAAACCATACATACATAAAATACAATAAGACTGTAAAGGGTATGCCCTGTAGTTTTTGATACTGGACTTATTAGTACTCACACCATCATTGTTAGCAGGAAAGTATTAATTCTAGCAGACAATTTAGACATTTAATTTTGAAATTGAAATGTTAAAGTACCTCTGAATTGTCTTCAATTGCTTTTTTCAACACATTCAATGCAGACTTTGTAAAATCATTCAGTGCGCTATTTAACAAAAAGCAGGTTGCAGTAAAGGAGACGGTACCTCCAATAACAGACCCAATCACAGGTATTAGCAGAAGGGCCTCATCAGCAATCATTACAGCACCAGAAACAGTCGATGTGATAAATTGTATCACAGATGAAGGTGTGATATTAAGCACAAATGGGCTTGTAATTTCTGCTTTCAGCTCTTGAACAGGTTTGTTAACTCTAAAGGCAAGTCTGCAGAGAGATTTGTCATCGAGTCCCAAGTAGGTTCGCATATGCAGAAGTGTGGCTACTAGGATACCGATATCACAAGCAACAGATAAGCCAGGAATGGGAATTGCTCCAGTTCCACCAGAAACTACAGCTGCCAGAGCAATTTTTGCTTGTAGAACCTTCTTTTTCTTTTCAGTTACAGCTCCTGTAAGATTTGGTAGTGAGAGCACAAACACATTCTTCTTCTTCTCTGGCAGCTCAGACTCCAAATGACCACAAAATTGCATGAAGTCATATCGATGCGGATATCTACTGGAAACAAGGAAAACCTGTGAAGTGGTTAATCCACTTTTCTCTAGGCTGTTTTTATAGTAACTTCTTATTTTATCAAATTCTTCTTCAAGTCTGTCATGTTGCCCTGTTTTGGAAAGTTTTTTCTCAACTGTATCCATCTTGCTACGAACAAAATAGAACTCTTTCCCCATTTTCTTTATCTCTTTAGCCAATTTTACATCATTCTCATTGAATCTTTCTCCAGTTATTAAGACAAACAAGTCATATGTGTTAAAGTTAACTTTATCCAGGTATTGGTGAGCGGAAAATCTTGTTGTTCCAATTCCTGGCAGATCCCATAGGCAGACAGAAGGAAGTTTTGGGTGTTGATAAGGTGTCGGTTTTGAGGTTTGCTCAATTATACCTTCTTCAGCTGCTCCTTCATCATTGGGTCCCAGGCCTCTCATGGCATTAATGAAGGCAGATTTACCCACACCTGATTCTCCTGTCACTGCAATTGTGACTTTTACATTGTCCAAATTGTCACATTTGTCTTTAATCAATGGAAGTACTCCATCCAGCCCATCTTTATTATAGACTTGGGCAATCTTCTTAACTTCTTCATCATTAAAAAAGGGATTGGGTTTAGACTGTGATTTTCCCATTGTATTTCTGGAACAGAATGATAAAAAACACTTTTAATAGATATGCAGTACAGGAAAGGAATGAAATGCATTAAAAATGATAAATGACCATTTTTGAACTCATTTTTCATCAAATGAAACAGTGGCTAACTCTGCTTCTTCAGTGCTTCAGAAGATAAGGCTAAAGTCCAGATCTGGTTGCTTTCTGTGTGCATTTAACAAATTATTCATATTTCCCTTTATTCTCTTCTAAGCACTACATACAGTATAAGCATACATTCTCTGTATCCTGTACCTTTTTTAACTTTCCTGCTCCTCTCACCCTCACTAGTTCATCCTTTAGCCTGCTCACCTTCTGACTCCAAAGTAAAGCTACGACCAGGGACTCCTTCTTTTGTTACTTCCATAGCCATGATTATAGTATTACAATACAATTACTGGGACCACCCTAAATCTGCCCACCCCCAACATAAGCTACATGTATCTCTGCAGTTCAGTATCCCAAAATATTCTGAAAGAGTTAGGTAACTCCTAGGTATCCTGACCACTTTAATAAATTGTAGAATGTCATGTGTTCTGTGATAGAACTCCACAGTGCCAGCTGTTGACTCAACAGCCTTCACTTAATATGTTCAGTCCTCCATGGCCTTCTCCCTGTCTCTTTGCCCATGGAGTAATCTTTTTCATGGCGTTTTTCATAAACATATGTCCTTCCTTTTCTGATGGTATTATAACTAAACTTATGATTAACCAACACAGAGCCCTGTTCCTACTGTCTGCACCTCACAGCTGACATAAAATGGTAAGAGTTGAATGAAAGACTGCAAACTTTGTAAAAAGATATGCCAAATAGTTTCTGTAAGACACATTTTTTTATTGCTGTAATGTAGTTCATCTACTATTATTAGAAGATTAAAATTTAGTAGCTCAAATGATATAAAATTACCTGAATGAAATGATATTATTTAGGGAAGTCCCCATGAAGATTTGGAACATGCATTACTGTTCAAGTTGATTCTGGAGAATTAGTCAGAAATCACTTCAAAACAAGGTTTATACCAGAAGTGGCATTATATCTCTCTATTATATCAAAAGAAATCTTTGGACGAGACGAGACTTTTTCGGAGAGATGAGATGAGACATTTTCAGAGAGATAATATCAAGTCCCACGAGACGAGACTTTGTGCCAAGAGATGAGTTGAAAACCTAACAGGTGCAAGTGGGGGTGGAAATAAAAGACAAACAGTAGAAGGAGAAAAGACAAAGAGTAGAAGACAAAGTAGAATGTTGTAAAGAGGTTCAAAAATGGCACAAAACACATGCAGAGCAGGTTAGAGATTATGAACTAAAATTCGAAAGTCTCAAAAAACTGATAGTAAAGATTGCATTAGCGCTAGCAAACAGAAATTATTACTTGGTGAAATAACGGAACAGCGAAAAGAGATTCAATATATAGACATAGGTGATATGACAGAAGTATGTAGATATTGTTCAGCTTTAAAGTTTAACGTCAGATTCGTGTTGCCATCAGGGAAAGGTAGTGTTTCTTCAATCTGTGTTTAGTGAGCTACTGCTGCAAGTTGCTCTCACTAGGCATCTAGGATTAAAGTTGGGTCATATATTCCAGGTGAAGTAAAAAAATGCAGTGATCTCAGTTAATCAAGTAAAAGGAGAACTTCTTTTGCTCAAGTAACTAATCAGAATTTTGACAGGCTGTCTTTTTTGCAAAGCAGACTCAATCCATTTGAGCTCTGCTATCATACAGTGGGGAATATAAGTATTGAACGCATCAACGTTTTCTCAGTAAATATATTTCTGCTTAGGTTATTGACATGAAATTTTCACCAGATGTCGGTAACAACCCAAGTAATCCACACATAAAAAGAAATCAAACCAAATAAGTCCATAAATTAAGTTATGTGTATTAAAGTGGATTGACGCAGGAAATAAGTATTGAACATGCATACTGAAATTTATTTAATACTTAGTAGAAAAGCCTTTGTTGGTAATGACAGCTTCAAGACACCTCCGGTATGGAGAAAGGAGTCGCATGCATTGCTCAGGTGTGATTTTGGCCCATTCTTCCACACAAACTGTCTTCAAATCTTGAAGGTTCCAGGGGCCGCTTCTATGAACTGTGATCTTTAGTTCTTTTCATAGATTTTCAATTGGATTCAAATCAGATATTTGACTGGGCCATTCTAGCAGATTTATTTTCTTTCTCTGAAACCAATTGAGAGTTTCCTTGGCTGTGTGTTTGGGATCGTTGTCTTGCTTAAATGTCCTCCCTTGTTTCACCTTCAGCATCCTGCTTGATTATAGCAGATTCTTATTAAAAATGTCCTCGTATATTTTTCCATTGATCCTTCCTTCAGTCATATGAAGTTGGTTCACTGCTGGTGTGGTGTTTTTGGAGTGATGTGCAGTGTTATTTCTCCTCCAAACATGGTATATGTAATGACATTCAAAGAGTTCAATTTTGGTCTTGTCTGACCAGACTCTGTTCTCCCAGTATTTCATTGGTTTGTCCAAATGTTGTGCAGCAAACTTTAAATGAACTTCAACAGGTTTTTTCTTCAGCAGGGGAGCATGCATAGAGTCCATGGTGGTTGCGTGCACTTATTGTTTTCTTTGAAACAACTGTACCTGCTAATTCCAGGTCTTTCTTAAGCTCTTTGCGAGTGGTCCTTCACTCTTGGACAACACTTCTGATTATCCTTTCGACTCCTCTGTAAGAAATCTTGCGAGAAACACCTAGTCATGGCCGGTTTATGGTGAAATTATGTTCTTTCCACTTCTGGATTACAGCCCCAACGGTGCTCATTGGAACATTCAGAACTTTAGAAATACATCTGTAACCAATGCCATCAGTATGGTTTGCAACAATAAGGTTTGCAAAAGTCTTGAGAGAGCTCTTTGCTTTCACCCATCATGAGATGCTTCTTCTGTGACATCTTGGTAACAAGAAACCTTTTTATAGGCCATCAATTAGGACTAAACCAGCTGATATTCATTTGCACTGATAGGGGGCAGCATTGTTTTCTAAATAATGACAGATTTCAGCTGGTTTCTTGGCTTTCCATGCCTTTTGGCACCTCCTTTCTTCATGTGTTCAATACTTATTCCCTGTGTAATTCCACTTTATTACACACTAGCAGAATACCCGCGCTTCGCAGCGGAGAAGTAGTGTGTTAAAGAAGTTATGAAAAAGAAAAGGAAAAATTTTAAAAATAACGTAACATGATTGTTAATGTAATTGTTTTGTCATTGATATAAGTGTTGTTCTCATATCTATCTATATATATATATATATATATATATATATAGCATAATACCTGCGCTTGGCAGCGGAGAAGTAAAAAGAAAAGGAAACATTTTAATAATAACGTAACATGATTGACAATGTAATTGTTTTGTCATTGTCATGAGTGTTGCTGGCATATATCTATACTAATAAAAGGCAAAGCCCTCACTCACTCACTCACTCACTCATCACTAATTCTCCAACTTCCCGTGTGGGTAGAAGGCTGAAATTTGGCAGGCTCATTCCTTACAGCTTACTTACAAAAGGCAGGTTTCATTTCGAAATTCTATGCATAATGGTCATAACTAGAAGCTATTTTTCTCCATTTACTGTAATGGAGTTCAGCTCGAGGGGCGGAGTTTCGTGTGACATCATCACGCCTCTCACGTAATCACGCATTACGTAGAAAACCAGGAAGAGCCCCAAAAAGCGCTGAAGAAAACATGCATTATATAATTAAGAAGGCAGCGAAACAATAAGAAGCGAGCGACTGACATATAAAACCATATTCAGCGGCTCACGTGAACTGACGCAGTACGCAGAAAAAAAGCAACAGTTCCAAAGAGTGCTGAACAAAAACCAAATTACACTGCTACGCTCAAATAGACAAACCACACGCCGTGGCGCAATAGTAGAGCATTCGCCTGTAGCGCTGAGGTTCGATTCCCGAGAGGGGATGCACTAAGTATGTACGCGCGCTTCTCGATTTATTTTAACTTCGCATCCCCTTAGTTTGAGACGTATGAAAACGCATGCGGTTAATGCAGAAAGACAGATCACCTATTGAAGCTTCATGAATAATGGATACTTTATTCGCGATCAATGGTTGTTTTGGTAAAGCCATACTCAGTGTATTCATTAGATGAACGGTAAAAAAGTAAGAGCGAGGGGACGGTAACTTACTGAAGCACACAAGCAAAACCACAATAGCACGCGAGCTCGATGTACTGTAGTGCGCGTCAACTAGATCTGACTTGTGCGATCACATTCCAAAAAATATTTCTTTTCAAGTTCTATTTAGTCCATATGAGTCAAACTCAAGGCCTACGGGCCACATCCGGCCCGGCGTGTAATTATATCCGGCCCGTGAGATAATTTTATATACTGCATTATTGTTATTAACACTTACCACTTACCACGTTAATCAAGTCTAGCTTATGATGCTACAAGTTATTGCAAAGCTAGTCCACACGATGCCAAAGAGAAAAGGTGATTCTGAACATAGAGCCTTTAAAAACCGATGGGAGGCTGAGTATGTGTTTACTGACATTGCCGGTAAACCCGTGTGTCTCATTTGTGGAACGTGTGTACAAAAACTGGGGTCTCCTTCCCAGCAAAAGTCGAGCAGCCGGCGCGCGCGCATAGCTGTGCTGGGATTTGAGACGCTGACTGCGCTTCTGCTTTAAGTCAAAGTGAGCACTTTTAATTTTTTTCATCCTCCCCCTGAGCTATAGCCCAGACAAGTGCAAACACGGGACCCCTTTTCTACACCACGGCAAAATAATATTAAGGCGATTCACACTTTCTTTTGCACGTATACGATTATGAGGTCCTCAGCTCGGATTATGAAGACACGCACACGAGTGGACGACTGACAGTGCCATCACAGCCGATTAATGGCAGAGACGTCTCACCAGTCTACACAAGACCCACCGCGACTGTCCCCAAAAGGCGATCATAACGTCACCGGACACATCTCTCTATACTATATAAAAAAAAGGCAACTTTCCTTTCTTTACACCTTTTTTCATTTTATCCCAAACCAAAGCCTTTCTCTCTTAACACTGCAGAGGACACAAAACAATTTTTCTTTAATTGCTGGTAATACCGGTGAGACACATTACCAGAGGCAGAAATTTGAACGTTCACATAGAAAATGTAATTTCTATACCACAGCCGTCGTGTAGCGCCTTTCAAAAGGGATCAACTACCGAGAGATGATCCATATACATTTTAGCTGCTGTTAGTACTACTTACCTGTTCTGTTATACCGTCTTTTAAAATGTAGTTTACCCGCAACCACTCGAGTAGTGCTCAATGTACCTGTACTTCTTAAAACGTTAATGTTTTACTGTTTAATAACTAATAGACTATATTTTATTATTTTTCCCTTGCACTCAGTGACCAAAGCTATACACACACATATAGACACATACATATACTGTATATACCTGTGTGTATGTTTGTATGTATGTGTATATATATTGTGGTCCCCGGCCGGGGCTGGAGCCCGGCCGGGACGCCCAGGAGGACCGGAGGAGGGCTGGTGCCTCCTCCAGACCGAGAGGGGGCGTCCGTCCTGGTTATACTGGAGACCGCGGGTAGAGGGCTTGGAAGCCCAGCCCTGTAGGGACCCGTGGCCACCGCCAGGCGGCGCCCCAGTGCCTGATTGTCCCGGGAGCCCGGCACTTCCGCCACACCAGGAAGTGCCGGGGGGAAGACGACAGGGGACACCCGGACGGCTTCCGGGTGCGCAGCCGGCACTTCCGCCACACGGGGGTGTGTCAGCGGGAGATTGCCGGGAAGCAGCTGGAGCCCATCCGGGTTCCTATAAAAGGGGCCGCCTCCCTCCAGTCATTGACAAGAGTCGGGTGGAAGAGTGGCAACGTCTGGAGGAGGAAGGAGGTGGTCAGAAGAAAAGAGAGAGAGAGAAGAAGAAGAGAGAGAAAGAGAGAGAGAGAAAGAGAGAGAAGAAGAAAAGAGAAGGCATTGGAGTGGCCTGGACTGAGGAGTATTGGGGGTTGGTGAGCGGAGTTGTAAAAGAAAATGGAAAATAAACGTGTGTTTGTGGGTGACATTAACGTGTCTGCCTGTCTGTGTCCGGGTCGACCTTCACAATGGCGCCCAACGTGGGGCCCTCTATCTGTGCCAAGATGGGGACCCCAAAACAAATATTTTGTGAACGGCCCGGAGCAGCAGGCAACCCCGCACAGGTTTCGAGGGTGCGAAGTGCTCACGGCCCCAGAAAGACGTGAAAGTTCCCAGATTGCCACCGGAATGCGGTCGGATGCCTACCTGGTGCAGCAAAACTTCAACGGGCGTTGCAGGGGTACAGCGGCCTCCTGTGTGGGTGCGGCGCATGAAGACGTCCGGGACGGCGTGGCGTATGTGAAGTCCATGCCGGGGCGGGTGCCTCGCTCAGAAGGGATCCGGGACGTAAGGTCCCTGCTTGCCGACGGTCGGCCCGGGAGGGCACATCGAGACTGGTGTTTAGCAGGCGGGGGCTGCCCGGGTCCATACGGAGGGCAATCGCACGCCGATTCGCGGCGCTTTGTGGTCGCGACACCGGCGAAAGGAGCCGCTATGGAGGAGCTGCTGCAACACAAAGAGCCGGAATGGCGTTGCACCAGGAGGATAGGAGCCAAGATGGCCGCGGACCGGAAGTTCTTCCCTGAGACAGGCACGGGATTGGACGGGGTGTCTTGTGTGCCCGCCAATGATTGTATAGAGGCGGGACCAAGGAACGTCCATCTCGTGCCACGGAGAGACCCGATTGGGCTGGAGAAGCCTCACAGAAAGCAGGCGGCGAAGACTGACAAGCAGGTAGGTCAATCGTCGACTGACTTTCTGTGCTTGTCAATGATGCAGGTGCTAGGTGCCATCCATGCGGAGCTGCAAAGTCTGAAGAAGACGGCGGGCGCGTCAGTGACGTCAGAACAGCGCGACGCTGGAATCTTTGGATGGACTGGTACCGCGGAGACGGTGAGTAGAATCGACTCCGTACAGCATAAAGGAGAACCCGCCGAACTCGGCCGTGATTCGAATGAACGGTATCAAGTAGGGGGTTGTCCGACACTGCATGCGACGGTGAGTTCTGTGTGCAAGGGGAGGGGAGAGACAGCGAGAGGGTTGGCAGGACATGGGCTGATGAGTGCCCTGGGTCCTAGCGCCCTACTCCCCAAGCCTGCAACAGTCTCCCGTCGCTCTATAGGGACGCAAACCGGACAGGGTCTGTACCTTTCCCATAGGCAGACTCAAACCGTTATAGCGTCCCAGAATAAAAAGGGGAATCGAGGGGTGAGTGCCGATTTCCCCGATAAGAAAGGTCGTGTTCTGCAGAGGCAGAGAGAATCCCCTGGGCGCCTGCGGGAGCCGCCTGCGAGAGCGGACGCACGGACATCCCAAGGACGGGCATGGGACCTACGGCGGAGGAATAAACCAGGCAAGTCGGGGGCTGTCGATAGGGGGGGAAAGCGCTGCCGGTACAAAGACCGACAGGACGCTCGGGGTGAGTGTCCAGGCAGTGCTTCTGGCCCTCCCTTTTGTCTTTCCACAGGATCGAAGCCCCGACAAGCGCTGGACCTGACGCCGTCTGGAACCTGCCCTCCTGGAACGGGTCGCTCCGCGGGAGGGCTCCATGCCGGGAGGCAGATGGTGCCCCGGCTAGCGGGGACCGTGGAGGCGAGAGCGGCACGGAACGGAGGGACACGTTGGCGTCGGAGGGGGTGCCGAAAAAGGGTGTCCCAGGGGGCCGTGTTGGACCCTGGGAACGTAGTAGGACCCTCTCTGGGGACGTGCTGCCCTTTCGGGGAATGTCGCTCGGACCCATGTGTCTTCGCTAGCGGTGGGGCACTGTGGTCCCCGGCCGGGGCTGGAGCCCGGCCGGGATGCCCAGGAGGACCGGAGGAGGGCTGGTGCCTCCTCCAGACCGCGAGGGGGCGTCCGTCCTGGTTATACTGGAGACCGCGGGTAGAGGGCT
>JANRMT010049829.1:12626093-12645806 GCA_026402145.1 Polypterus bichir lapradei
AGAGAGAGAGAGAGAGAGAGAGAGAGAGAGAGAGAGAGAGAGAGAGAGAGAGAGAGAGAGAGAGAGAGAGAGAGAGAGAGAGTGAGTGAGTGAGTGAGTGAGTGAGTGAGTGTATGTATGTAAGAGGAGAAGGAGAGAGCAAGGTATGGAGAGTTAGGTTTGGATGGTCTGGCTTAAATTCTTACATTAAAGAAATGTAATTGTAAGCTAGCCATCTAAGTAATAAATGCAGATAGTTTGTATCTAGCTGTAAACTTTGTGAAGTTAGACAGCTATGTTAGTGTGGTTCTCCTGCCTTGCTTGTTTTGTGAGTTGTGTTTTGTTGACAATAAACAGAGCCTGTTTTTATTTAGCTGGTTTAGTTTTTTTGTGTTTTGTCTCTCTCACTTGTGTGCGGCCTATTTATATATCCCTAGACTTTTTGGTAGGCTGTAACACCGTCCAACTTGAGCTGACCCTCTAATGTCCTTTCTAATCCTATCCATCTTCTTCACACCCAAAGAAATCTTAGCATCTTTAACTCTGCCACCTCCAGCTCTGTCTCCTGCTTTCTGGTCAGTGCCACCATCTCCAGCCCATCCACCAGTTGTAACCCATGGCAGCAACACAATATAAATTTAATAATTAAAAGAAATTGAATTGGTAGAAGCATTCTTCAAATTCTTCACCTTCTTTTAAGTTACTTCTGAGGAGCTTATGCCTGATCAAATACTGTATGTAGTGAAACAGGTAAAGAAAAATAAAACATGTTACAATAAAAGAGAAAATAAATTGCAATTTTACCTTGATATAAATCATACTCTTGCACAGCGAAAACACATTTCTAAGTAATTACATTTTATTTTTGAGCGTATGAAAATTTTACAGCTAAAACCTAATTAAAATACATTATTTATTTCCTACCACCTGCACAGTCCTAGTATTCATTGTTTGAAACTTTATGTCAATTGATAAAACTAGTGGATTTTTTTAATAATTGTGGTAAGTTTAGGTGACATTGCAAAGGAAACAGCACACTGTATTATCAAATACAAGAGTAGAAAGTAAAATAACTGTGTTTTTTATGATGTCTTTTTGTCAAATATGGTATTTTATTCATCTTCAAAAGGCATGTGCATAACTGTGGCTAACAGCAGATTGGCAGTCCATCCAAGGTGATTTTTACCTTGCCCCTGATTCTTTCAGTTTTCACTTTGGAGTTGGGAAGAGAAAGTGGTAGAGATCAAAAACCTACAGTAGAAAATTTCAGAGTGAAAAACATATCATGTTCCCACTACCTGGAATTTCTACACACAGTTATTATTCAAAAGTGAGCAGCAGAAAATAAATACTTTAGCACTGCAAATGTATCAGTTTTAAAAGTATTTGTTCTCTATTAAACAGCATGTCCATATTTACTAAATTAAAATATCAAAGTTTTACTTTCCCCTGTCAAGACTAAACAACTCTCTTTCTCGATGTCTCCTTCTGTCAGTGTAACAGATGATTCCTGAGTTTACTAAGGATGGCTGGCTTACCGTCTCAAGAAGGGTATTTGAGTAGATATATTTCTGTCCAGATGGCCTTCCTGTTGCCAATTTCCTTCAGTCATATTTCATGACAAGCAATAAGAACAGTAATCTTACTCTAACTTAAAGTCACAGGGATAAAAGAATACTAAACCATAACTAATACATTTAAATATATTAAAACTTACCATTAAAAACAGCTCTTGGTGTTTGGAGTGTAGATTAAATTTTCCAAACAGTTTTTATAAACTGACACTAAAGCTGACAAGAAAAAAAACACACAAGTACTGTGCATCACAATTTATATTTTCCAAGTCACCTTTTTCTCCAGGGGCCTCATGCATAACGCCATGTGTAGAATTCGCACTATAACATGACGTAAGCACAAAAGCCGAAATGTGCTTATGCACAGAAAAATCCAGATGCAAGAATCTGTGCGTACTCCAACTTCCACGTTCTTCCGTTACATAAATCCCGGCCAGCGTGAAAAGTAATGCTTGTGCATGCGCCTTCTGTCCCACCCAAACTCCTCCCAGAATTACGCCTCTTTGAATATGCAAATCAATATAAATAGCCCTTAAGCTCAGCGTTCTGTGAAAAGACAAGCATGGGAGAAAATATAAGAATTTCAGCGAATACCAAGTGGAGGCAAAGGAAAAACATACTATTTGTTGATTTAAACAGTGGAATAAACAACAAAAGGAAGTGGATCGAGTGACATAGCGCAGCGTTTCTCAAACTTTAAGTATTTGCGACCCGAGTTTTCATTACAGTTTTAATCGCGCCCCCCCCTAACATTTTTATGAAATGTAGATGCATACTTTATTATACCTACTTACCTTTTATCGACATTTATCTAACTCTATATGTATTGTTCTAGTATCAGAATGTAGTTTAAGTTGATTTGTTATGGTTTCAACAGATGTTTTTTTCATATCTTTGATTCTTGTTTTCTTTTTTCACATTTTCGCGACCCCCCCTTTTTGTTACTTTGTGCCCCCCAGGGGGGCCCGCCCCACAGGTTGACAACCACTGATATAGCGTGTTGGAGAAACTTGAAAGCTCAAGTTCACAAAGTCGCACAGTGTCCGAAATAAAAAAGAAGTTGTCACATATCAAAGTTGCCGTGAAAAGGCGAGTTGTAGCCCACCGTCTGAGTGTCATATGAAAGCTTATTAGGGTACAAACAAAAAAAATAGGCACACAGTGGGAAAAAAGCACGAAATGTCAACTTTAATCTCAAAATTTCCACTTTAATCACGTAGTTTATTTTGTCATTAAAGTAGAACATCATAAACTTCATCTTAAAATTGTTTAATTTACTAGTTTCTCAAATCCCATCATAACTAAAGCAGCACGTTAAATGCTTTGTTTTGTATTTGATCTTCTATGTGCTCTATGTGTGTGAATCACTACCTGCTTCCGTTCTTTCTCTTCCTCTGACTGGACACAGAATCCATTACTTTCGTGATATTACAGCTCTCTGAATAATTAAAATACTGAGATGTATACGTGATATCATTTTCATGATGATAGGAGTTAAAGCACGTTATTAAACATGGGAACACGGTGGCGCAGTGATTGTTCATGTCTCACGCAAGATGCTGCTGCGACCTTCGTTTAAATAATTTATTGTAGCAGTACTGTCTCTTTCAACCGTACTAACCTCCAACTCCTGTCCTTAATTTTTCTTTCTCTAAGTAACCATTCACCACACAATTAGTTCTGTAATAGACATTAAGCCATCTGTAAGCTTAGGATGACAATTCTTCAAAACTTTTAAGGAACATTGAAATATCTTCATAGTACGTGTTTAATTATTCTATCCATCTATCCTACCAGTGTTGCGCCAGCCTCAGCAAATATACAGCGCGAGGCAGGAACAATACGTGAACTAGCTAGTGCTGCGGCACTGTGTCCACATATGTTAAATTATTAACAATATAGATTATTTAAATGACGTTAAAGTTTTATCTGTATAATATAATCAACATATTTTGCTGCATTTCATCTTAAAAATTATATTGTCATCATATGTAAATACGCGCTTTATAAAGTGGCGCAGATTGTGCAGGTTTACAGTGAGGTAATTGTACTTATAAGTCCAAACAGTTCTACAAGGAGCACTTGATTGAGTGCATTTATAGTTATTGGGATGAAACCGTTTCTGAACTGTGAGGTCTGTACAGGAAAGGCTTTGAAATGTTTTGCCGTGGCTGAGGCAGAGTGTGCTTGATGCTGTATACCGATAATTCTCTTTCCGATCAGCTGCTGCTGTGATTCCCTACTCAGATACAGTGATATAAATACTCCGAGTGGTGCAGTGAGAGTAATATGGAAAAAGATGATCCGCTGTGGCAACTCTTAAAGGGAGCAGCTGAAAGAAGAAAAAGAAGAAGAAGAAGGTGCAGTGAGAGTAACAATGTTAAAGCAGTTATGGTATTTGGAATACTATGGCTATTACCTGGACCATTATATTGTTACAAGTTAATTACAATCAGATGCATTACACTAATAAACAATATGCAGTTAGTTTCAGTGTATTTATAAAGCCGCGTCAGGAATGTGGATCTAAGAAAGAAAGGGTAACCACACAGGAACAGTAGCACTGCTTTGATGCTGGGTGCCGCCAGTCTGCAAAACCAAGCGGAGAACTTGCGTACGACAGGGTATGAGGTACCGTGGAAATGTGCGTGGCTTTACGCCAAGTTTAGGTTTTATACATCGTGATTTGAACGTGGAAACGTTCTTATGTAACATTTCTGTGCGTGCACACCGTTTATACATGAGGCCCCAGGTGTATGCATAACTCCTTCCATCTTATCTTGCAGCGAACACAAATAATTTGCTAACTTTGTTTAAAACATGCAAAGCAGCCTAAACCGCTTCAGAGGCAGCATTCTAATTGGTCATCATCAGGGAAACAAGGCAGATAGTCATCAAAAGCCTCTAGAATTGTACATGTCTAACATTGTTTCTTTATTTATGTATATGGAGAATCTTTAAAATTACAGACTTATGTAAAATAACACTTTTTTCTTTACTTTTCATTTAATGCTCAACTTATATTTCAAACTCAACTATTTCAAACTATTTATATTTTCAGCAGTACAAAATCTTATCTCTTTCTCATTTGCATTGATGACAGTTATTAATGTCACTCTTTAAAGCTGGAAACTCAACAGACTTGTTAGTAATGAACCCAGGTTGCTTTGCTTTTGTTTTCTAAATCCTGCTAAGAAAACAAATAACTACCATAAGGAATGCATGAGATCCTTTTTGTTGGTAAAACTGGGATAGAATTTCAACATCTTTCAGGTGTGTTTGTCTTCTTAGAAAGCACGTGATTTCTCTCCATTAAGAGCAAATGTTTTTTGAACAGTTTCCTGCTTTCCATTGGGGTCATACAAGCCAAGAACACTGTTTGAATTAGACAAACATACTATTTTTTTAAATGAACAGCTTAGAAATGTTACAAAAACAGAGCAATATAATGAAGACATATCACTGAATGCATTAATAAAATCATCCCCAAAGTTCCATCCTGAAAGCAGGAGAGATTTTGGTTAAAATAGCAACACAACCAAGTCCAATCCCTTGACACAGAAACAAAAATGGAAAAGATTAGTAACAACCAATTAAAACAGTTTTTAAAAATGTTAAAAAGCCATATTGAGAGGTTTGGAAAGAGACTTCAAGAGTAAACTATAATAAAGTAATGAGAGTTGAACCCTGACTCAGTTGCCAAAGCTGGTGAGCACTACTTAATATTGGCAGGTTGATCACTCCAACAATCAAGGCTCTGCTACCATCAACCTTTGGATATGATGTTGAGCTATATGTGATAAAATGTGTATTTTAAACATGCTCAAAATTTAACTGGACAATAGTGAAGAGATCTCAAGGCCATCATTTGAAACAGTTATGTGTCTTAGTCCTGTTCATGACAGCCACTGGCTAGTTCTGAATTACCTTTAGAGTGGTGTGACCAGGTGCAGCAATGACAGGTCATGAAAAATTAAAGCTGGAATGACAACCAGGTTGTCCTGTTTAATTAATTGAAAATGTCCAAATAAAATAACACCTCTTAACGTTTTTGCTCTTTACTCTCAGACTCAAATTAAACAGACAGGTTTGGCTCTAGCCACAGATTCAAGGTCTATGTGACAGGAGTTTCATCCGGCGGGTCACACTGGTTGCAAAAGACACTTCCTTCCAGACAGTCGGTTTTCTTTTTTCTGGGCAGCCGAAAGGGGCGGGGCTAACTGCCCTCACTTGGTGGTTTCTTGGTGTTGTTGGGAGAGAAAGAGAAGACAATATTAGCGATAGTGCTCCCTGTCATCCTAGTGGGATATTACATACCTTGATCAAGCTTATGAGCATCATCTAGCGTGCATGTGTGACAGTGTTAATTAAACAAAAAACTAAAGAGTTTAACAAAGCATTACCTTGGTCTATCCAGCAGGGGGCGCTAGCCCCCTTGTTGGAATAAGTTCTTTTGTAATTGCGGCATGTTACATAACCCAGAACTATACGGATATAATATTAAAAGGTGATGCCCCTCCCTTAGTGATACGGTGGTAAGAAATCACATAGGACTACTACCGAAGTGGGAGCTCAATGTATACAGTCTGCCATTTTCGTCACTGCACTGCAAGGATTTTCAGGATCAGATGATGTTATCTCCCATCCGTCCGTCGGCTTCAAAGATGTGCAGGGCAATGTTCCAAGGCTTTATACTCTTTCTTCATGTGCAAGGCCCCACTTAAGTGAATAATACAATTCCAAACAAGGCAAAGAGAGGATTTGCAGTTGTTCTTAACTTGTCTTGTCTTAAAATGCTTGCCTAGCAGTTCTAAATGACGAGCCTCTGCGTGCTAAATCTGGCTTTGTGTTAACCATACATGTGAGAAGAACCAGATTTATAAAATATTTTTTGCACAGAGCACAGTGACATATTAAACATATAAACTTACTACAGACCACCCTTTGTCACTGTGTCTGTGACAAAAACAATCCCTGAGGGTCTTGTCCAAAAACCAAAAGGTACTTTATCCCCCCTCACAGTGTAGACAGTTCCTCAAGAACATTTGTTAAAACGTGGGGTGTAGTGCTGATTTAGCTCCTGTTTCATTCATCTAATATACCAGCGTAAAATATTTAACAATGATAAGTTATAATACGAATGAGCGAACAATTACATTTAACATGGTGTTACTAAATAGTGATCACTGTATCCCACCGGTGCTGTAGATGGAGATCTACTTAAATTCTTCTGCAGAGGTGAATATATTCTTTCTCCAGTTGTGTCTTTCATTACTTACATAGTCAGTGTTGCAACTGAATATCACTGGGTCCGTGTAGTGGCTACCATAGCCTCAGATTACAATATGAATCTATATAGCATCTTGGTGGACTTTACTATTTTTTTGGCACTTATAATATTTATAACTACAGTATGTTGATACATGTGCCCAACCTTTGGTGTCTGATCTCTTTAAATGAGTTATAATAGTTGTAAAATAAATCAGATGCTATTCCAGATCTATTACTATGATTATTAATAATTGTTCTTAACCAGTATTATTGCATAATTGTACATCTTTTATCCTCCCCAACTTCACTATGGGATGTTCTATTCCCTTTCAGTTTACAATTTAACATTATGCATATCCTCATACCCTTGAGTCCCTCTTATAGCACTTTCAAGTATATTCCTAAACTTACTATATACATGCCTTGTCCAACCCAGTGGTTTATAGACAAAGTCTTTTGCTTGGTGGCTTTGCAGATCTCTCTGAACAAATGTATGGCTGGTACAGGAACTAAATAGTCTTTGCCATTACTGGATCAGAAACAGTCTGATTGCCATTAGAGAGCTAATGAGATGCACACATGGTGACTTTCCATTCAGCAGAGGAACACTTCACTTCAGGCCTGTACTGGATACAGCAGTCAATCATGGGAGTCCTTGCATTCAACAGCTGTCATCCCATCTCTTTACTTCAGTGGCATTTCACAGTCTGTTTGTGTTAAAGTCCATAAAAACTTTGTTTCTGCAACAAATGTCTGCATAACCATATCATGGCATTATATTTACTTAGCTGGACTTATAATCTTTCTTTGATTCCGCACTCCTTCCACTCTGGATAAGCGAGTCGTTTCTTCACTAACTGTTATCAGGTATGTGCAGCAGACCAAGATTCATTAGTACAGTATAGTCATTTTAAATATTCATTCATAGAACACCACCTTTTCTTCATTGATAAAGCACCACCACTGAGTTGGAGAGGTCAGAACAACCACTAAATTGAGTAGCTAAACTAAAATACTTACTATGCTAAAAAAAGGAAGGGTGAAGGGTAAAGCAAATACATAACATAAAACAATGCTTTATCAAACATATGTATTATACAATACACAGCACTATTAATGCAAATCCTAGACTCTCAGTTCCCAGTCTCATATCATACATATACATAACAGTTAGAGATAAATTGATAGGGCAAGTTATTACATTTTAACAAGGCTAATGAAAATGTTTCTTTAGTAGGATAATACACTAAACAAAATAAATACATTGCATCAGTTAACATCTATGCCTTATAACAAACTGTAGCTTATCTTATCAAGAGACAAATCTCTTAAATGTCTTTAAGATATTACAACAGCACAGTTTATATAGCCTTTCGGCTGCTCCCGTTAGCGGTTGCCACAGTGGATTACAGTGGATCATTTTCCATACCTTTCTGTCCTCTGTATCTTGTTCTGTCACACCCATCACCTGCATGTCCTCTCTCACCACATCCATACATCTTCGCTTAGGCCTTCCTCTTTTCCTCTTCCCTGGCAGTTCTTTAGCATCCTTCTCCCAATATACTCAGCATCTCTCCTCTGCACATGTCCAAACCAACGTAATCTCACCTCTCTGACTTTGTCTCTCAACCGTCCAACTTGCGCTGACCCTCTAATGTCCCCATTTCTAATCCTGTCCATCCTCGTCACACCCTATGCAAATCTTAGCTTCTTTAACTCTGTTACCTCCAGCTCTGTCTCCTGCTTTCTGGTCAGTGCCACCATCTCCAACCCATATAACATAGCTGGTCTCACTACCGTCCTGTAGAACTTCCCTTTCACTCTTGCTGATACCCGTCTGTCACAAATCACTCCTGACACTCTTCTCCACCCTTTCCACCCTCTCTTTTTCACCTCTCTTCCACAATCTCCATTACTCTGTACTGTTAATCCCAAGTATTTAAACTCATCCACCTTCGCCAACTCTACTCCCTGCATCCTCACCATTCCACTGACCTCCCTCTCATTCACACACATGTACACTGTTTGTTCCTACTGACCTTCATTCCTCTCCTCTCTACAGCATATCTCCACCTCTCCAGGGTCTCCTTAACCTGCTCCCTATTATCGCTACAGATCACAATGTCATCAGCGAACATCATAGGTCACGGGGACTCCTGTCTAATCTCGTCTGTCAACCTGTTCATCACCATTGCAAATAAGAAAGGGCTCAGAGCCGATCCCTGATGTAATCCCAACTCCAACTTGAATGCATCGGTCACTCCTACCGCAGACCTCACCACTGTCACACTTCCCTCGTACACATCCTGTACAACTCTTACTTCTACTACTACTACTTACGTACTTCTCTGCCAGTCCCAACTTACTCATACAATACCACAGCTCCTCTCGAGGCACCCTGTCATATGCTTTCTCCAGGTCCACAAAGACGCAATGCAACTCCTTCAGGCCTTCTCTAAACTCCTCCATCAACATCCTCAGAGTAAACATTGCATCAGTGGTGCTCTTTCTTGGCATGAAACCATACTGCTGCTCACTAATCATTACCTCACTTCTTAACCTAGGTTCCACTACTCTTGCCCATAACTTCATGCTGTGGCTCATCAATTTTATTCCCTTGTAGTTACTGCAGTCCTGCACATCCCACTTATTCTTAAATATCGGCACCATTACACTTCTTCTCCACTCCTCAGACATCCTCTCACTTTACAAGATTCCATTAAACAATCTGGTTAAAAACGCCACTGCCATCTCTCTTAAACACCTCCATGCTTCCATAGGTATGTCATCTGGACCAACGGCCTTTCCATTTTTCATCCTCTTCATAGTAGTCCTTACTTCCTCCTTGCTAATCCGTTGCACTTCCTGATTCACTATCTCCACATCTTCCAACCTCTTCTCTTTCTCATTCTCTTCATTCATCAAAGTACTCTTTCCATCTGCTCAACACACTCTCCTCGCTTGTGAGTACGTTTCCATCTTTATCCTTTATCACCCTAACCTGCTGCACATCTTTTCCAGCTTGGTCCCTCTGTCTACCCAATCAGTACAGGTCCTTTTCTCCCTCCTTATTGTCCAACCTGTCATACAACTCATCATATGCCTTTTCTTTAGCTTTTGCTACCTCTTCCGCATAGGATGTAATCTACCTGTGTGCATCTTCCTCCACTCTTGTACGTAACCCAATGTTCCTCCCTCTTCTTAAAATACGTATTCACCACAGCTATGTCCATCCTTTTGGCAAAATCCACTATCCTCTGACCTTTTTCATTCCTCTCCTTGACACCATACCTACCCATCACTTCCTTATCTCCACTGTTCCCTTCACCAACATGCCCATTGAAATCCGCTCCAATCACCACTTTCTGCCCCTTAGGTACACTGTTCATCACTTCATCCAACTCACTCCAAAAATCTTCTTTCTCACCCATTACACATCCAACTTGCAGTGCATATGCACTAACAACATTCATCATCACACCTCCAATTTCCAGCTTCATAATCATTACTCTGTCTGACACTCTTTTCACCTCCAAAACACTCTTGACATGCTATTCCTTCAGAATAACCCCTACTCCATTTCTCCTCCCATCCACACCATGATAGAACAATTTGAATTCACCTCCAATCCACCTGGCATTACTCCCCTCCCATTTAGTCTCTTCCACACACAATATATCAACCTTCCTTCTCTCCATCATATTTGCTAACTCTCTCCCTTTACCAGTCATACTGCCAATATTTAAAGTTCCTACCCTCGGTTCCACTCTCTTTACTTTCCTCCTGTCCTTCTGCCTCCGGACACGTCTCCCCCCTCTTCTTCTCCTTCGGCCAACAGTAGCCCAATTTCTGCCAGCACCCTGTTGGCTAACAGTACTGGTGGCAGTCATTGTTATCCCGGGACTCGACCGATCAGGTATGGAAATTAGTATTGTTGTCTGCATATTGATTTGGCAAAATTTTACACCGGATGCCCTTCCTTGCGTAACCCTCGCCATTTATCCGGGCTTGGGACTGGCACAAAGAAACACACTGGTTTGTGCATCCCCTGTGGCTGGGTTACCTGTATTTTCTATATAAGTGTTTTTAATAAGACTCTTTCTAATATATTTCCTAATCTTTAAGTCTGTGTTGAAATACATTTCCTACTTTTGCTACCATCAGTTTTACTGTATTTTTATTAATTTTGCTTTATAATAAATTTGATTTTATATGGTTTGATTGGGTCAAGGTATATTATTAAGAACAGTTTGAGTGATTGCCATGTTTCCACAGGAGTTAGCAGCTAAGAAGAGACGGCTTCAATAGAAAGCAGCGTGGCAAGCTGCCACCTTCTTTGGTTACTGGTACAGGTGTAGCTTAACCATTTGGTCAGCTTGTGCTGAGCTAGTAAGACTCTTTGCTTAAAGCAGCTGCCCATGTGCAGATAAGACTGTACACATGGAGTGCTATAATAAAGCAGCTAAATTAAAGCAAAATTTCACAACAATGCACCTGTGAAACAGAGAGCCCATTTCTGAAGATTGAGTCTTACAGTAGTTTGAAGAAATGTTTTTCATTTTTTCAAAACAATAAGTCGATGTATTGTCTCATCCTATTTTGTTAGTATTTCCATTTTGCTAAAACCTTTTTATTTTCTGACAGTTATCTATTTCTTTTATTTTTTTTTTTTAATTTTATTAATTTAATTGCAATCATTCCATACAAATCCATCAATTTTTACAAGAAGTAAAATTAAGAACAAATCGACCCCCACCCCTGAGAGAAAGAGCAAGGCAAACGGCGTAAAATTTAAGGCTTGTAAACAGACCTAAATTAATAAGTTTGATAAGCCAATAGAGATAAATGCAGAAGACAAAGAAATACAGAAATAATTGCTTCCTCTGTGCTTTAAGAGCTTTCCCACTGACTTAAAATAGGAGAGTTTGGGTTCTTCCAGTTTATCAGAATAAGTCTGCGTGACAAAAGTGTAGCGAATGCAATCACAATTTGTTTGTCTTTCTCCACTTTAAACCCATCTGAAGGAACTCCAAACACAGCTGTTAATGGGTTAGGAGGGATTGTGAGACCAAGGCTGTCTGAAAGGTAATTAAATATTTTGGTCCAGAATGATATTAATTTGGTGCAGGCCCAGAACATGTGACCCGGTGAGGCTGGGACTTGGTTGCAGCTTTCGCAGGTTGGATCTCACCCTGGAATCATTTTGGAGAGTTTTAGTCGAGACAGATGTGCTCGATATATAATTTTGAGTTGAATAATTGTATGCTTTGCACATATGGAGCGCGAGTGAATTCTTTGCATTGCTACTTTCCACTCCTTTTCTGATATATTAATAGAGAGATCTTTTTCCCAGTGTCCTCTTGGATCTTTGAAAGGGAGGGACTGTAAAATGATATTATATATTGCAGAGATGGTGTCTGAGTCCTTGAGATTAAGCAATATTTTTTCCAACATGCATGAGGGTGCAAGATGAGGAAAATCTGGAAGGTTCTGTTTAACAAAGTTCCTAATTTGAAGATAGTGAAAGAAATGTGTAGCTGGAATGTTAAATTTGGAATGTAATTGTTCATAGGATGCAAAGACGTTGTCTATATAAGCAAGTTAATTCCAAATTTTTTCCAGATATTAAAAACTGCATATGTTCGCGAAGGTTGAAAGAGGTGGTTCTCTTGCAGAGGTGCCACAGATAAAATATTTCTAACAATACAGTTCTTCTCAGCAAGGGACACCTTTTCGTGGCTCAATCTCTTTGTAATAAAACATCCCAATGTTAATACAAGAAGCATACTTTTCAGCTTCATATGGGAAGGTTGGATTTCTGCATCTCAGTTATCTAAACCAATAGGCAATTAAATGATCAATTTGTAATTCTTTTCCTCAATTTTGGATGTTGTAAGAAAATAGGAATGCCCTACCTTCGAGACAGGTATTAGCGCATCCAAAGGAGATCTATAAACTCAAAACTGGAGACAAGAGTGGGATAAATATAAAACTATTACAAAACATTCCTGTCAGAAGTGTGACCACCAAGTGAACTTAAGTACATACAAGAGATGATAGTGCCAAAATGCCAGAAACTCACTGAGCTACTGTGTATTTTCCTTTTCCACAGTCAAGACAGCCATCTACAAGAAAATGAGATAATCAGTGGTCTGTCCTAAAGAACAAAAAAGCTGTCAAATTGACTATTCATTAAATGGGCATAATGGATAGGTGTGGAATGGCTGTGAGTATCTACTAACAGCTCATATAGGTAACCAAAATGCTCTGCTTTGTTTAGCAGATTATTTGTTCACAGTACCTAAAAATGTGATACTCTCCAAAATAGTTTTCTATTGCTAAATCCAACATGCCAGCCCTTTTCTTTACTTAGCAACAATTCTTCAATGTCCTAAAAAAGGGCTAAGCAAAAGTGAAAGGAAAGCAGCACAAGGAAAGCTCCCGCAATTAGATATCTTAATTATAAGGGCATGTTTTATTATTCAAACTAAGGTGAAAGGCAATCAAACATACAGTATATGAGTAGGTGAAGGCTGAATTGAAATTGTCTAGCATCAGCAAAGTGAAGGTAAAGGATCAGCAATAAATACCTTTCCAGGAAATGCTGCCCAATGACAGAGCAATAGTTTCTATTTGCTTAGTACCAAAATGAAAGAAAAAACATCAGTGTTGATACAGCTTACAGATAACGTACTGTCTTTGCATGCTGAGAATTATCATTGGCTTATTTCTTACATCAAGGACTATCTGTTCTAACAGGGTATGCTTTCTCATTTTGTCTTTGGCTTGTTTTTGTGTTTTTCTGTTAAACATAAGGGTACGGGGTGAATGGTTGATTTTTGATGTATATTATTAAAGTGTGTCTTTCTAAAATCATGAGCAAACATGAAAATGTTCTTTACATACTGTATTTATTTGTCTTTACTTCAGGTATTCAGATTAACATTCAATGTTTAAATAATACAAGAATGTTTGCAAATGATAGAAACATACTTGGTCGATGCTGATTCTTTAGTTATGCAGTGGTTACGTACTGTATTAGCTATTAATTTAAACTGTTCCTTACAAAACAGCACAGCATATGCTTTCATAAGACAAAACAGTTTCTTGTATTTTCTTTCAATATTATATCTTAAAACATGTTTTCACTTTTATTTTTAAACTGCAAAGTAAAAAAATAATACTTGCACACTAATGCTATACCTTAAAGAGAACTATTGCTGCTGCCCAGAAAAACATTAGCTTCCTGTTAAGTCTAAACATTAAAGGTGTTTACATAGAAGGATAGATTAATTTGAATATATTTGACTTCAAAATGCTGCTGTGTATAATAGCTTTCTTTCAGTGCTTAATCACTTAACACTTTTGTTTACCATTACAACACTAAGTGTAAAATTCAAAAGAAAAAATGTAAGAAAGTGTGTACACTAAAATGCTGGTTCTTCAAACAATTTGTCTTATTTTAGCTGTAAATATGGTAAATGTTACAATTTCATTTCTTGTTTTGTTCCCATCCATTAGTTATCCAAAATGTTTTTTTTTTTTTCATTTTAAAGTTTTAGGGAGCCAGTGAATATCCTGGAAGTGCAAAATCAAAGAGGTAGCAAACATTTTTTCATTAAGTTGTATCTTTCTTAGTCTATTTTTCTTTCAGTTTTAGTTTCTTTAACACCATTTTTTTTAATGCAAATGTATAGATGTAGCCATTTCACAAGTTCACAGCAAGCTGAGTTGTACAGTACTGCAAAATCTCAATGAACAACTTTAAGATACTGACTTGAAAAAACAAAATATGAAAGCTTTATAACTTTCTAGGAATTTTGATACTATATAGAACTTAATAATTATATGCCTTGACGCTTTATATTTATTTATTTGTAGGCTGTTAACAAGAAATTACTTAGATCTTTGGAGAAGAAAATTTCTCTGACATCGCAAAAAAAACAATTCAAAAAATGTCAAAGTATCCTTTTCAGTATGTTACATTTTTTTGATTAATTAATATTACTGAGAACTACTAATTGAGACTAAGAATAATTGTGAAAATAAGGTTTCTTTTTTTAATTCTTTGTAGCTTGTTAATGTTTTGCCAATACATTTTTTATTGCTAAAATATATTTTTGAATGGTATATATTGCTTTGTGTTCTGGTCCTTTTAATTTTGAAATTGAAGGTAACAAATATAGTTTACTATACAGCCTCCAAAAGTATCTCATCACTGCTTGAATTTGAGATGATAAAATTAATGTATAGTCCCAAAGTACAGTGGAACCTTGGTATACGTCTTTAATTCGTTCCAGACCCTTTGACTTATACCAAACAAATTTTTTCCCATAAGAAATAATGGGAAAATGATTAATCCGTTCCCATGAAAAAAAAATCCTATTGCTATTGGCATATTATACATTGATGGGGTTGTATAAAATAATTTAAACACTGCTTAATACTAAAATACATAAATGCAAAAGCAATTAGATGAAATAAATGAAAATTTTACCTCACTTTACTTTTTAATAACATCTTTGTTTTTCACAATCGTAGATACCGTCGTTCTCGGCAAACGGTATGCAACAGCCATGTCCCGGATACGAATGCCACCTTCATACTTTTCAACAATCAATTCAAATTTACATGAAAAAAACACAAAATCACGTTGTGACGATGCAGGTTTGCTGTATGCTCCCATCTGCTGCCGGGGAGCCCTTGAACCCTACACCGTCGGTAATGTGCCTCACTAAAGCAAGGGGATGGTGAAAAAGTGCAAAGTGCTTTTATTAAAACAATTAACAAAACAAGGTGTTCAAATTAAAGTGCAGTCTCCAAAGTTCCAATAAATAATCCATAAAATCAGAAGTGAAACATGGAGGTTAAAAACAATAGAAAAAAGTCTACTTAAAAACAACGAAGTTAAAATAGAGCAGGAAGCATTCTTTAAAAATAAAAATAAAAAAATAAAACAAGACGAAGCCCGGTGTCTTTTTACCTGGCGGCCCCCCTGCTTCCCAAAAGGGGAGTCGCCCTACTTGCAGCTGACGTTAACTCTGCCTTCTTCACTCGCTCGCTCTCTCTCTCACTCACTCACTCACTCACTCAACCTCCCGTCTGTTCTTTCTTTTTACTCCCCTTCAAGCCAACTCGCGCTTCTGTTTATCAAGATAAGCAGCCCTCTCTCTCTCTCTCTCTCTCACTCACTCACTCACTCACTCAGCCTCCCGTCCGTTCTTTTTTACTCCCCTTCTAGCTGACTCGCGCTTCTGTTTATCAAGATAAGCAGCCCCAGGAACAATCATGAATGCGGACGGTCCCTCACAAGTGCACTTTGGTGAGAAACGCCCACATCGCTAATCGCCCTGACAACCTTCAGCCACATAACCACCACGCCCCCTCACCAAGCTGCGAGCGCGGTGATTATTTATTTTAAAGCTGGACTTTGACAGGAGCTGTGGACCCGCTATATCACACACGTGAAAGTTCACAGAGAGTTATAGCGAGGGTTGTTCACTGAATGCTAGCAACTGGCGCACTAACGCTCGTGGGCAGTCGTGGCTTTGTCTCGAGAGAGGTAAACAAGGTTAGCACGCGAGTCGTATTCCAAACAAAGGTCGTATACCAAGCAAAATTTTTCGTGTCCAAACAGGACGGATAGCAAGTTGGACTTATTCCAAAGCAGACGTATACCAAGGTACCACTGTAAAGAGTTTTCACAGTTTATTGGTGAGGATTTATGCATATCTATACTTTAATTCAATAATCTAAAACAAACTGAAAAACTATGTTTTACAATGATGTTACTTTTGTTTTTTCTATTCTCTTTAAGGGCAGCTTAACTGGCTACCAAGTTGTCTTTGTATACTATATACTGTACAGGGTCAATGGTGAGAAATCACCCTCTACTTCTTTTCACATCCTCACAAGGAGCGGCTAACCATGTCCCTCTGGAGGTGGAAGAATGGAACCTTTGTTTAGAATATGTCACCATTTCTGACATGGAGGCCTTAGATTTGTGGTCAGAATCGCAAAAACAAAGAAACCCATTACCCTGAGTGATTTGTCCCCTTGTGACATATAGCATACATTTTTAAATGATTTTTTTCTGAACATTTGCCTTAAAATATGAGGAGTAATCTAACAAAAAAAAATCATCATAACTGGTCTAAAGTGAAATTCATTTTTCTTTTATTTTTTATTTGCAAATGATATAGCAAAGCACCTGAACATTATAGAAAATACACAGTTTTGTCTCATGGCTCCTGTCCCTCTGTTTATTTCTAGTAATGTTCACCTCATTATCTTTACAGCCTTTAATACTTCACAGCATTTTCTTCTTCTTTTTTTTTTTACATAATATTGCATTGGCAGTGGAGCATTACAGAAGGTATTCTTATTGTTTAACAGCTTCAAACACATTGATTTTGCATATTGTACTTGTCTGATTTACTTCTGTCATAGAAGCCTTGAGATTGCTGGGCATTCGTCCGGGATAGAAACACCCTTAACCTGTCAGGAACTCCTTATAATGGAATGGCTATGTGCTCTCCACCCACAGCAATGTAGTTGGCAATATCCTTCTGGCAGATTTCCTGTGTGTATCTGAGTTATACTCTTGATGGGCAGCACTGCTGCATTTCTTGGAAGTCACCAGGGGGAGCTGTGGGTAGGGGATTCCTTATTTTAAGGAGATTTCCACCTGCCCCAAGAAGTGCTTCCTGGGTGAAATCTGGTGACACCAGATGTTTCCTGGGTACGGAATAAAAGCAGTCACTCCACCTTACCCAGGCGAGTTAAAGTCTGGTGTGGAGGAAGGACAAAACTTGCCTGGGAGGAATGGAGAAGGAAAAGGAGACATTGGATTGTTTAAAGAAGTTTTTGTGTTTTTTTTCTTTTCAAAAATAAGCACTAATTTGAACCTGGGACTTGTGCCTATGCAATTGTGTCTGAGACTTGAGGTTCTGTGATACCCCTAACAAGTTACATTTGTTTGATTGATTTGCTTGCATTATGCCCTATAATAGACTGATGATACATTCAGAGTTGGTACCTGTCTTCCTCTCACTGATGTTGGTTTAGGTGGGCTAAGTGATTTATAAATAAATAAAAGGATACATATTTTCAGCTGTTAGGAGTAGTTGTTAAATAAAATATTAAATATGTTTAATGGTACAGTGTGTAGAACAATACTCTGACATTTGCTACTTTAACTCTGCCAACTAATGGTAAGTTAACTTATTTGTCTTTTTTACAGAGCACTGTTTACCACCAGTATGAAAAAGTATGTCACAGATACTGTTCAATACATGGAAGTGATTGAAGAATATCTCTTGGAGTTTCCTTTATGGTGGCAAAAGAAAATAACTGAACTTACAGAAATTGAAAACATTACCAAAAAATACGCATCCTTAAAGCAAAAGAAAATAGTATTGGATCGGTCCAGCCAAGAGCAAGAGTTGAAAGATAGTCTAAGTGAAATTTTCCTCAAAACAGAGGCAAGCTACTTAGGCATAAGAAAAGTGTTTGATGCCATTGAGAAGCTGGCACTCACTTCGCTGGCTGTGTTCTCAGATAAAAACTCCTTTTTAGAGTATCCTCCAGGAGTGAATTCTGAGAAGGTACACCTTTTTGTGAACAAGGCCAAAGAAGTGGTCCCCTTCTTGGTGAACTTCCTTCGTGACCCCAAAGATTTATTTAAAGATGGACTTGAAAATGTTGAACATTTAGATTATCAACAGAAACTTTATTGCCAATCTCTGTACAAATTGTACTATAACTTAAAGTCTATGCAGCTGGAAAAACCTTGATTTTAAGTGCCTACTCATCTTGTTCATTAAGGTTAAAGAATATTTTGTTTCTCTTTGCATTGATTATCACAGGGTTGAAATAATTAAATAAATATTCTACAGTACCTGCACTATGTGGACCTTGTGTTGATCACTTCATTAACAAAATGATTCATTCATGGATGCAAGCAGTTTATTAACCAGGTTATAAATATGGCTGACTAAGCACTGCTTCCACTGTAACCCCCCAAACCGCCTCCTGGCCAGTAGTTCTACATTCACATTTCCTGGCTGAAGTAACTCAAATTCATTTTTTTTTTGCCTTAATGTGACACAAATGTGAAGTTTTCTGGGCTGTGTGGATACGATAATCCAGTCTTTTCAAATCAGATTTGAGTCTTTTATATGTGGTGCTAGATCAGATATGTACCAGATTTGTGGCCATGCGTCATCAGTGAGAATGGTTAGATCAAAATGTATGTGTTTTTTTGTCTATAAGTGTTGGCGTCATCAGCCAGCAAAACAACACTAGAGGAGAGCTACAGCTGTGACAACAGTCATGTCTCCACCATTGCTGTCTCCTTTCTCACACCCGCACATCTCTTGGTGCAGCAGTGCCAGCAATAATTGCAGAAACAGCAAAAGCTAGCCATTTGGCATTTTTTCACCTTTGTGACCTAATCATGTGCAGCTGACAAACTGTTTCTTATCCTCCAGAGCAAAATTTGATGTATACAGTAACCACTAGCATGTCCATTTTGTCAGTTTTAATGCCATGCATGAGTTATCGCACAAATATGATGTTTTCTATTGTTGGCGACACAGGCGACTTGTGCAGAAACGTATCAATGTGGGCAGGCATGAAGTATCGGAGGACAGATGCATTCACATTACTGTTAGATACAGTGGGTCACTTGTTAATGTGAACCATCAAGACAGAAAAATCCAGCCAAGCAAAAAATCAGAATTGAGTAATGAGGTTTGTAATGTGAACATAACCTAAGAACTACTGTCATAAATACACCTCCATTACCAACATATAGTGGTCATTATATATATATGAATCACAACATGTTATTACAAGCCTCTCTACAAACATCTTCTTACATTAATTT
>JANRMT010049829.1:12664791-12692799 GCA_026402145.1 Polypterus bichir lapradei
TTGTACATAGGTTTGAATCTGTTAATATTTTACACATTAAATTTAATATTTTGTTATTGATTTTCTCAAAACAGAAACATCAGAGAGCTGAGGACTGGTCTGATTTACCATTGTTTTTCAAACTCCTTTCTGAGCAACTTTTCAGAACATGTGAAAACACTGGAAACCTGTCTTGCAGACATAGAGAAGATTGCTTCAGAGATGGACACAGTTAAGAAAAATGTTAGCATCACCAATGTGGCAGGAGGCACTGTTGGTATAGTGAGTGGTGTGCTGTGTATCACTGGCCTGGCCTTGGCACCTGTGACACTTGGAGCCTCCACAGCACTCATTATAGCAGGAGCTGCAGTTGGAGCAGCTGCGGGACTTGGAGGTGCAGCAGCAAGCATCACTGAGGTTACACTCAATAGATCAGATCAGAAAAAAATTCAGGAAATCCTAAACAAGTATAAACATACTATAGCACGTATTGAAGGATGCATTGGGAAAGATGAATTATTTTCCAGAGAGGTTTCCGAATTACAAGAAGAAAATTTAATAGAGAATATCCAAGAAAGGAATCAAAATATAGATCAGAAAGAAATACCATATACCGAAGTAAGAGCTGGTCTTCAAATTGCTAGAGCTGGAAGTGCTGTAGTAAACATAGTAGATGACATTGTCTCTTTGAGCAGAATGGGAGATGTAGTGGGTGATGTTGCACGTGTTGGAGTGAGAGGAGCAGGGCAAGGAGCATTAAGAATAGTTGGTGGAGTTGGTAATGGTATTTTTATGGTTGTAGACCTTTACAGCATCTGCAAAAACAGCATTGATCTGGCAAAAGGAAAAAAGAATGAAACTGCTGAAATCATGAGGAAGATAGTAGCAGAGCTGCGGTGTGAGCTGGAGACATACAAACAACTTTATGATGTCCTACAAAATGGGATGAAAGATACAATGAAAAATAAAGCAACCTTAGAAAAGGATTTCATCTTTGAGCGGTAAGCATTTAATTCTATAAGATGTTGATAGTATTTCCCAGAATTGTCAATGATTATCATTTAAAACCCCTTACACCTTGGGGGCATTTTTCAGGCAATCTCCACCTAGTGGAAGGTACCCTAAAATAAAGCCTTATAATAAAGCCCTATTATTCAAAAAATAAAGCCAGGACAGCATATTTATCACTACAACCTGACAAATAACTTCTCAAATGTGATATAATCTGTACTTGTATGAAATTTAAACATTAGAAACTGCTGCTAAACTAGGAAAAAAAACAGCAACAGGTATTCACAGTTATATTTTCAAATTTTTTGTTTTCTGATATAATATACCTTATGTACAAGTAATGCCAGGGCATTTTTTTGCCTTTGAAGTGTCCCCAGATATGTCAACTGTAGCTGTCTAAAGTTCAGTGTTGACAGCTGCACATCAGCAAACTGGTGGCGGTAATTACTGCACTGTGGCCACAGGAGAGAAAAATAAGAAAAGATCAATTAAAGAAAGCATGAAGGTTAAATCAAACGACAAGGAAGATGGAGGTAGCAAGGCTGAGCTGGTGCAGCAGCAAGAAGGCAAATGGTCGGGACTGAGGTCCCGTGAGGAACGCGTGGCTGGCACTAAAAAAGCAGGGTCTCTCCTTGCTGAGCATTCTGTGTGGTAGCAACGGATGGGAGAAGGGGCAGGGGTCATATGTCTCTGCAGAAACCGAGAATGGCATTGAGGGACATAAGTCAGCCTTTGGGCACCCTGATGGTGACTGAGTAAGATGGCTGTGGTGTAAGCCCATGAGACAGTAGACTGCGATTGTTGTCAGACGTCTCTGGGGGTTGGGTAGAATTATTGAAAACTGCTTGTAAAACACATGAAAATGGTTGATGAACACTTGCAAATAACCATTAAAAAGCTTGCAAAACACTAGATAAATGCTGGAAATGCATAATGCTTGAGTGTGAATGGGCCCTTTAAATTATGCTATATGGCTGCTGCTATATTAAATTCTGGGTGACAATTACGGACGCTCTCTGGTGACCTGAAAAGAAGACTGGACTCCTTCAGTACTCTGTCTCTTTGGAGAATCCTTGGGTACCGTTGGTTTGACTTTGTGTTGCTCACGGAGTCCTGAATGAGGCACATTACCTGCATTGTAAGGGAGCATCAGTTATGGCACTATGGTCATGTGGCGCAATTCCCTGAGGGTGATCCAGTTTGCCGGATCCTCATTGTTGGGGACCCAAGTGGCTGGAGCAGGCCAATGGGATGCTCACATAACACCTGGCTGTGGCAGATAGAGGGTCATTTCCAGAGGGTGGGACTGGATCATGTGTCTGCCTGGGGGGTTGTCAACCGAGATCCTGAGCTGTTTGGTCATGTGGTGGGTGCAGTGCATGCTCCCCAACCTGACCTGACCTGACATTTATAACCCGTTGACAATTTCTTACTTTTCATTTGTGCCCATAATAAACAGGTTCATATATGATGATATCCTGTCCATTAACGTAGTTAACATTCTTATCAGAGGTCTTCATATATTTCATCCAATAGTAAAATCTCAAGTATATAGCTGAAATAATGAAGTTTAGATTAAATCCTCACATAACGTTAAGTTTTAGGTCTTACTGAGGAGGAGCTTATTAATACATAATAAGGCATATTATTTCACATATGGGGGAAATTTAACCTTTAACTTCTATTTTACATAAAATTATGTTTATAGTATGCATGGAGATGGAACTGAAGGACTCAGATTTATAAAATAAGTAATATTAATGCCTGATCATATAATGAACCATATACCTTCAGAAAATGTTCGAGCCTGGCTTTCCTCATGTGGACACATAAAATCAACTGTTCAATTCAACGAGGAATGTTGGAAGTTGGAAGGGTTGCAAGTACTGTATTCTGTTATTCATTACATACTGTATTATTAGGGAATCATTACATGCTTCATCCTAAGTCACCTCTTCCTGTCTCTTAACCCCCTTTCAGGGATGCAAGTACATGTATTATGTATATCAGTCCCTCATGCACTTATACTGGGAAATTTATAACATATCCTGTTGCCAGTGTGGCTGCATCTCTATCATAGGGTTTTCCTTAAGACCTAGCACTGAAATCTTCATTATTTTCACTTTGTTGGCAACATTTTTCCAATAGGACAATCCTTCCCTATATTATTTTAAACATATAGTACCAAAATAGGATAGACATTAACAAGTGGCATCATTAAGAAGAATGGTTCCTTTATGTTTTTGATGTTATAGTCATTAATAAAGTAATTTACAACTCTTTAAGTTCAGGTTAATCACATGAAGTATCATGTCCAGTCACTAGTCATGTGACACTTCATTTTGAACAGAATTCAGTAACCAATGATCACTGTCAAATTGTTCTTTTTTTCATGACAAGACAACGTCTATTTGACTATAAATGATGCAGAAATTGAATAATGAAACCTCAAATATATCATTAAGGAACTAATGACAAATGAGTATTTTGTTTTGTCTTAACTTCCAGTAATCCATTATCTTTTTGTTTGCAAATTATATTTTTTGAAAGTATTGAAACCAGGTATATTGCACTGGTTTATTCATATTGAACTTACCAATCTTTCAAATAGAAGAAAGTACTGTATTTATCTCAGTCTACAGAATTAGGTCTTTTTTAGGCAGAACAATTCAGAGAATATCCAAACTAATGTTGAGTTCAATATGCAAGTCAATAGTTTCTCAGGTTAACGAGGATAGATCAGGTTATGTTTGATTCGGAAATGTGCTAATCACCAAATTAATTTAAGCACCATTAAACATCTAAACTTAAACTTAATTTAAACTTTTCTGTAAAATATAGAATTTTGTTTAAGGTTATATCCATTGATTTTGTGAAGTGCAGAGTGCCCTGTTACCTCAGTGTAATCTGCAAACGCTTCTATAAGCAGTTGGTTTTTGAGCCTCTTAATTTAAAGTAATAATAACTCTTTATATATTCAAAATAAGTCACCATGACATGAATGTGTTCTATACCTTTTTACCTCTTTATCGTTGAAGATTTAAAAAAAAGTAATTTTATGTTCCATCATATTTTGCTTTCAATTTAACACACTTTATCTTATCTGCCACTGTCAAAATTTCTAAAAGAAAGATAGTTTAAGATTTTACTATTTATTTATTTATTTATTTATTTATTGAATTTATTTATTTTAGACTAAGCAGTTAATACTGCTGCCACAAGTATACCGGATGCTGGACTGAAATCTCACTCAAGCTGTCTGTGTGGACTTTGAACATTTTCTTCATGTCTGTGTGTGTTTTGCTTCCCACTTTTAAAAGACTTGCATCTTCAGTTGTGTGGAATTTCCAAATTTCACTCATGTGGCTAAGTGTGAATGCCCCCTCTTTGAATTAGGTGAAATGGGCTTGAAAATAATAATAATAATAATAATAATAATAATAATAATAATAATAATAATAATAAGAAGAAGAAGAAGAAGAAGAAGAAGAAGCTACAGCTACAGCTACTTTTGGGCATTTCTTTTTGCATGTTAACTTTTGCTCTCTTATCAATTTGTAGGCCTAGCTACAACACCTAGCTCTGTTTACATTTTTATGGACATTATATAGCTGTCTTTTCTTCAAGAGTTGTTTTCTTTTTGCCTTATCCTTTCACTGGAAAGATCCATTATTAATCCTGTTTTCATTTTAATAATAAATTGTCCAGCATTTCTTCATATTTCTGATGATTGAGTTTACTCCTTAAAAAATCTGTGTTTTTGAAAATAAATTTAATATATATATACATTTTTCTGCATACTTGTCTGAATAACCAAATCAATGGGGCAGTTTAGATTATCATAATTGTAAACTGATTCATTATTCTCTTTATTCATGTTTCTTTTGAAGTTATTTTCATCTCCGATCATGAATTTTGTAATGCAGGACACACCTTGTCTTAATCACTTCTTCTGGATCATTTCTCTATTCGAATATGATAAACAGCATTCATAAACATGCAGTATAAGGTGAAGATTATACTAAGAACTTGCATGAAAGCGTGCTACAAAATATGTGTACAACATTTTATTTTTTTACTGAGCTGAATAGTCTATACTGTATATTGTGCAGTTATGACAACCAATTTAGATGAAAATATTAACATTTACCTTACTTCCATATGTGATTATTATATACCTAGTATATTTTTCATGTCTTGATAAACATTATATCATTTTATAAGGTATATGCAAGTAATTTGGATTTGTTGTTATTTATCAATGTGCTGTGGGCTATTACCTATTTAGGCTTTTTGCCATTTTACTCATAGAATTGACTTAAGAAGCAGAGCTAAAACCAAATGGCTAACATTACAATTTTATACAAAAGTGGTAACTTCACAGAATTACCTTTGAGTACACATACAGGGCCTTCCACAGACAAAATGCTATGGACATACAATGTAATTATGTTTTTTGTCTGTTTAAAAGAGATATTAAACACTAAGGCTTTAAAGAATTGGTTTTCTAATTTTGTGTGAAAGGTACTACCAAAATGTATGCTGTGTGTATTACATAAGATTTTTGACGTAAATTTGCAAACACAGAAAAGAGATGCAGAGAAAGTAATGAGAACTCTGGAAGCATTTATTATTATTTTATCTGTGTATGCTGTAATGGTTGTTACAGAATATGTGTGGCTCACCATATGACACAAGAAGACATGACTAACAGATATTATTTGAACTCTAATATATGGTACATGAGAAAAACGAAGCAAAGTATGTTATATTAAAAGAAGAAAATCACTATGGCTAACCTTAGATTATCAAATAAAATCTCTTACATTTTGAAAGATTTCAACTCTATTGATAAACAGCATATACAATTTCAAACATAAGGTGAAACACACAATGTATACTGTATGTTTATGATAGTTTGCAAAAACTAATATATGGTGACAATTTTTTTGAAAATGTGCCTTTTATTATAGAGTTTTCTTTACCACACTCATTGCAGATTCTAGTTGTGGTTTTGTAGAAAAAATGTGATATGTGCAACAGGAGGAACATTTATTGCAGTTGCAGCAGGGAAGTGTTTGATTGTTTTAAATGTAACATTCCTACTGTGAAAAACAGTCATTCTTAAAGTTGGAAGTTGATTAATCAGATTTTGGGTTTGCAAACCAGAGTTCCCATCACAAGAAAAAAAAAACCCTCAAAGTGTATGACAGATAGTTTATAAGTTGTTTTAAAAGGCATGTAGTATGCAGTTATGCAGTAATGGCACTTGATTTACACACAATTGCATACTGTAACTATCAGATGAATAAGTACTAGAGTAGCAATCAGCAACATTTAACTTGATGTCATGTAAAGAACTATGTCCAGAGTATGGAATATTTCCAGAGTATAACCTTGTCTGGTATCCCAAAAAGTCTAGGGCCTAGTCATCATTATCATTATCATCATCAGAATAGGAATCCTGGCCTATCTGAAAAAGGAACATGAGGTACGTGGTAACACAGTCATGGTAAATATTTTAAAATTAAGCTGCATGATCAGGTATTGTATGAATTTTTTTTTTATTTTTTTTTTTTTTTTGGGTAAAGGAAAGGAAATTCCCTATTTCTAGTTGGAGAAATGTTTCTTCTCTTATACATTTCTGGTTTTGTTTTACTGCCCACTTACTGATCATTTGTCTTTTCAGAGTTACAACACTGCTGTTTCATAATTCTTTTCCAAATCACTCTGAAATAATCCCCACCATCTTTCCCATATGAATCCTTTTAATAGTTTATGGAAAGAGGTAAATGGTCTTGGAAAGATGAAAACGCATGCACTCAGCAATAGAGAAGAAACTCATCTTATCTATTTTCCTATTGTTATTGAGACTTCGAAACAAAATACTGATGTATTGTGCATTACAAAATGTTGAAAACCTCTACTCCAGGACAAACAATACAGAGATTTCATTAAACTTAGAGTTTACTTGATGTTTAAAAAAAAAGAACAATGGAAAAGCAGAGCAAATATAAAGGTTCAAAACGTAGGTTTTTTAAAAAAGAAAGCAATCCATAAAATAGTGCCTTCAAATGTGAGTAGGGGGTCAAAAATCCTGAAATAAAATACAGGAATTAAAACAAATCATTGTCAGAACTGTGATAAGTACTTCAGCTTTGGTTTAAATATTTGCTGGGATCAGTACCCCTGCTTGATGATTAAGTGGCCCTGCCTCCTTAGGGTCCACATTAAAGAGACAAGACAGAAAACAAATCTATTTATCTATCTATCTATACAAGATTACTGTATTGTTTTTGTTGTGTATAATTGTACAATGGAAAATGGTAAGGAGCAAAATGCAAATGTTTGGGCACTCCAAGATATTTGAGGTCTCAGATAACATTTACCATGGTCTCAGACATTCATTAGCTTGTTGGGGCTATGGTTAGGAACCCTCCAGTGATGCAAATAGCAAAGCTGAATAAATTCTCTGACTCATCAAACCTTGTCCTAACAATCAGCAGCCATGGGCTCCTCTAAGCACTCTAACACTCTGAAAAATAAAATAGTTGATGCTCACAAACTAGGAGAAGGTTACAAAAAAGATAGCAAAACATTATCAGGTAGCTGTTTTCTCAGTTCATTATGTTATTAAGAAATGGAAGTTAACAGAAATGGAAGTTGAGGTCTGGAAGACCAAGAAAAAAATCTGAAAGAACTGGTCATTGGAATGTTAGAATGGCAAATAAAAACATCCTTTTGATCACAAAACATTTATAAAGATTTAGCAGACTCTGGAGTGGTGGTGCTCTGTTCTACTGTTCAGCAACACCTGAACAAAGATGACCCTCATGGTAGAGTCAGCTTAAAAAAACCTTATCTACATCCTAGCCACAAAATTCAGTGAATGAGGGAAATAAAAATGAAGTCTTTCTTAAAATATTGAAGAAATGTGTCTTTGGGTGATCAGTTCAGCTTTTGTTCACTTAACTATTCATTTTAACAGACATTTTAATCAAGGGTGCCCAAACCTTTTCATACCACTATATAAGATGGTGTTGTAATAATAATAATAATAATAATAATGTAGCATCTCAGCTGGGGTGAAGTTGGGAAGAAAAAAAGGGACTGTTGAGTCTAGCGGGACTGGCGGAGAGTTGTGTGGAGGACTGCTGTCAGGATATGATTAACAATAAAATTAAGAAAAGGGGTGGTGCCCTGACCAGAGGGACTGAGGTATGGAGGTGGGAATTTCTGGTATGGTTAGGGGATTCTGTGAAAGGAACCAAAGTTTTCTTCTTCTTCTTCTTTGATACCATCTCTCAGGGCCATGACACTAAGTGGTTTATAGATAATTGTAAATAGTTCTAGTTCTAATTTTGTTCATTTTGTTTTACATTCATTTTTTCTTCTTAGACAGTTACCAGTAAATTTTTCTGCAATCACTTCTTTGTTCTACGCATCTTCCTTTTCCAACCTGTTATGTAGAGGTCACTACAATAATAATAATAATAATAATAATAACAATAATAATAATACATTGTATATATTGCGCTTCCCATGTTACAAGTGCTTCACAGATATTCAAAGGAATGCAGCAGATATTAAGCAAAGATAACATTAATAACATAGGTTATAAACTATAATCAAACATTAAACAACAAGTAACAATAAAATACATGATGTTACAGTTCTGAATTAGATTAGAAAAACAATAAATAGTAAAAAGAAAAAAAGTTATAAAGAATTAACACAATTTGCACATGTTTACATGTAGGAATATAGATGTAGCTGTTCCAATCACTCACAATGATAATGAACAATGAAAGATAAGATCGGATTTTATTATCAGTTTTAGACCAAACACTTGAAGGACATCAACTATTCAATGGCTATTCGTGTGATGTTCAGTTCAGACTTGACAATTCCAGCCAGATCACTACCCTACATTGGGCTACACACTGCTTCAAAGTAAGCAGACCAGATGGAGTGTCCTCATTTAGTTTTTGGTTTAGTTTTCATTTAACAATGTATTTTATTATAAAAACAATTAATTCGACTAAGTGAAATGTGGTACTTTGCTTGTAAGCTTAAGAATTATTTGTAAAAATGCATTATTTCCTGATTACTTAATACTTTCCTTGATTACTGCAGATTCTGGCCAGGCCAACTGACACTAAAATAGAAATAATACATAAAAAAAATCATCTTTACTGGAGAGAAATCACATGACTTCTAAGAAGGCCAACGCTCTCAGGTGGTATGCACATCCTGCCTCAGTTTTACAAGCAAAAGTGGTATACTGTAGATTCCTGTTAGCATTTCAAAAATGAAAGCAAAGCAATCTTGTATTATTTAAAAACAGGCTGATTCAGAAGTGATAAGATAAGTTAACAATATTAAGGCATTCAAAAAATGCTGAAAATATTTTCAAGAGGTGGGCTCCTCTAAGCAGCTCCCTAGCAATGAAACATAAAAAGATATTGTGTTTTTACATTTTCAGATTTTTTTTTATGAAGACAACATTTCTCTGTGTGTAAAACTTATATAAAAAATGACATTTTATCTATACATTTCTAAATTATATAAACTATGAACTGTTATTAGATTTTTCCTGAAAAGTAGAGTACTTGAGGACCTTATGCATAACATAACAAACAATACTAGTGAGATGAAATTTTAAAGCCCCTTGCTGATCTTCTGCTACCCTCTGCCTCCTGTGTCCAATTAGAGGGATGTACAGGTGGTCATCCAGAACTCCAGAATGCATCATGTCAACTTGATAGTGGAAAATAATGAAGGTCTATCACTAGATTCATTAGCAATGTCATAGTAATTCCAAGGTCCCATTTTGAGATCAAGAGAGGTAACAGCAATTAAAAAAGCAAGACAACATGCAACTGTTCAATACAGGATGAAAAAAGAGTACATAAGAAACATCACCTGGATGCACTAGGACACATCATCAGTGAAGTATCCTGAGGTCATCGGGTGTTTCAGGTCTCGCAACATCACACACCCTTGCTCAGGCAAACCAGCTGGGGTTGATCAATCCCCAGCTTGCATCCCAGTAGCGATCCACGGATCAGCCATCTTTATCCAAAAGACAAATGAACAGAACTTTTCTGGAAAGAGCACAGCTTTTCTTGTAATGTTTAAAAAGTGTATTTTTACAAAGACACTTTATTCCTTTTACCTCGGACTCAGCTTCACCCTAGGTTTCTGCAAAATAAGTGGTGGCCCAAGCCTAGGTCACTTCTCCTTTTTTACACAGCCATCACCAATCAAAACCATTTTGACCCTTTTCACTTGTCCACCGTGCCTATGGCTTGTGGTGACCTATTTATTTTTGGAGGCTCAATTGTGTGCCACCCGAGCTTTCAGTTACGTAACTGCCAAATTTTTGAGTCTTGTTTCCCTGGTGCATGATGTTAAAAAAAGAACCCCAACAGTCTTCGAGAAACACAAGAATATGGCTATTGGGACAATATGACATTGTTAACAACATTCAATATGAATATGAACATTATTTCTGAAGACTGACATTGAATCCCTGATTTAAGCTACGAAGGAAAAGACAGTAGGTTTAAGAATATTTTTTTTTTCTGGACCACTGATTGTGTTAAGAAAATTGGATGAAGCCTACAGCCAGCTTCTGGCCTTAAACATCTAGATGAGAGCCTTCTGCGAGAGGCAAAAAGTCAACTCTGTGGACAACAGGGATCTTCTTTGTGAGAGGGTGTTTTTCTTCAGACATGATGGTCTGCATCTGAATAGATTTGGTCCTCTAAGAAAATATCTCTAATGTTATACATCATTCATGACCACCGATCTTTAGAGCTAATGTTAGTCATAAACTCGTATTATGATATGATAGTGTTGGAAGTGTATTTACCTAAAGATGTGAACTATATTAGCACTATAATTACTGATCATAACTTAAAAGTTAAAAGGCCTGGATGAACTGGCAAAAATGCAAGTAACGTAAGTGCCATCTCAAGCTGCCTGAAAACGGAAATGCAGTTGTGCTGTTCTGGGACCCTAATGTGATCTTACCTAATATCACAGCAGTAACCAGTAATGCACCTTATGTTCGTGATAGGAAAACAGACTTTCTAATACTAAATGAAACATGGCTCATCAGTGACTAAACATAATGTTAATTGGAGCAGTACCACTGAATTATAATTTTGTTCATTCACCAAGGTAAGAAAGGCATCAGTTTTGTAATTATTTTCTCAAGCACTTTAAACTGTAAAGATAATTGTTTTAGTACTTTTGATTATCATGTTGTAGTTATTTATGGAATATCAGAGTCTCACAGAGTGATGGATGCTAGGCTGAGAGGAGAGGTGGTGATCTGAGAGCATCAATATGGTTACATACCAGGAAAGTGTATGACATATGTGATGTTTTCTTTAAGAGTGTTGATGGAGAAGTACAGGGAAGGAAAGAAGGAGTTGCATTGTGTGTTTGTGGACTTAGAGAAAGCATATGACAGGGTACCAAGAGAGGAGTTATGTTACTGTATGAGGAAGTTGGGAGTAGCAGAAACGTATGTGAGAGTGGTGCAGAATATGCATATGGACAGTTTTGCTGTGGTGAGGTGTGTGGTAAGAATGACAGCCTGGTTCAAGGTGAGGGTGGGATTGCATCAAGGATCAGCTCTGAGCCCTTTACTGTTTGCAATGGTGATGGGCAGGTTGAGAGATGAGATTAGAGAGGAGTCTACTTGGACTATGATGTTTGCAAATGACATTGTGATCTGTAGTTGAGAGTAGACAGCAGGTTGAGACAAACCTGTAGAGGTTTAGGTACACACTGGAGAGAAGGGGAATGAACGTCAGTAGGAGTAAGACAGAGTAGTTGTGTATGAATGAGAGGGAAGGTGATGGAAGGATGTGACTGCAAAAGCAGAGGTAGTGAGGTAGATGAATTTAAATACCTGGGTTAAACAGACCAAATCAATGGTGAGTGCACCAGAGAGGTGAAGAGGAGATTGTAGGTAGAGTGGACTGAGTGGAGAAGAGTGGCAGAAGTGATTTGTGATAGAAGAGTATCTGCAAGAGTGAATGGGAAGGTCTATAAAATGGTAGTGAGACCAGATATGCCCTATGGTTTGGAGACGGTGGCACTGACAAGGCAAAGCTGTAAGTGGCAGAATTGAAGATGCTGTGATTTTTGCATGGAGTAACAAAGGCAGACAGGATTAGGAATGAGTATATTAGATTGAAAACACAGGTACGACAGTTTGGTAACCAAATGAGAGAGGCGGGATTGAGATGGTTTGGACACATGTAGAAAAGAGATGAGAGGTACATTGGGAAAAGAATGTTGAGAGTGAAACCACCACGCAAGATGAAAAGCAAAAGTTTATCGATGTAGTGAGGGAGGACATGAAGGCAGACAGTGTGGCAGAAAATGATGTAAAAGACAGGGACAGATGGAGACAGGTGATCTACTGTGGCAACCTCTAAATGGGAGCAGCCAAAAGAAGAAGACGAAGAGAGTCTCTTGCATTAACCATTTATCCACTTCCAAAATATAATGCATTCTTTATTGAGAAATTCTCAGACTTAGAATACATAACAATAACCAGTTATGACAGGATTCTAATAGTAGGCAATTTCGTTTTTCATGTAAATAATTAGTGTAACCACAAAAGAAGATGTTTTTTTTTTTTGTGGATATTTATTTATTTTATTTAGCAAAGTCAAAAGGAAATCAATTTGTCAGAATGAGAAACAATCACAATGTGAAAACAACTTACATGGTTCCTCTCACCCATCCCTCATACACTGTTTTGTGTTCTTTACCATACCACCATCTAAAGCACAGCAGATCCAACTGACAAAACCACCACACACAATCAAGGGAATGCATGTATCACAAATGTCTTCACATAAACAATTTAACTGCGGAGGCAGGCGATTCTCTGTTATGAATGCATTCAATAGATGCTCCATTAATCCATGATGCAGACAACTCCAGAATGATTAGATTGTAAAAGTTAGATAACTAGTTCTTCAGTGTAATTAAATCATGGGTCATCCACAAAGAAACAAGAAGTAGGTTAGCAGCTACAGTACCCAGATATTATATATTATGGTGATGCACCTGCAGAAAAAAATGTGTTAACTTACTACATTCTTTTCATCTTAGCATGTCAGCCAGTCTACACATAAGAAAGGAAACATGCTTGATTTAGTCATTTCAATGGGATTTAAGATCGGCATGCAGAAGGTGATAGATATCTGTATATCTGACCAGTTTTGAATTTTATTTGATGTAGAAATATTGGTGGCTAGAACTAAAGGAGTATATTGTTAAAAAATATTACTTTGAGGCAACAGCAGGTACTAGGTTTGCTAATATTCTGAATAATACATCTGAATTTAGTGCTCATCCTCATAAAGGAAGCAATGTTACCAGTCAGTCAGTCATTTTCTAACCAGTGTAGTCTGTACAGGGTGGCAGGGGGTGCAGGAGCCTATCCCAGCTAGCATCGGGCACAAGGTAGGAACAAACCCTGGACAGGCAGTCGGTCCATCGCAGGGCAAAAAAACACAGACGAACCCCAACCACACACTGCGGCCAATTTAGAATTGCCAGCTCACCTAACTTGAATGTATTTGGATGGAGGGAGGAAACCAGAGCACCTGGTGGAAACCCGTCAAGACACAGGGAAAACTTGCAGACTCCACACAGGGAGCACCCAGGATGTGAACCCTGGTCTTTTTACTGTGATACAACAGAGCTATCACTGCATTAAAACTTATAAAAAATCTTCCATCAATAAAATACTTCGTAACACTAATATTGTTACAAAATTGAAGAGAAAATACCTCAAGGCTGTGCATAAATTGAGAAAGATTAACTTAATATCCCCCTATGAAATGTTGAAGGCACATTTACCTGAATATAACAAAGCAGTCTGTCTTGCGAGGCAGTATTTTTATCTACAATTATAATTTGTAATGCAGAAATTCTAAGTTTTATTATAAATTATTGATCACCTTCTAAACCAAACTCAATCAATGTAGAACCTCCTGTAAACTTCAAATGAAATGGGAGGCATTTTTTAAAATACAAAATTAACAGTATTATTCAAGGCAGCTCATTTAGGTAATCCTAGGGTTTTACTTATGTCTTTAATGCATATCAATGCACATCTTTTAAATAATATTTAAAAGGCAAGTTTATATGTGGATATTATAGTCATGGGGGACTTCAACTACCTGAATATTAATTGGGATGACCTTGGAAATAGTGGAGCACAAAAACAGGAGTTTTTAGAAGTAATCAGTGCCTGTTTTTTTAACATAGTATGTTAAAGCACCAACACGAGGTGATGCCTGTCTGGATTTGGTGTTTTGCAATAATCAGAATAGAACTGAAGGTGCAGAGGATTGAAACACTAGGGTCAAGTGACCATAATTTACAGGTAATACAATTCTCAATGTTTAGGGAGAGCGCAGATGCAAAGACAAAAACTGTTAAATTTAACCTTCTTAAGGCAAATTTTGAGCAGATGCAGCAAGGATAGACTGGGATAAACTGTTAAGTGTGGAGGTACATTCGAGGATTAGTGGAACAGTCGGTCAGTCATCATCCAACCCGCTATATCCTAACACAGGGTCACGGGCGTCTGCTGGAGCCAATCTCTGCCAACACAGGGTGCAAGGCAGGAATAAATCCCGGGCAGGGCGTCAGCCCACCATGGGATTAGTGGAACAGGTTAAAACCATTTTATATGTAATGCAAGTACATACCTAAATTTAGAACTAATAGGATATTAAAAAAATCTCTTCAGTAGGTAAAACAGGAAGTTTGAAAAAAAAAAGCCACAAAGGAGAAAAACAGCTGTATAAGGAGTACAAGATTTGTAACTCCAATGTGAATCATAGGGCATATGAGAGCATGAGGGCAACCATTAAGAAGGATATTAGGGAGGCTAAAAGGCAGTTACAGAGAAATATAGCAGATAAGGAGAAGGATGACCCAAAGAGATTATTTCAGTATTTTAGTAGTAAAAGAACATCCAAGGAGGAGGTGCAGTGCATCAGAAATACCAAAAGGGAATTAAAAATACTGACAGTGAAACAGCAGATGCTCTAAAATCACATTTTTCTAAGGACTTCACAAGTGAGGAAGTAGGAAACCTCCCAACCATAAATGGGACTACTAAGGAGGCACTGAGTGATATTTAAATTGTAGAGGAAGAAGTGTGTCTTATATTAAGTAGGTTGAAATCAAATGACTCCCCAGAACATATAGTACATATATAGGAGAGGAACCATCTTGAAGCCAAAAGTGCTGTCGGAACTACTGTAGGTCAAGGAGCACCTGGAGCACTTCTGGGTGCCTTATAAAAGGACCCAGCAGCCACTACTCAGGGAGCCAGAGTCGAGAGGAGGAAGACAAAACTTGACTGGAAGAGTGGAGGAGAAGAGAAAGAGAGGAAAAGAATTGTTTGTGCTTGTGCTGCATGACTGTAATGGGACTTGTGGGAAACGGGGAAGGCATTTCCCACGAGGAAAAAGAGAAAAATTAATCGTGTGTGCCTTGAACTTGTGTCTCACGCTTGTCTGTGTTGGGTTTTGGCGGTGGTTTCAGCCTAGTGGTCCACAATATATATGTATAAAGTTAGGGAGTTAGTATATATCAGAATCAGAAAAACTTTATTAATCCTGAAGGAAATTACTCATGTTACAACTTAATAACAGACAAGGGACATGTTACACTAAGAGCACATATAAAAGTAATCATGTAAATATACAGTAAATAAAGTATAATAAATGTATGTACCAAACTAAAGTACAGAATGTTGCATCCATCCATCCATTATTCAACCCGCTTAATATTGCACATTTTGAGAACAAATAAAGTTATTCTCATGTGAAGAGCAGACAATTTATTACACAAGAACAGACAGTTTGTTGCATATTTCAAGTACTTGAAAAAATGTACCTGGATATCCAATAAAGAAAAAGGGTAATAACTTGAAGTGTGGGTGAATGACCGGAAAAGGAGTTCTAGAGTCTGATGGCTGATTTCCTGTGACGTTCAGTGGAGCACTTGATGCTAGTCAGTCTACCGCTGAAAACGCTCCTCTGTCCAACCACAACACTATGAAGTAGGTGATTAGCATTTTCAATAATAGACCGAAACCTGGACAACATACTCTGATCTGCCACAGTTTCCAAGCTGTCCAGTTTCTCTCCTACCACAGAGGATATATACAGTATCTTTTTGTACCATATTTCTCTTGTCCAATTATTTCCACCATGGTTACTGAAGGGGTAAATATATGGGTTCAAGTTTGTCCTGTATTTCAACAAAGAACTCAATCCCAGGGAGCAAGCGTCCCCTGCTGGACCCCCAAGTACTTCTAAAAGTGGACCATCTCTATATCCTCTTCTTGAATAGTGACTGGACATAGAGGCTGTTTGGTGTGGTGAAAGTCAATAACCAGTTTCTTGGTCTTGCTGATGTTAAAGTGCAGACAATTTCCTTTGTACCAAGAAACAATATTCTCCAAATGGCTTCTATACTCTTCCTTGTCTTCCTCTTCCCCCTCATCAATATACCTCGTAAGTGCAGAATCATCTGAGAATGTCTGCAAGTCGCATGACCTGGTGTGATATTTATAGTCTTAGGTGTGGACAGTTCCTCCATCTTATTTTACAGTGAATAAACATTGTCTATTACAATGGCTAGTAACCAGTTCTAAAATCTTTTAACTTTGCTTTTACTCTTTCGCTGACATATTGTCATCTCCATCTGTGGATAAACAGCTCCTACAGTAAAGTGAAACTGAGCTGCTTAGCTGCACAAGTAGCTGGTCATAGAAGGATTTAATACACCCTTTTATTTTCTCAGTGTTTCTTACATTTTACAGGTATTGCAGATATAAAACAACCTTCTGGTCCTCCTTGCTACTCCATCAAATCGGCATCCGTGTTTGTGTGTTTTGCAGTTCATTGGTAAATTGAAAATCCATTCATAATCCATTTATTGGATTTCTAGTGGCTGCTATCATTGACAAGTCATACACCAAACCAATTCTAATCTTAAATAAGACTAGTAACTAATAAAACAAGTTCAGAAACAAAAAGAAAAACAGTGACAAATACAAAGCTTCTATCAAGGGCTGCTGCTTGTACAGCAACCAGAAGTGATTATTGAGGCAGAGCAAAATTACTGCAACAATCTGTTCAGAAAATTGGTTTAAAGTATATTAATTTTGAAACAGCTCCAAAGGTTATGCTCTTTTTGAATAGCTATCTCTTCAAAACATAACATACTAAAATACTGTACAATCATCTGACTAATCACATAAACATACATTAAGAAAATGTAAGTGATGTTTATTGATCAGTTCAAAGTGAAACAAATAATTTTCAAAAAGATCATGTGCATCTTAGAAATAAAATGCTAAAACAAGAAAGTCAAATCTTTTGAGAAAATTGATTACATCATATATAAGGCAAAAATATACATTTAAGACATCATCTAAAGCTGTGTAAGGATAGCATAATTCCAAAACAACAAAACCTTAACAGTCCAGTGCCTTTATCATTACTCTCACCGCTGAATCTGTAAATGCATTAAGTGACTCCTTTAGGATTAAATAATCACTTCGAAAAGACAAAGGCATTGCACAAGTAGAGCCAAAGAAAGGGAATAAGTGAGCAGCTTCATAGGCAATCATTCGAGTAACAGTAGCATTACTGTGAAAGTGTCTAGAAACTGTTTGAAAATTAATGTCGGAGATTAAAGGATCAGTAATTTCAGCTTTCAGAATTTCCAGTGATTTCCCTTCTGTATCTGCAAGTCTACTAAGTGATTCATCATTAAGGCCAAAGTTCTCCTGTATATCACTAAGCACTTTTGTTAAAAAAGGAATATTTAGGGAAGGCCCAAAAGCAGGCACTGCTCCAAAAAAAGCTGAAAACGCACCTACAATAATAAAACTTCCTACTAAAGAAGAATACTTTTTTTTAATCACAGATGTAAAAAAACTGGGATGAGAGAGAAGAAAAGCATGCCTTTTATTCTCATTTAGCTCTGATTCAAGAGTGCTGCAGAACTTATAAAAATCAAAACCATCTGGACAACTGCTAGACACAAGGAAGATCTCATCTGACTCAACGTCATTCTTCTCCAGGTTCTTGATGTGGTCTTGTCTAATTTCTTCTAATACTCTCTCTCTCTCTTCCTCATGCTGCTGTCTTCTAAGAATATCCATTTCAATATCTATTTTGCTGCGCACGAAGTAAAACCGTTTGCGTGCTGTCTTCATCTGCTTTGCCAGATGGAAATCAGTTTCTGTAAACTCATTATCTATTACAATGATAAGTAAATCATACTTAGTAAGGTTAAGCAATTCAGAATATTTATTGGCTTGGAACATTGGTGTGCCAAACCCAGGGAGATCCCAGAAACACACAGTAGGAATCATAGGATGTAAATAGGGTGTTGGAACTTGAGTGTGCTCTCCTGAACGATTGCCCATCTCCCTGGCCAATTCAAGTGGGAATCCTTTAATTGCACTGATTAAGGCTGATTTACCAGTATTGTGTCCTCCTGCAACTGCAATGTTCAAGGTCCGTTTCTCCAAATCTTTTTTCATTTCTTTAACTCTTAAAACCAGAGCTTCGATTCCATTTTCATTATAAAGTGATGCCAGTTCTTCTGCTTCAGTTTTATTACAAAAACTTGAAAACACAGGTATTAAACTAGCTGTTTTTCTAAAAACAAGGAAAATAGTTTTTTATTAGTTAGGATTATCACTAGACATGTAAAGGCTATTTATTTCTACAGTACCTTAACATAAGTAAATAAATAAAACATTTAAATCAATATAACTAACAGGGTGGCCAGAGAGCAAACCGCTGAGAATGGGAAGTACACCACAGAGTTGTTCTGGGCCAGACTACTGTTGAGCCATAATGAAAATCAGGAAAATGATAATATACTTTTTTCTTTATTATTATTATTATTATTATTATTTATTTTTTTTTTTTTTTCCCATCATTACCACCTGTTAACAAAATTATTGATATATATGGATGAGTTAATGAACACTGAATTACACTTTAATTATTTAAACAGATGCATCATGTCCATATCTGCAGCAGGTTTCTGGCTATACTGCAACAGGGTGAAGTGGTATGACAAATTTGTAAAGGCCAGGAAATGACAGACTAAAGGTTCAATCCTTTTTAAAGTTTGCCAAGGTCAAATCAAAGGATAAGAAAGACAGAAGCACGTACACCCAAAATGCTAACAGAACTGAGAGTCAAAACTTTAAATACTAAGTCCTAATTCTCTGAAAAAAAATTAAAAAGAGCTAATTACACATATACAAGTTTTTCAACTAAATCCATAAACTTGGACACTGACAGCAGTGTACTGCCCTCCTGCTGTATATAGGTGAAGAGTCAAGATGTAATATATGAGTATTCTGACCAGTATTGAACATAGTGATCATAACCAATATGGCCACAGCCATGCAGAAGCATGGAAAATGTGTGAGCGATGAATGATGATGGAACCAAGCAATATAGAGGATTGACTGTACAAACACTCAATTTCATCAGAATCATGCTTCTGAGACATATTGTAATAAAAAGTAAGACTAATTAACTAGCATGGAGCTTCTCACAAAAGCCGTAGATAAGTGTCCAAGCAAGCTACAGTTTTACTTGATGAAATCTTTCTTTGATACTTTACATCTTTTAAATAATAGTATTGTAAACTGCTAGGTATTGATTTAAACTTTGACCCTACATTCCCAATGAATTTGGCAAGATGCAGAACTTCTGTGACCTGAAGAAACCTTTAAGCAACTTTGCACCCAGGCTTGAAGGGGTCTCGCTTCATCTATATTTTAAAGAATGTATACTTAAAATAGATTTTAGCTACAATTTCTACATTTTGGTACTATTGGATTTACTGTGTTTTATTAATTTAGCTTTATTGAAATGGCAAGTGTATATATATAATTGTATATTATTATTAATAAATTATATTATAAATATATTATATCCACATAAATGAAAGACCTTTGTGTGTGTGTATGGAGCAGTCCGCTGTGCTCACATTCAACAGTCGGCTCTTGCTAAGAAAAACCTGTGTGCAGCAACTGCCACAATGCAACAGCAATGCCATGCTAATAACACAGATGAAGAGACACATCATTGAAACCAACCAATCTCCACAACTCATCAACGTGCAAGTGAAACACCTCAGCAAAACAAGGCAAGTTTTCACTAAAAACATTGTCTATCTGGAGGTATTTTCTCCATACAAAGATTAATAGGACTCATATGCCAGCGATACAGCTAAGGTATCGCTAGAGTCTTCTTTACGAAAGTCAGTGAAGCAGCCAGCACCACAGGGTCCACGTCCTCTGCACTGGGTAATTCTTAAAAGTTACCTGACGCCTCTCCAAGTTCATGAATATTGTAAAACTGCTAAGAGAATCATCATATTGTTTTTTTCTCCAGAAGACCACACACAGCTAGTATATATATGTTTGGTGGGACCAAGGTACAATGATAAAAGCATTTAGTGAGGCTAATTGCCATATTTCCACAGGAGTTAATGGCAAAGACTGGGCACAAGTAGCAGCACAGTGAGTAGGCACCTGCATTGATAAGTGACCCAGGTGCTGAGATATGCTCATGTCAGTAGAAAATTATGTGGTCTGCTCCTGCCAAGGCAGTGAGTCTCTTTGGTTATGGTAGGTGACCACATACATGTAATTCGTACACTTCAGGCACTGTAAAGTAGCTACAAAGGAATCTTGGTTTATTTAAGACAACTGTTCATGTGTGAATAAAGGTATAATGGGGGCACTATAAAGCAGCTGTGCAGAAGTCTTGTTTTGTTTAAGGCAGCTGTCCACATGCAAGTAAAGCTGTACATGTGGAGTGTTAGATATATGTTGCATTAATATACACATTATAGTTTTCTTGAACTATGTAGTGTAGGTGAAACAAAACAATAAACTTGGAAATTTCTATGATAATGCACTACAATCCAAATCTTGATGTGAAATGGTGCTGTGGTGATTCCACAAAATATTGAGTGAATGAAGCATGAATAGAAGAAAAAAAAGCGCAGAAATGAATTCCGCATATTCAAGAACAATAATTTACGGCAGAGCTCTCTTCCCATCGGATATTCATGGGTGTGTACAATGAAAATGGTCGTAACAAAATGTGTCAAGATCACAAAATAGAATATCAGCTCAATCCTCTGCAATAAACAGTGGCAGTGACCCAAATAATATACTCTACAACTTCAATGAAATGAGCCAATATTTTTTTTCTAACCCTAAATTTTTTGCTTGTCATCCAACTCCACAGGAGAAAGGGAAGCAGACTTAACCATCTAAGGACTAGAAAGTGTCGGTGGAATTTGAAAAATCAAGGTAGCTCCAATATATAAGTCACTGTACCAAGTCATCTAACAATAGTGTTGGACAATAAACCTAGGTGCTAGTTTCTTTGAAAATAACCCGCAATTGAAGTCTCACGTAGCCAAGTCACAACCTCTGCCCAGCCCAAATGTTTTCAGTCCACAAACTGTTTAGCAACAGATGGTTCAAGACTATGTGGTTTTAGTGATTCTTGGGATATTCTGAAATCATTCTTTTCCCTTGACCTTTCGAGGGATATAAAATAGTCCTTCTGGAACATTTAAAGGAATATTTTGCAAGTCTAGGGCCAAACCCATGAAAGACAGGATCGTCTAAAATAGTTTCAGCTAAAAATTGCTCTGGGTTGGAGTAGTTTCTGACTCCAGCAGAATGTCTTGCCTAGGATGAATCACTAACTATCTAGTCTACGTGATGTTTAAATATTTAGACTATTTTCAATACACGACCTTTTCATGATCTTTAAAAATTACAAAGAGATATTTTGCCATCTCACTCGGGTAGCATCATTTCTCTAAAGCTAACGAACCAGTTGCATTTTATATTGTCACAACCGTACATTTCCGTATTCATAGATTATCCCAAGTCAAATCATAAATTGTTAGTAAGTTACAATATAAACTAAACACAATATGTTTAAAACTTTAAAATTTTGAAAAAGTACATAAGTCCCGTTAATGAAGTAGCAGGTTTTTTTTTGTCTGTTTATTGTACTTGAGACAACATAAACACGTTAAATTTTTTTAAAAAATTAGAAAAATGCATAATGTGTTTTGGGATTGGGCTAATTGTTTTGAAAGACATGCCAGTTCAGGTGGATTTGTAATACTAAAGTAGCCCGTGATGTCTGTGTATGTGATGTGTGTTTGTGTTCTCCCTATGATGGGCTATCATCCTGTCCACTGATTGTTCCTGTCTTGTGCCCAATGAACTTCTATGCGTCCCCACTCTCTGATTTTAGAAAATGGATGGGTTGATGGAAAGCTGAAGAACTTTGGTTTTTAAATTTGTGTCATCAAAGAGACATTTTTGTTTACCAAATATTTTTCCATGAGGTGTGTGTGATGCCTGGTTGAGGTTTGCTCAGACTGCCGTACCGTTGTTTGTGCCAATAAAATCCAACTGCAGAGCCAGAGCACTGTACATCACTGCAAGTCTAGTACAGAAGTTCTAGACCAGCAGTTATAGGAGGGAAGTTGAGGTTAGGAGTTAGTATGGTTTACGTGTAGGATAAATGGTTAAAGATAGGGGTTATTTAATGTTAGGGGTTTGTTTGGTTAAGGTTAGGGTTTGGTATGGTTAGTGTGTCAATCAAATTGATTTGTGACGACGTATAAACATTTATTACCAATAAACGTAAGTGGTGTATGGTGCTAACTCTGCAGGTCAATACATCTAATCTGTGCAGGTAGCACATATATCGCACACGTGGACAGATGCACGCGCACGACTTTTCTGCCATTTAAACAGCTGATTGAAGGTCCGTTTTGCCAACAGGAACGGCTATATGACATGCTAAAGATGAAAATACCAAAATACAAAATATACAAGATGAAGTAACCTCCTTCAACCTAAATTTAAACAGTAAACTAGTCCACAATTTATGTAGCAGAGAATGATTCTCTGTATTAAGGATATGTGGGGTTTAAGTGAAAGATTTATATTCATTGATTATAAATTAGCTGTGGCATTAATGAATAAAATACAAACTTTTGAGGAAAAAAAAAACACTTTATTGGAAATTTATTTTAGTAACATAGTACATCCATTTTCATGCCCTACCCCTCCACCCAAGGTCCCTATTAAAACTGCACCTATGTCTATTTGGTAGTGTAAGTGCAAGTTAAAAGACTTTAATAATACCTTACCATTAGGCCTTTAATCACAATATATTCTGGTTTTGAATTTAGGTTAGGGTTTCTGGCTTGTTGTTTTGAAACAGTTTGCTTTTGTGGTACTTTGAACCTTGCCTGCAGTGACTCAGTTTGGTCAAACCCTTCTTTTGTTCATTTCCTGTTCATACATTTCTGCTTTGAGCTGCATTGCACTTTGAGCTGCATTATTTGTATGAAAATGTGCTATATAAATAAATGTTGTTGTTGTTGTTGCTTATTCTCACCAAGATCATAACAATAAGATTCTTTGAGAAAAAAAAAAAAAAAACATGGGAGCCCATATATTCTTTGTATGAAAAAAATGTCAGACACGCTATCTTGCTACTGAAACCCTGTGGAGACACACTAACAATATACATGCCATTTATAAAAAAGCACTGTAGAGAGAAGCAATTGGATATACATGCATTATGTCACAGATGGCTGGGGTTTTGACCTGGCCGGGACGCCTAAAAGGACCGGAAGGTGGCATGAATAGCTTCCGGGCCATGAGGGGACAACTGCCCTGTAGCAGGAGAGGACAACGGGAAAAGAGAGAGAAGATTATAACTTGTTGGGACCTGTGGCCACTGCCAGAGGGCACCTTAAACCTCGTGGGACCCGGAATTAGTTACTTCTGCCACACTCGGCAAGATGGCAGAGGAACCTGCCAGGGATGCCTGGAGTGCTTCCGGTGCAAAGGGCAACACTTCTGCCACACCAGGAAGTGCTGCCTGGAAGTCCGTCATCAGACACCTGGAGCACATCAGGGCGGGAAATAAAAGGCGCCGCCTCCTAACAGTCGGAGAGCTTGAGTCGGGAGTGGGAGCTGGACGAAGGTCCCAGGAAAAGAATAGAGGCAGTTAAGGACTGAGAAAGAAGGTTTATTGGCGTGATTGAATTGCTGAGTGCATTGTGTGGTGTTCGAGACTTTAAATCCTGTATTTAGAGGTGATTAACAAATGTGTGACTTTGATAAAGATGTGGTTTCCGACTGGTGGTGTCCGGGCGAGTCTCACAATTATATAATATTTATTTGTAATAATAATGATACTTAGAATAAGAATGATATAACTTACTTCCGACATCTAGGACATTCATTTATCTCCTCCACTGGTAAATTAGCCCCAACTAAAAAAAAAAAGGACAAGTGTTAAAACAGGGTTACGTCATATTGCACTTTGCTATGCAAACATATGCTGAACATATGCTAAACACAATCATTAAAGCATCTGTTTAGCAAGAACTCCAAAATGCATGCAGTTAACTATAACCGCTACAATAATGTGGTGCTTCTAATTATCTTCCATTTAGAAGCAAAAGTAGTGTAACTGTTCTTTCAAGGAACATTTTTCACAGTTCTAAAGTAGTCACATCCAAGTAGGAAATTAGTCTTCCACTTCACTTTAACCCCAATTTAACAAACTCCCTTAAAACTTAAACCATTTGGTATTATTTACTCATGAATCTTCAGGGAGGAACCCACAACACCTGACTGCTGCAGACAAGTTTTTAAAATGTGAACATAGATAAGACCGTACATTACTCACTAAAGTAATTATAAAATCTTTAATTTGCATAGGCCATGTATTACAGAAAACATAGGGGCTCACTCCAGCTGCCTGCTTAATGCCACCACCATATTGTTGGCTGAAGTCTGCAGGTGCAAACCTGCATACATCTCACTAGAATGGTGTTAAAATAAAAAAGAAAGAAAAAACAAGAAAAGCAAAAAGTGTCTGAGTTCATGTAATATTTTGATAATTACAAGTTCATTCAATGATAGTTTAAGATCAATAAGAAAAAAATCCCTTTATACTACTAAATATGATCAAATTATTTTTTTTAAACTGCACTCACAGTCTGAGGGTTCAGGAAGGCTCTTTTCCATTTGTTGTTCCATTTTCACCTCTAAGTCATTTTTCTGGTCTGCTATATAGTATTGACTTTCATTCAGCTGCATCATTTCGTCGATTTTCTCCAAAAGTTCATTCCTCTGTTTCTGGTCGTCTTCCATAGCATTGTCAAAAATATGATGTCTGTTACTACACAGCGCTAGAAGCTGTCTCAGCTCTTTGTGCCAGTGACTGAAAATTTTAATAGATTTGCATGACAGTTTATCTCCATGGGTAAACAAGACCAGGGTGTTTTTGAAAACCTTCTCACCAAAGATCTCCTGAAGTACTGTCACCATCTGCTTCTCTTCATTTGTAAAATTGTCAAATTGCAGCACCATCAGAAACACATTGGGCCCAGGAAATGTTAATTCAATACTATTTTTGATCTGATTGGTCATCTTCTCATTAAATAAGCATGGTGTTTCAATCACAGTAATGTTTCGATCATCAATGATGGCCTCTCTCTTTTCACATTCAGTACAGCTAAAGTTGCCAACACTGAATTCATCATTGCCCAGAATTTTGTTCCCTACAGAGCTTTTCCCAACACCACATTTTCCAAGCAACACTATCCTTAGATCTAAAACAAAATGAATAATTAAAATGAGAAAAATTATACTAATTCAAATCTTTTATTCTGTGGTTGTCAATAGCCTTTAACATCCCAGTCCACCAACAGCTAATACATTCTTGCTTTGTTGAGTTGGCGGTATGGGGATTTTAATTTACAATTCATATTGCTTTTCTAGGTAAATATAAAGCTTATGGGCTAAATGTGAATTACAGTCCTGGAACAACAGGAAACTAACTGGCACAAATGATGAAAGATTGAATTTTGCTGAATTTGAGTTCACAGAAAACTTGAGAATTTTGCATCACAAACATTTTGTGAAACTATGGTGCTTTATCACCAGGGATATTAGCAAAATTGACACAGTAAGAGAGGTGTTAAGCTCCTGTTTGGGAGCCAACCCAATCTCCCTTTAAAGTGGGGTGATGTTGCAGACCTCTCCCAGTAGTCAGTCAGTATGGGTGAGGTAGATATGGCCACTAACACACACACACACACTACCACTACACATGGTGCCTGCCTTACTTGCTAGTATGCTCTTCTGAACAGCTGCAAGGTGAGATCTACATTGTAGGCAAGAACAGTATATTGTTTTTTGCTGTGCTATAGTTTTCATTGCTAGAACCAGTGCCTGTTGTGCAAATATATTTTGTTTGGGAGTGACAGATGTCATACATACAATTTTGGGTTTCAAAATTATGAACTTACATGCAACTTTTAATTTTACCATACATTTCATGAAACTGTATGCTGAACAAAACTGGTCTGTTTTATTCATCAATAACTTGGTAATTGCGGTCTGGGATGACATCTGGAACCATCCTTGTGATTACTTCTGGGGTCAGCACTAACAACATGAGCTCCTGTGGCTGTCCTCCTAGAATTCACCCTACACACTGTAGACGTTCCGGCAATTCTGCACCTATACACACACTTAGAAGGCTATAGCTAACTTGCAAGGTATCCTTCTTAGTAAGGGATCACACACATATTGTATACTGTAGCAAGATTTACTGCTACTTCTTTATCCAGCAATGGACACATAATGGGGAATGTGTTTTTTTAGAAATGCAGCCATATTAGAACCATGATTTCCTTCCTAATATTAAGATAATTAAATATTATATTAAAGGAAATATATATTTTACTTTATTTAAATGCAGCTTTCACTCCCACATACAAACAGCTGAAACAGCTGAAGGCAATTCTTCAGTAGGTCTTTCAGTGGTTAGAGGAGTCAGAGCCACTAGGCACAGGAAAGGCAGAGAAGACCATTTGAAGTTCTGTCAATGTGGAGAATCCCATGTGTAGTATGGGTTTCCCCTTCAATAACCCAATAAGGCAAACTATATTTTGTAAACAGATCAGTTTTTGAAAAAGTAATAAATCCTGAATAATGAATGAGATGAGGAAATGGAGAGATCCATGGCATGCAACATTACAAATGATGTTTACTAACATTAACATATTCTTGAAGCTTTGGTTAATTACTAGTTAATAACAGCATATCCAGCCTTTTTCACAATAAAAAGAACATACCTTTTTTGATCACCGGAGACACACTAAGAGCAATTATTCCATTCACTGCATAAGAAAAGTTAAAATTAATATAAATTAATTCATATTATAAAACCAGTTGATTTCAAAATGACAATATATGGCAATATAGTTTCTAATTCTCAAATAGCATGTACATTATACTTATATAGGATTTTTTTCAATTTAGTCTAACTTTAGTTCTAAAGCAATGACTTCAAAAGGGATAAAGACAAACTTGAATTCTAAATTATAAAACTATCCTAAAATTCTAAAATAGATTTATTTTCTTTAGTGAAGAAGCTAAGAGTCATTACTTTCTTAAGTTTAGACAAGAAACACATCTAACCCACATCATTATATAAAATGTCATCAATTACATCATGAGCAAATATACTGTATGCACAAAAAATAACAGGCAATGGAAAATGTTTTCCTAGTAGCAAGCAAGTCAACCTAAGAGCATATGAGTAAAACATCAAAGATAATTTGAAACATATATAAAAACTAATGAACTAATAAAATTTTTCTTAACTAAAAGGACAACCAAATGGAACAACAAAAATGTTGAAAGAATAAATACAACCTAACAATATGCCCTATGTCTACCCAGGTTTTCCTCTGGGTGAGTTTTCCTCCCACATCACAAATATGTGCACATAAACTTAATTGACAAATCTAACTTAGTTTCTGTGTAGGTGTGCCCTG
>JANRMT010049829.1:12693199-12712223 GCA_026402145.1 Polypterus bichir lapradei
TAATAATAATAATAATAATAATAATAATAATAATAATAATAATAATAATAATAATGATAATAATAATAATAATAATAAGAAGAAGAAGAAGAAGAAGAAGAAGAAGGGTGGCATGGTGGCGCAGTGGTAGCACTGCTTCCTCGCAGTAAGGAGACCTGGGTTCACTTCCCGGGTCCTCCCTGCGTGGAGTTTTCATGTTCTCCCCGTGTCTGTGTGGTTTCCTCCGGGTGCTCCGGTTTCCTCCCACAGTCCAAAGACATGCAGGTTAGCTGCATTGGCAATCCGAAATTGTCCCTGGTGTGTGCTTGGTGAGTGCGTGTGTGTGTGTCCTGTGGTGGGCTGGCGCCCTGCCCGGGGTTTGTTTCCTGCCTTGCGCCCTGTGTTGGCTGGGATTGGCTCCAGCAGACTCCCATGACCCTGTAGTTAGGATATAGCAGGTTGGATAATGAATGGCTGGATAATAATAATAATAATAATAATAATAATAATAATAATAATAATAATAATAATAATAATAATAGAAGAAGAAGCAGGTGTTTTTGAACCGGAAGGCTATTGGTCAATAAGTACTGCACAATAAACTGTGTTTCTTTTAATCTTACCTTTTTGTTCCATTTCTTCAGATTTATTTTTCCACATTTCATTAATATGATCTTCAATGTCAGCAACAGGGTTTTTGATGGTTTTAAAGGAGAAGTCCATATGGACAGTAACACATTGTGCATCTTCATTGGCTGGTGGAGAACAGAGATTTGGAAATTCCTACAAATAGGAGTTTGGATAAAATATAAATATTTTGTGGACAAAGAAGAGTGATCTGTGGGTGACTGTACCTCCTGGAAACAAGCCTGGGCTCAATCTGTACAATTGGCTATCTGTGTTTTGTGTTGAAAGAATACAAATAAGTAATGGTTGCAATCTACAAAACTGAGAAGAAGTGCAGCTGAAGGAGAGCGTTTGCCTATTTCACTGCTACAGTGGCTAAAGCATATGAGGATTTACAAAAAGCTTCACCAAGAATTCATTGCAGATATTACAAGGAATGTATATTTTCAAAAAAAAATTCTCTGTATACTACACTACTACTTTGAGAAAAAGTAAAACTATATAGATTTTGAACTCTCCATATTAAATTTTGAATTGTAATGCATGAAAATTTGACATATTATACCTAATAATTAATTGACATAAGCAGTTTAGCTATTCCTTTTTATGTGTTAATAAGGCTTAAGTTTTTAAAAAGTTAAAGAATTCTTAATTTCTTTTTTTTTTTTATTTTATTGTAATCATTCCATATAAATAGATCAGTTTTTACAAAAAAATAGGATTGAAAAACAAGTCCCCCCCACCCCAACTTAATTTATTTCTAGTGTGAACTGTTGCAGTATTTCATTTTATCCCAGAATTTAGCCCCAAAAAAGGTATATATCAATATTTATTATGTTGAAACTTTGACATTCTAACATTACCTGCAGAAAATGGATATGATCATCATCCTTTAAAAGCTCTGCAAGTTCTGTGTTACTCTTCTTCAACTCTGCTAATTCTGCATTCAGTTGTTTCACAAGATTGTCAGCTTGGCTTAGTATTTCCATTGCTTTTCTTTCAATCATTGTGGAAATATCTAAGCCAATTTTGTTGATTGCCTCAGTCCACTTCTGACAAAGCACTACAACATTATCTTTCTCGTTCTTTTCAGAATTCTGTTTGAGAGACAATAATAATAATGATGATATGATGATGATGATGATGATGATGAAAAGAAAAGCACTTCAAATAAAAAACATTCACAATAATAAAAAAAGCAAATATACAGTATTTTTGAGAGGAGGTAAAAAGGAAAATCATCTATCCATCCATTTTATAACTCAGATTTATCCCATTTTAGCTGGCAGGTAAAAGGCCTAACATGAAAGGCAGATGCTTTTAGTGCACAAGGTGTTTTAAAATGAAACACTGGAAGGATCTCCTGTATATTAAACTTCTTAATAACATTTGCTACTGTTGTCATGGAACATCACTGCGGTGGGCTGGCACCCTGCCCGAGGTTTGTTTCCTGCCTTGTGTTGGCTGTGATTGGCTCCAGCAGACCCCCGTGACCCTGTAGTTAGGATATAGCAGGTTGGATAATGGATGGATGGAACATCAAGCTGCTAGGAGATGACCTTATAGCTTTGCCTTTAACATGCTTGTCTATCAAGTTCTTTGTGCTCTCTTCAGACAACTCCCTCCTTTGCTTTCTCTGGTTCATGTTCAGTGTGGGACACATGATAACACCAAATAATAAAATGGCTACTTTTCTCCATTTAAATCAGCTGAATGACTGATTGAACAATTGGAGACATGTGTGATACTAATTCAAGAAAACAGTTAGTTTGAAAAAATCACTTGAATCCAATTATTTGTGACCTTTTTTTAGGAGAACCAACACATGTGTCCAGGCCATTTTAGAATCTCTTTGCAGAATAAGCAAAACTAGGTCTCTTTTCACACTTGCTTTGATTTACTCAATGACATATCAAAAGCTTGTGGGTATAAATGGGACAATTGGTTTTCCTTTACTCACTTTTCAGGAGGCACAAAGCACTTTTAATTACTGTATATGATATATAACATAGACTTTATTTTTTGTATAACACCTTTCTATACGTAACACCACCCCAGGTCATTATGCAAGTAAAGGCTCATGGTACAATTGTTCACATTCCGTATAATTATTTACATTCAAGGGTAACTGAAAGACTTGCCCATGCTCGTGGTCACATAGTGAGTGAATTGCACCAGCAGCCAAGTGTCTTAGAGTCCACTTACTGAACACCTATGCCTCACTGCCTACCCGATACTACCTATTTAGAATTTAATAAGAAACCTGCTAGAACTGGAAAATTTCAGAAAAGTTTAAAATTTAGAGAAAAGAAAAAAAGAATAAACATGGTAATTGTTACTTACAGTATGCACTAACTTTTATATTTTGCTCTGATATTACAACTACTTTTGTTAGATGATTAAAATAATTTCATTAATATTAGGTTTAGGGCTATATTGTTTAAAGGAAACTAAAAACCAAAAGCGACATATGGCAAATATGTATATCGCTCCTTTTGAATGCTAATATCCACTCTCATGCTGTAATCAGATCTCTTGATATTCCAGCTCATATCAACAGACATACTGAATCTGAAAATCAGGTTTAATTGATCACTCTGCGTTATGTTAAAGCCAGGATCTGTTTCCTGGCTCAAGGATGTTTTTAGTTTATTTAATGATTGTGCTGTCTTTCAACATTATTTTTCATATAATGTTAATTTTGTTTTGATTGTATTCTTATTGTATGTTATTTGCTTAGTATCATTTGTTCATTCCTTTATTTTTAATGTTGTTTTATGTTAAGATTATATGTATTAATCCCCTTTGTTTTTTGCCCTCTCTCCTGTATGTGAACAAGGGCCAGCTAATATTACAGCTGGGGTAGTAGCTTTAGCATTGAATTCCTGACAATGACTAATGATGAAAAATATTGGAAAATTAAGACAGTTTCAACATAAGCAAGATTCTGATAAATTAATTAATGCTAGAATTGACTACTGAAATGTTATTATTATTCAATGGTTGTTCAAAGTATTCTACTGTATATGCAGCTTTAAATTGTCTTAAACTAATGCTGCAAGAATACATACTAGAACTGGAAAAGCTGATGGCATAACTTCTGCTCATGTTTTTACATTGACTTCCAGTTCAGTTTACAGATGATTTAGACAATTCATAAATATAAAGCTTTAAATGACCAAACATATCATTATATACACACCAGAGTGTGCATTAAGATCTGAAGAGGCCAATCTGCTAAAGAGTAAGGATTAATTAAACAAAAGGAGAAGGTTAAGCTTTCATCTATAAGCACAAAAGCTATGGAACAACATGCCTGCTTGTATAGAACATTCTCTGAACAGTCCCTGTTCTATAAAATTAATGAATATTTTACTAGATGATAATGCATAAAATATGGGAGGTTCCTATAACCCCCGTGAATAGAATTGTGTTGGCATTTTCCACTCATTTTCTAACAGCTTTGAGTGAACAATGTTCTCCAGGTAGTGTCTCGCCATGCCTTGTGTAAGGTATAGAGATATACAGTTTTTAACCGTGTTCGTGTTTGTGCTCGTGATCGTGCTTGCGCACATGACCATGCCTGTGCACATGTCTATGTGCCAACCAGCCTACGGGCCTTCTGAGTGTGAAGTACAGTAACTCGTAAAATAGCACTTTTATTTAAGTGTTGAAACCGTATGCTTAAGGCATACAGAAGAAGAAATTAAGAACCTTTAAGTACAGAAAGAAGTAAAGAACGTTTAAGTATAGAAATAACTAAAGTTTCTCAAGCTAAGTTTATATAAGATACATTGTTTCTTTTTTTTTTTGCCTTTATTCTACATGTGTAACTATTTTTCCTGTTATTCTTGTGTGGATTATTTGCCTTTAACTTTCACTAAATATTTTAAAACGAACTTTTGGACTGTGAGATTTCTTTGACACGCGTTTTACTCGTGCCTGACTTTGCCTTATCTATCGGCAGCTACATTCCCCATCAGTCTTAATTTTTAAATCCAGGCTGATCAGAACAGACCATTCAGCCCAATAAGCTCACCAGCCCTGTTTACCTGTTTTCTGAAAAATATCATCAGGTCAGCTTTTGAAGATGTCTAAAGTAGTACTATCTGTCAGATCACTAAGTAACTTATTCCATGTCTATGATTCCCTGTGTTAAGAAAAACTTTCCATCTGTGTCCCTGTGTTCTTGGCAAATAATTTATGTAAAAGTAAATGAGGGGATCTGCTGTACTAATTCCCTTCATAATTTTAAACAATTTAATCATGCTACCTCTTAATCTAAATTTGCTTAAACTGAAAAGGTTCAACTCCTTCAATTGTCATAGCTCATACCTGCAGTTTTGTAATAAGGACATTAAAACTATACACAATAATTTAGGTGAGACCTTATTAGTGTGAAATATGGATTAAGTATGACGTCCCTTGACTTGTATTCCACAAATTAGGCAGTGTAATCAAACTTGTATTTAGCCTTTATAATCAATTCTGTCCACTTTTCTGGATGTTAAAAGACAGTATTCCAGCATGACTCCAATGTTCTTCACATAAGGTATTCTTTCAGATTTTAGACTCCCCATTTTTTATTTAAATGTAAAATTTTTACTTTGCATATAGTACTTTACATTTATGTACGTTATGGACATATCTCAATACTAAAGGACATACAGTGCACAATATTATTAGTACCCTTATATATTAATTAGTTTGAAATTCATATCACTAGTTGTATGTGCATGTATGAAATTTGCATTTTACCTGTCAATCTGATATTACAGCATTCGGCGTCTTTATTCAGTGAAGAACACAATACAAAATAAATAAACTGAAGCTAAAATGCATTATGTACTGTAAAAGCAGGTAAAAAAATACATTTTGTATTTTGGTGAATGGACAACAAAGTAAAAACAGGAGAAATATGCAAACTTCACACAGAAAGCTTATGAGCTGCAAATCAAACTCATGTTCACGAGTGGTGAGGTGTTAATGGTTGCTGTTGTGATTATAAAAATTAATTTTATATTTTATCATACATCAACATAAAAATGAATTATAATAACTATAAAGTGAAAATTCAGAAATACATGAAGACAAGGTCAAATGATATTGATGGACATATAAATTATAACAATGCAAACAAAAACATAAAACGTTAGTCCCACCTTAACAAGTTGAATCATGTTCGCGAGGTCCTGTAACTGCTTTTTCCTGTCCTCTATTCTCTGAAGAATTAATTTCCAAGTGGCCGCACATTGATCCTGATTGAAGATACAAGGCGAAACATTTCAAAACACCTTCAATGGAATTGATCTAAACTGGTTTTTTTTCAGCACTACCATCTTCATTTTAACAAATCTCTTTCCAGTAGCATTTATATGTATATTTCACTGTGCTACATATGAAATGGGTTGAGTTCTTAAACTGAAAAAATGTAAAAAATTAAAAAAAAAAACACTGCACATTAACTTGTTACAGCTAACTTTTTTCCCAAAATGAAAGCTAAGTAAATATAAGTATTAAAGTAAATGAAAATGTGTATACAAGTATTAAGGATATTTGAATAATATAAAATTGCAAATTCCACTTTCCACATTTGTGTTCCCTTTGAATTAAATTATATTTTGCCATTTTATTTCAAAGCATATATATTAAGAAAATGCAAAGTAAAGTTTTGTACAGTAGGAATGTAGCATTGTATTATTTGAGGAGAGAAACGTTTTTTTTTTTTTTTGTGGAGCTTTGTGTCTCCTGCTCTGTCTTCGTTCAGTAAAACAGGAATGGCAAAAAATCCAAACGTAATGGAAAGTGAATGCTTAACTTTAACAGGAATGAGAAATTTTTAAATGAAACTAAATTGATTAGATTAATCCAAAATATATACACCCATGAAATAACAGGAAAATAGTTGCAGTGGGTCAGATCAAATAAAAACAAATCCATTGATTAATGACTGCTCATGCTTACTTCTTTCTGTTTATCCATCCATCCATTCATACACCTGTTTCCGCCACTATGGTTTTCATGAGTCAGTGTCTATTTTGGCTGAATAGGGAGCAAGAATTTTCTCTTAACTGGCTCATAGCACAATCACACTTAATCTCCAAACAGAGTAAAATTAAAGAGTCTGATTTTTGGTGGATGGGCAACCACATCAAAACAGGAAAAGTATGTATACTTCACACTGAAAGCTTCACAGTTATTAATAAAACTCATGATCAGGATAGGTGAGGTGTTAATGGTGGTTGTTGAGACAATAAAGATGAACTTTGTACTTTATCATACAGCAAAATACAAATAAATAATTACTATGAAGTTCAAACCCAAAATGAACATTTATGATACCTTGCCAAAAAATGGATAACTAAGTGACGTAGTTTCTAAAATGAATTTTATGGAAGATAAAAGTTTACATTTTTTCAATGGATCCTGTAACTCATTACCTGTTTTCTGTTTCTTTCTTCTCCAAGTGTGGTAGTATTGTGGCCCTTATGTTCTAGGATTAGGCACTGTGAACAAATTAACCTCTGGTCAGTTCTGCAGAAAGCTTCCAAATTCTTTTGGTGTAGAATACAGGTGCTCCTTTCAAGAGGCAAAGAGGAAGTTTGAAGATTGTGGTTCTTCAAAGCCTGAACCTCAAAGTGAGGCTGAATATGCTTCTCACAGTAAGATGCTCTGCATGTCACACATAATATTATAGCTTTCATCTTTTTTTCAGGACAAATATCACAAGTTACATCTCCTTGTCCTGCAATTTCACAAGATATGGGCTTTGATTTAATTTCCTTGAATATTTTAATGACATCTGCAAGTTTGGTATTCTTTTTTAATTTTGGCTTCAGGGCAAATACTTCTCTGCACTCTGGGCACATATAAATTCCATCAGTGTGTTCCCAGTACGTATTTATACACTTCATGCAGTAATTGTGTCCACATGAAAGTGAAACTGGGTCCTCCATATCCTGCATGCACACAGAACAAGTAAACATGTCACCAGACAAATTGCTTTCTGCCATGTTTCTTGAACTGCTCTGAGAAAATAAAACAAAACAAAACTAGTTAGGTCACAAGGCTGTCATTTTTAACTTTATGGGGTACAGAAAGAATAATTTTCAGAGAAACAGGTCAAATTATAATTTGTCTGATCTGTTATGAAACAAACATAAGGTTTGTGAAAACAAAGGAAGACTTTGAGTAGTAATTATTGCTATTTGTTGTTGAATAATGCTATAGTTGGTATATAAATATGTGCGAAAAACGACTTTGTGAAATATTCCTATTAACTGTTAAGTTAGTCTTTCCAAAGTCTGTTACACGTTGCAATGAAGCAAAGATCATCGTAAATGCTGCCAGGGTGTTAATTTTGATGCAGGGCAATTCAATTTGGCTGTTACATCAGCCACAAAATGTAAATATTAAGACAGTGAAAAAAAAGTCAAAAGAGTTAATCCTTGGTGGGTGAGTTAACCTAGTGGTGATGGAGACGCATACAGAATATGGGCAAAGTCCTTTTAAAAATAATGACAGACTATCGCATTTTATAATTCGAGTAAGTCCTCTGCTAGCGCTGAACACTCTTTCTTTCTTTTTTTAATCTTCCCAGTAAGCGTATTAGGGCCAGTGTGAATAAAAAAAAAAAAAAAAAAAAACGGACACAATGAAGGAAAAAAAGTATATGTCGAGATTAAAGTCGACATGTTGACTTTATTCTCTAGTTTATTTTGTCGTTAAAGTAGAATGACAACGAAGCATGAACTTCACCTTAAAATGAATATTTTAAATTACTAGATTTTCTCAAACCCCGTCATAAGTTAATGTAGCAAATGAAATGCTTTGTATTAAGTGCACCTTACCTGCATGCCATTGGACTGTGGGAGGAAACCAGAGCACCCGGAGGAAATCCACGCAGACACGGGGAAGAACATGCAAACTCCACGCAGGGAGGACCCGGGAAACGAATCTGGGTCTCCTAACTCCGAGGCAGCAGCGCTACCACTGTGCACCGTGCCGCCCTGCTTTAATTAATGTCATCATAAAAACTATATCAAGAATTTATGTTAGCATTCTAAATGTTCAGGGAGCAAAAGGAAATTAGTTTAAGAAGAATGGGTTGGGGAATACTTAACACAAAGCATGTAATGTGCTACATTAACTTATGACAGGGTTTTAGAAAATCAAGTAAATTAAATATTCATTTTAAGATGAAGTTTAGTTTACGATGTTCTTCTTCAGCGTTTCTCAACCTTTAAGTATTTGCGACAGTTTTCATAACAGTTTTAATCGCGCCCCCTTAACGTTTTTTTGAAACCCTAATAAAATGTATTCCTATATTTTTGCTGCCGATACACCGCTACAAGTTTTATTATACCTACTTAACTTTTATCGACATTTATCTAACTCCATATTTATTTTTCTAGTATCCGAATGTAGTTTAAGTTAGCTTGTTTTGGTTTCAATAGATGTATTTTTCATATTTTCGTTTTCTTTTTTTCACATCTTCGCGCCCCCCTTTTTTGTTACTTCGCCACAGTCACAGGTTGAGAACCGCCGTTACTTTAATGACAAACTACGAGAATAAAGTCAACATGTTGACTTTAATCTCGCCATAGACGGCGAGATTAAAGTGGAAATGTCAAGAATAGTTAACATGTCGACTTTATTCTCGACATATACTTTTTTTCTTCACTGTGTCCGCATTTTTTTCTTTTCCGTGGCTCTAATACGCTTCCGTATTTCCCAGTAATTACGGAGGTGAACGTGCATTTTTGGTATCCTGTGTGATTTTTCCTTAATGGATATTCCTGTACAGACGGAACAACATTAATAATTTTTGCTATGAAGGTAATAACATAAATCTGAGTACTGGGTGGGTACAAGGCAGGCATTAAGTAGACTTACACGGACAAGCAAAGTTGTGGGTTTCTTTCCGTTGAAGTAACTTTTTTCCCAAGTTCTAGTGTAAAAATGCTTAATTTGACCGATTTCAAGAAATATAATTTTCCTTCCCTTCTGATCTCGACGATTTTTTTTTCCACTTATCAAGACTATTAAAAACTTAAAACCGCATACCAAATGCTGATAAAGTAAACGAGAGTAATGAAAATATTAACTTTTCAGATTTTCTCGTGGAAAACCCATAAAGTTAAATTTCTATCGTGTTCTTTACCTTTTAAAAAGCTCAAAAAGCAGAATAGAGTTTCACATACACAAAATAGAATGATACAGGGAAATGTTGTGGTGGCCACCGATGAGTGTATTTATGCATTTGGTATACTGAGAATATATACATGCACAGGGATTAAAAATTAAATGTTTTAAAAATAAATTAGTGTTTCCAGTGTGCTTTAAGTAAAGCATCGTTTAGTAAACGGCTTACCTTATTGTGAAGCCAGGTACAGTTTTTCTTCTCGGAGATGAATTAACTGTGAGCTGGTTAAAAGACTTCCGTCTGCTAGACAAAAAGCAATTAAAAAAAAAAAAAAAAGTAAAACGAAACTGGCAGTGGAGAAGCAAAAAAGTACCACCCGCTTTTGAAAATGTAAAGACTGCGCCTTGAAAGAGTTTAAATGGACAAAAAATGACGATACAATTCAGTCGTTAATAATAATAGTAATAACATAATATAGCAGAACATCGCATAACGAACCATTTTACACCCGCTAAACGTATTCCAGATTGCTGGGGTTTGCGTTACCAGCAAAAAAAAAAAAAAAAAAGGTTAATAAATCATGCCCAACACAGTGTTTCCTTAGCGGTGGATGTATAACGAGTGTGAAAAACCGCAAGAGCATCTCCATAACGCATCTAGAAGACTGCTCCAATAACTATAATCACCACCCCTCCAAGTTGGTTTTCGAGCCACACGTATGAATTCAGACTGCACTAATGTATCCATTTAACGTTATATAATACTTTTATACCTGAAGTACAGTACATGTAATCAGACAGAGGCACCTCATTAATTAGGTGATCTTTAGTAGTTTAATCACTCACGCCCTTCAAGAGTAAATACAACTCTGACCAGATTGAATGTGCTTCCCACAGAAACTGAGGAAGAATATATTCAATCAATTGTTGATTTCAATTTGCTAGATGAAAATTAGTTTATAAAATCCTGTTTTTAAGAGTTTATTTTTTATAAAATCTTTTTGTGTAGTTTGGGGAAGTTTAGGGAAGTGAGCTACAGCATAGTTAAACCTCTAAATTGCATGTAATGCAAAAACATGTTTTGTTAGAGTTTTGTTTCGAAAGACTCGTTTAAGATATACAAATATAAAGATAAAAGTTTCTAAAAGTATTAATAGCAAGTGTATGTCAAATATTTATAACTAGCATTTTCACACTTGGTACACTACTATCAGACCTTCACCAAAAATTTACAAACATTCAAATTCAAAATATGTTGGAGCATTACAGTGCAGATAGTTGGGGGTCCCAAGTTCATACAGTGCTACTTTAGATTAGAGTAGGAAGCACTTTCCTAGGCATGGCTGTGGGATGATCATCTGTTGTCAATGAATGAGCTTTAAAGGTCCACAAACATATGAGTGTTTATTTATTTATTTTGAATTGTTATTTTATTCATTGTCATTTATTTTAAATTTATTGTATTGACATCGCAATATATTTTGCCGATGTTTATGTTTCGCTCATCACAATTTTTGTTGAAGTGACCATATTGCTTCCAAGTTGATTATTAGGCATGTTATCTGTATTGCATATGACGTCAGTATCCTGATGCTATTTGAAGTGGTAGTGCACACTGTGTCCAAGGTTTGGAAAAAAACAAACAAAAAAATAAATAAACACTTTCATTAGATTTATTTTGGGAAAGCATCTTTGTCCAGTCTGGACTCTTTGTTTTTTGTTTTTGAGTACAAATGTTTCCTTGTGTTTTGGTAATCACTTTTTCAAGTTCCTTTTTAGTTATTAGACTTTTTCAAACTTATGATTATACTCCACATGGTCGTTCTTCATTTCTTGGGGAAATACCAAATACATATGTCCTTTGGGCATTCATTCTTTGACATGCTTATTTCAATTGGGATGAGCTCAAAGGCAATCATTATTTCATTTGGTCACAGTAACATCTAGGCCTACTATAATAGTGAAGCCTTTAATAAAACTAGAAGCTTTCATCCCAAGAAGAGCATCATGAACCCAAACAATGCCCTACCATAAACAATTTATTTGATCCTCAGGTCATATAATAGTTTCCCTCTTTAACAAATAGATGATTTTTCCACAAGAGTCCTTTTTCCACACACATCAATAATATCATTTTACTTACTGTTTAACTTAATGATCTAACCACAAAATATCACTGCCCACTCAGCAGAATTACTGGTTTTAAATTAATTCTTTCAGTGTTAAAGTAAGAATTCAAACAGTAGTTGACCCATGCATATACAGTAGTACACTTAAAATGTTAATCGAACGCTGGAAATTTTATATAAATAATTACTTAAGTACTCTGACAGAAGACAGATTGCTACGTGTGCACTAACATGGCCATATCTTGTCATCCTTGACATTTATTTATCACACAGTGGTCAACCAGCCTGTCCAAAAATCTTATTTACTGCATTTATTTTATATCTTATTCACATTTTGAACAAGGTTGAAGCTATTCTTAAATGGGTTGACAGTCTATTGGTAAACACATTCATGCAACATTCCACCTTTATCAATTCTGGGCCTGTTTACAGTTGTTGCACATATATTTAGGAGGTGAAAGAATGGCCGAAAACTATTAATAGGATATATTATAATGTCAAATCAAGATTGTTCAACAATCAAATTATTTTCCATTTTTAAGATGTACATGTACAGTTTACTGATTTTATCAAATATTTTTAAAACCTCAAAGACGTGTTTTATAATTATAAAGCTGGTACACTAGTTGTTTAAACAATAAAGTGAACTTAAAATATCTGATAACTGTCTGATAGAACATCTGCAGCATCTTATTACTGATGTTGAAGGACGCCAGCCTTCTAAGGAAGTATAGTCGGCTCTGTCCTTTCTTACACAGAGCATCAGTATTGGCAGCCCAGTCCAATTTATCATCCAGCTGCACTCCCAGGTATTTATAGGTCTGTACCCTCTGCACACAGTTACCTCTGATGATCACGGGGTCTTATTATATATATTATATGCTTATAAAATATATATGCTTATATTATAAGCATGTATATTATATGCTTACCATATAATATCTCGTGCCAACCATATACTATCTTGTGCGCCATATATTACCAGACAACCACCAGATACTATTGTGTGCATCTATGCCTCATTATGAGTTTGACATTACATACACAGTTACACTCTACAAAAATTAATATTGGAAAGTTTATAAAAGAACTTATTCAAACCTAGGTCATTGGATCTGCGAAGCAGCAGTGCTAACCAGTGCACTACCTAGTAGTAAATGGTAACTCAGTTGGTTAACTAACTAATTGCAGCTGCTTATTAGCTTACAACCTGCTACTTATTCACACAACTTCCAAGTGATTATGGACCACATCAGTCCTAACTCTAACTCTTGTTTCATTTTTACTATTTTGTCTTCAAACACCAGTAAATTGAACCAACAACCTGGACCCAAATCTTTATCTTGTACTGCTGTCATTTCATAACATCTGCAACTTCAGCTGTTTTAAAGATTATTATGCATCTTTATTATATTAACAACACCGGTGAAAATGATGATGAATGTTAAGTAGGGCAGCTTCTTTGATGTTTTTACATGCATGCTCTAAAATAAAAATAGCCCTGGACAGTGCAAGAACTACAAACATAGAATTAAAACCTGCATCAAGTAGTCTTTTGTCAACATGTCAATCAAAATGATTGATGACTTGTTGACACCGCCCCTTTCCTCTGATTGGTGGATTTAAATGATGCACCCCACCCCCTGTCAGTTGATTGGTGAATTATAGCCGGTCCCACCCAGACTCCCGCCCCTCCATCTGATTGGCCCATCTTTGTGTCAAGAGCAGTTTTGATGGATGTCGGTCCCACCTTAATCCCGTCCCCACCCTCCTGATTGGCCCTGCTTTGTGTCAAGAGCATTTTCACGGATGTATCTTATACAGGTCTGTGAAATGTACTTCTGCATAAAAAAGCCTAAGGTCTCAGGAGTATGGTAATTGTGAATAGTTAATACAGAAAGGAGAATACAGAACACACGCCGCACTTGTCCTTTCTCTTCTGAAAAACAATAGATGAATTTTGAACATAATGTACTATGATTGGCTAACACTGTGGACACATGCACTGTATCTCTGTCATATTGACCTTTAAAGAATAAATATTATAGAATCTTTTGCACTGTCCATTACAATATCCATAGTACCCACAGGAAGTTTGACAATTAAGTGGAGACCATTTAGTTTGTCAGACTCATGTGGATAGCACACAGGTCCATATTCTAAAATATCTTATATCTATTTGGTTAGCATGTCAGCCCCGTTCATATTCAATATATATGGTATATCTCCCTGTCCAGAGGTTTCTTGTCAAAAGGTTAAAATAAAACAGAGCTCCAAGATAGCCCTATTGAAACAGCAACATTTGTTATTAAGTGTATAGGTTTGTCTTGCATTCTAATTCTTAAAGTTGTATCAAACTATTGTTAATTTCAAAGCAAAATGCAGCCAATCATTTTGCTTATAACTAATTTAAATAAATTAACCTTGTAAATAGAACCCAGTGCTTGATAATACTTAACACTAATTGATATCATTAAATGTTACTTCTGTGTTTTATTCAGTTTTAATATTTAATATTTTTAATTTTACTTTTGCAAGTTTTATTTAAAAATTAACTCTTTAAGACATATTCAGACTATTCCAGACTGCACATGTCAAAAAAGCTTATTTATTTCAAAAGGTTTCTTTTCATGCTGATTTTGTCACCTATCAATGTGTTTTATACATCATTGCAGTTTTTCAAATTGTAATAATTCCTTTATAACTTCATTTTTCATGTGATTATTTACCTCATAATTAACTTCTATTATTATTTATTTAATTATTTTGGCACAACTGTCATTACAATCAAGACTACCAGTCTAGTTAATATTCTAAACTCCAATATTTAATGTTCTTCCTGAATCAGGAGGAACAGATAAGTACCAGATAAGGTCCTAACAATAACAGGCTAATGTTGATTAACATAATACTATCAGATGTTAAATAATGTTTTTCCCAACTCTTTGCAATCCCGTGGAACTGGCAAATAGATGACAGTTTAGCTAATAATATACCACAGAACACATAGGTTCTGTTGTAGTGTTCTGTGAGCTTGAGGTGATCCTATTGTTGATCCGTCCTTAATATGTTTTTTAATCTCCTCTGTGACTTAGTATTTGTAAATTTAGTTTTTTACTGTCTTATATTTGTGATACTTGCTTGATATGGATATGGGCAAATAAATGTTTCATTTTGGAATAATAATGTCTAGCTTAACTCTTCCCTTCACAATGATCACCACACAAACCCTGGGCCTTTGACTCGTATTCAAGAAGATTGCAGACGCTTGTTGACTCTTGGAATCACAGTTCAAACTTACATCCCCTTCACCCTGAATGCTACTCAAACAAAGGGGGCTTTTTCACAAACAGAGGGGAAAAGCAGTTTTCAATGATAGATGTAATATGTAACCTGGACTACCTAAAAGAAAGAATAAACCTCACAGTTTTAGTAAAATTTTAATCATTGTGCTAACACATATAATAGATATTATGTACTGTAACTATTCACTAAAACATTTTCCAAACGTGTCCAAAATAAGCCTAATCATCAGCCCTGTAGTGTATATGTTCATATAACATACTACAACTATTCTTATTTTCGGGGGTTCATAACTGATGTAAAATGGAAAGCTATTACCAAGCATTAACAGAATTTCTAAAACTTTGTATTATACAAAGCACCCTGAGTACCAAAGTGTTATAGCCTGTTGATGAAAATGTTGTTTTAAATTAAAGCCTGAACAAGATAACTGTTTTCTATTTAACATATAAAATGTTTAGTAAATAAAGAGAGACTAAATACAATTTATAATAAAAATGGAACACCGATGGACAGCTGAATAACCAAGGAAATCTAATTTAGCTTGAAGTGACACGTAGTGTTTTACAAACAAACCCCTACAACCTAAATCAACAAAGGGGAAAGGCCAGTTGCAGTGGTGAGATGGATCCAAAGCTGACACATTGGTTAAATTGGTAAATTCAGAGCAGAGCTTTTAAAAGTGAGTAGTCTGGATTTCTGCACAATATGATTAAGTTACTACTTTCTTCTGTCACAGAAACATTTTCAAAGAACTACTTGAACTTACAAATGTAGGGATAACAGTTAAAAACCTAAAGAGAATAATAAGTGGAGTGTAAGCAAAATGTTCTGATCCTCCAAAAATAAGGTTTACTGAACAATGCACAAGATGGAAAAAGGAGGTACCAGATTAAAAAAAAAGTGAACTCCTGATCCTCAATAGACCCTGACTAGTACTGTATTAATATATTGGATACTCTGTGCCTGGTGAAGTAGCTTAAAACATACCCCAGTAACACACGCACTCAAACCTCTGCTGAAGAAGCATCGTTGCTCCGTTAAAAAACTCAGCGATAAAAAATTAGTGTTAAAAAGAAAAAAAACCCTTTTAAATCAGAAAGGAGGGTTTCTCGGAACCCTATTAACGGCGGCCATTCTTTTCATTACTAGTTTAATAGGTTCAAGAGTATAAATATGAATACACTCGCAAGATATACCAAGTACCTCGAAAACAAATGGCTCAATTGCGAAAGAAAGCCTTGGCTTCCTGCGACCTTTTAAACACTATGGAAAGTGAACTGGATAAACAAAGTAAATTCATACTTGAACGCGGTGACTTAAGCGCTGATGCAAAAGTAAAACTTTATACGAACATCTTGCAAAGATACCTTACCTTTGTGAAAAAAGTGGATAAAGAAACCGGTACCACAGAAAAATGTATAGATACAAACTTTCTAAAATCTAAAGACGTAAATAAAAACAGACAGCCTGGTATTAGGTTCTTTATGTATTAAGATATCTATACTAATAAAAGGCAAAGCCCTCACTGACTGACTCACTGACTCACTCACTCATCACTAATTCTCTAACTTCCCGTGTAGGTAGAAGGCTGAAATTTGGCAGGCTCATTCCTTACAGCTTACTTACAAAAGTTAAGCAGGTTTCATTTCGAAATTCTACACGTAACGGTCATAACGGTCGACAACGTCCGCCATGTAGAACTTTCTTATTTATAGCCCCATCTTCATGAAATTTGGTAGGCGGCTTCCCTGAGCTAACCGAAACCAATGTACGTACTTATTTCAGTGGTATGACGCCACTGTCGGCCGCCATATTGAACTTTCCAGCAGTCTTTGTTACTTATGGGCCCATCTTCAAGAAATTTGGTACACGGGTTCCCAACGCTAACTAAATCCTACTTACGTACATATATACGTCCATAGCAGCAGCTCGGTCGCCGTGTGAGGCGGCGTTGGGTCCCCCATCCCAACGCCTCCCACGTTGTTGGCTGCCTGCCTATATAAGGCCGTCCGTCGCTCCAGTCTCTAAATTCCCTTCCTTGCTTCGCCACGGGATTCACGTCTCCCTGCTGATAACTACAGCCTTTTTATTTAATCCCTGGCTTCTCCGCTGTTTTATTGTTCATTTATTACGATTATAGTTGTTGTGTAGGTATTTTAGACTTACTTTACATTGTTCAGGTACCCATTTCCTTTATCATTCCAACCGTACCCCATTACCATGTCTATCGAGGTGATCACCATCGATCAAAGAACTGTCACTTACCGAGTGGTTTCCATGCCCGGAGATGGCACCTGCCTTTTCCATTCTCTGTGTTAATAATTATACTACACAGGAGCAATAGAAGAGTGAAATGCTTAAGCCCTTCACCTATGGTTCTGCATGTGAGTTGATGGCTGCCGCTGAATTGTTCGGTTGTCGCTTTCAAGTGTACCGAAATGGCCAAATATTTTACACCTTTGGACAACCGTCAATGCCTCTTAAACATCTTAGATTCACAGGTGACAATTTCAGTAGTGGACACTTTGATGTTTATGAATGTTTAAACTCTCAAAAGCTGGATGTGAAGTTATCGATGAAACTGGTTGTATGCTTACAACGCTTGACAGATGCCGAATGTCACTTCAACATAAGTCCTGCAAATACTGTCGTAATTGAAACAAACCATGAAACTCAAACCGATTATGACAGCAGCAATCCAAGCTGTGAGATTTGAAACAAGATTACTGTTCACATGGCCAGCTGTACGTTACATGCTCAAGAGTAAGCTCAGCGCACAGCTTGGTCATAATACAACCGGAGGGCCGAACTGACAATGTGGTATACAAAGAGATCCTTAACAAATAATTATTGGCATATTTTCCCTCAGTTTAAAAAGGTTTAATTTTCTTCTTAATAAAAATTTTAAGACAGTACTTCGCCGCTGTGAGGCGTGGGTATTTTGCTAGTAATCTCATAAATACAGGAACATATTATAATAATCATTTACCCAATTGTTCAACAATACACTTGATACCTCTAAAAATTATCCGGAATTGCTATTTAGCCTGACTCAAAAAATTCAAGATATTTCAACAACAAATAAGCTAAATTAAAGCAAAGCAAAACTGGGAAAGTAGCACCGAACACGTGTACTGGGTCCTGTTATCCACAGATCTTCAATACAAAACTGCTTTCTCATCATCTTTACAATTTGAGAAATTCTTTTGTGTTTACAGACATGTGATTACAGTTTGTGTTCATACTTAAAATGGTATCTTTTCAGAAAATGCAAACTCGCGTGCCTCCATTTTCGATAAGGGTGGAGTTCACCTTTACAGCTTGTCTCTCAGATTATATACTGATTATGATGTGAAGCTGTAATTCTCGACCCTTATTCCTTTGAGGTTCCCCAGTGAACAACTACAATTTGTGAAGAAAAGCTAACATGATATTCCCCCTTCTGTGTTTTACTGCAGTCTTGAGAAAGTATTTCTTAACAAAAAGTAAATTTGTGGCTAGTATTACAATACCTGTACTGTATTTTATAAAGCATTTAATATGCCATTTGAAAAACATCCTGTATGTTTTTTATTAATTAAAAGTTATTTTTACTAATGCTTGGATTTCTTACTCATAACATGTAGTACTAGGGTGTTGTACCATGTTAGCCATTATGAATATAGTGAGAAGTCAAGCAAAATGACACCTTTTATTTGCTAACTGAACAGATTACAATATGCAAGCTTTTTAGGCAACTCAGCTTCCTTCTTCAGGCACGATGTAATCATTAATAAAGTAAATAAAAATAATAATAGTAGTAATAATAAGTATTTTTGAAAATACAGGACAGAACGCTA
>JANRMT010049829.1:12733702-12750024 GCA_026402145.1 Polypterus bichir lapradei
AATCTTATTATTTATTTTGCATTCAGAAAAGTTCAGTAAGGTGAGATTTGCATTATTTTTTTTATTTTTGTTTTCATGAACTTTAACACTCATTTATAATTTTCCTCTTTTTGTGTGGAATTTGCTTGTTTAATGTTAATGACAGGTGACAAATGGAGAAGACACAAGGCCAAATTACTCTCAGCGCTGAAAGGCTGCCTGTACCTAAGTGTCAGACCCAATAGTGTTCTAAGTAGTAATGGTTAAACAATCAAAACTTCTAATAACGTGGAACAACAGTTGTGATGATGATAGGAATCTTATAAACCAAATTAAAAAAGCATTAATACTTTTTGACTTTCTGGTAATGAAGCCCTAGCACGTTTTTATTTCTGTTCAGTTAATTTCCTAATGAATTTGATAAGTAAGTTGTGTTTTGGTCTAGCTAGCTGAGGCACCAAACAACTGTAATCCAATTTGTTTGTAAAATTGGGACCTGTTAGCTTAACCTGCTGATGCCTGATTCGATTCTGTTTATACAGCTGACATTCCCACCCCAGTTGAGCTGTCTTGATTTCTGATACTGACACTTAGTCATTTGGCTACGTAGTATACAGAATTATACAACATGGTATTAGGCAAATTCACAAAACAAATCATTTATAACTATACTATGAAAATAAAACCTAGAAAGGAAACTAGACAAGTAATAGCACAATATAATAAAGGATATTCAGAACCATCTGTATAAGACGGGTGTTTAAGAGGAAGTGAAACACATTTTCTTTGTTTCCATTGTTAGGCATTACATTCATTCACTGTTTAGGTTCAGTTAGATTATGACTTATTTGTCTAATTCAATATTCTATTTAATTTCTAGGTCAATTCACTTCTAGACAGTTTATTTTCAAATTGTATTTTTAATTTGTCATTTATTTATCCTTTTCAATCTTCTTAATTATTTTATGTACTCATTATTGTTCTTTTTATAACTAGTAAACATACCATTCTATTCCCAAATCAGCTAAATCCTATTCAGAATTACAGGGAGCCGGGACCCATACTATAAGCACTGAGTTCAAGGCAGAAGATTAATCTGAACACAATAAAAGTTGTGTGCAAATTCCATAGTTGGTCCAATTTGGAATTGCTAATTCACCTAACATGTGCATTTTAGGGGATGCGCTACTGCTACCACAAAGTTATGGATCGTGCCTGTTTGGAGTATTTCAGCATATGTTTTCTTAATACTCTAGTTTGCCCTCACATCCTAAAAAATGTATACTGCAAGAGTGAATTTGAGTGTCTGTGTGAGTGTGCACAACAATAGGCTGACAGCATGTCCAGGGGCAATTCAACAAATGGTGGAACAATAAACAAAAATAGATTATTGAGAAGTCAACAAAAAACTGTGCAGTATAACAGACAGGTTAGCACCACTCACCGTTAACACTACTCACCTAACAAATGAGTGCAGTTGTAGCAGAACTACTTAAAATAGCCTACATCTCCCAGCAGCACCAGTGATATAACATTATTGTGCAGATTCAGAGGAGGCAGGGGTTACAGGGAAGGAGGTTAATCAGGTAGGCTCCTAAAATAGGAGCCAAAAAAGACACTGGGAATCACGATCATCTGTCAGTTTTTTTTCTGCTCATCACACATGCTATTGGATTACAAACAAAGGCTACCTTGGATTATAGTTTCATCCAATGTGATGCAGTGGTTAAAGCTTTGGACTTCAAACCATGAGGTTGAGGGTTCAGATCTCAGCACTGAAACTGTGTGACCCTGAGAAAGTCACTTCACCCACCTGTACTTCAATTGGAAAAACAAAATAAATTTAACCAATTATGTCTCAAATGTTGTAAGCTGCTTTGGATAAAAGCATCACCCAAATAAATATAAGTAGAGTTTCTTCTGAATGCATAGTATGTGCTGTACTGCTGGTCAATGTGTATTCATCTAGGTTGGCTTATCTTTGTCTGGTGAGCACTCCCAATCATCTCCAGTCTCCACGCTGTAACAAGAACATGGTAGGACAAAACATAATGTTATGTGCTGTTCACGTGGATTTCATTTCACACATTCATTGTCACCTGCTCCAGCTATAATGGATAGTGTTGGACTTTGTGTTTAGTGTTAATTGTTTATTAGATTGTGTTTATAAATAATTATTGCAGTCAGGGAACTGGGAAAGGCTTTTGTGTATGCATTTTTTTCTAATATTGTTTGTTCTTTTTTTATTATTTGATTAATATATTCATTATTATTTATCATCTCAGTGTGTGATTGTGTGCACGGATGAATCAATGCTGGGTGTGTTCATGGGGTCCCCAAAATAAAATAAATAAATCAGTTCAGACAGTGTGAATCTTAGTGTCTCTGTGACCGCTACACAGTAGGAGTACTGAAAGAGGAAAATCAGAATGTACAATATCGTGACTAGTTACAAGTGGCATGTGATAGGTAACTGCTTAATTGAGGAGCATGTATTTTAATGAAAATAAATATTCTGCTGATTTTGGTTGAGTATAAATGAGTCACTTCAGTGGCCTCATCTTGTTGTCAGCCCACTTATTAGGAACAAGCAAAACACCCGCTCTTCGCAGCGGCGAAGTACTGCCTTAAAATTTTTATTAAGAAGAAAAGTAAACCTTTTTAAACTGAGGGAAAATATACCAATAATTATTTGTTAAGGATCTCTTTGTATGCCACATTGTCTGTTCGGCCCTCCGGTTGTAATATGACCAAGCTGTGTGCTGAGCTTACTCTTGAGCATGTAACGTACAGTTGGCCATGTGAAAAGCAATCTTGCCTCAAATCTCACAGCTTGGATTGCTGCTGTCATAATCAGTTTGAGTTTCATGGTTTGTTTCAATTACGACAGTATTTGTAGGACTTGTGTTGAAATGACATTTGGCATCTGTCAAGCGTTGTAAGCATACAACCGGTTTCATCGATAACTTTGCATCCAGCTTTTGAGAGTTTAAACATTCAAAAACATCAAAGTGTCCACTACTGATATCGTCACCTGTGAATCTAAGATGTTTAAGAGGCATTGGCGGTTGTCCAAATATGTAAAATATTTGGCCATTTCGGTACACTTTGAAAGATACAACCGAACAATTCAGCAGCAGCCATCAACTCACATGCAGAACCATAGGTGAAGGGCTTAAGCATTTCACTCTTATAGTGCTCCTGTATAGTATAATTATCTCCTGTACCGTCATCAGTCCACACCTTGAACCTGTTCCAGTCATTCAATACATAAGACACAATGTTCCTCCGGATATCAAGAGTGAGCCTGATATGGCCGTGCAATATGTAACACAGAGAATGTAAAAGGCAGGTGCCATCTCCGGGCATGGAAACCACTCGGTAAGTGACAGTTCTTTGATCGATGGTGATTACCTCGATAGACATGTTAATGGGAGTATGGTTGGAACGATAAAGGAAATGGGTACCTGAACAATGCAAAGTAAGTCTAAAATACCTACACAATAACTATAATCATAATAAACTAACAATAAAACAGCGGAGAAGCCGTGGATTAAATAAAAAGGCTGCAGTTATCAGCAGGGAGACGTGAATCTCGTGGCGAAGCAAGGAAGAGAATGAAGAGACTGGAGCGACGGATGGCCTTATGTAGGCAGGTAGCCAACAACATGGGAGGCGTTGGAATGGGGGACCCAACGCCGCCTCACATGGCGACCGAGCTGCAGGCTATGGATGTATATATGTACGTAAGTAGGATTCAGTTAGCGTTGGCAACCCGTGTACCAAATTTCTTGAAGATGGGCCCATAAGTAACAAAGACCGTGGAAAAGTTCAATAGAGAGTGGCGTCTTACCACCAAAATAAGTACGTACATCGGTTTTGGTTAGTGCAGGGAAGCTGCCTACCGAATTTCGTGAAGATGGGGCCATAAATAAGAAAGTTTAACATGGCGGACATTGTCGACCGTTATGAACGTTACGCGTAGAATTTCTAAATGAAACCTGCCCAACTTTTGTAAGTAAGCTGTGTGGAATGAGCCTGCCAAATTTCAGACTTCTACCTACACGGGAAGTTGGAGAATTAGTGACGTTGGAAAGTTCAATATGGCGGCCGATAGTGGCGTCTTACCACCAAAATAAGTACGTACATCGGTTTTGGTTAGTGCAGGGAAGCTGCCTACCAAATTTTGTGAAGATGGGGCCATAAATAAGAAAGTGTAACATGGCGGACGTTGTCGACCCTTATGAACGTTACACGTAGAATTTCGAAATGAAACCTGCCCAACTTTTGTAAGTAAGCTGTAAGGAATGAGCCTGCCAAATTCCAGCCTTCTACCTACACAGGAAGTTGGAGAATTAGTGATGAGTGAGTGAGTGAGTCAGTCAGTGAGGGCTTTGCATTTTATTAGCATAGATACAGCCTTTTGCATGAAACTCACTGCATCAATGTATGTGTACACAGCATACACATCAAGGTATCTCTACACACAGACAGAAACACACCTTTAAGACTTCCTGACCTGATTAAATGTGTCCATGCACATCTTGCAGTACCCAGGACAATGCAAGGACAAATCAAAGCTCAAGTTTCACTTAACTGTAGACTTACCAAATGTCCAATCTTCCAAACTACAACAATATGAGAAGTTAAATGTTTAGGGATAACTACATTGCACTTTCCACTCTCTCCTTGCTTTAGCTCTTGGCTTGCATTAAATAGAAGTTTGGTGATGAGGTCAAAAATTTGCTATTGAGTTAGGGTCATAATTCTTATTCGACAATATTTCAAAAATTGAGAAAAGTAGAATTTATTATAGTGTCAGTGTGTGCATGTGTAAAATTAAAAGTGATTTTCACATCTGAAAATCACAACATTCTTTGAAGAGTTATGCTTTTTTTGAATAAAGCAGACCTACTGCATTACTACATCCTACCAAATGCAGATCCACCATCTTAATGGAAAATTAGTTTCATGTGATAAAGAACATTCAGTTGTGAATAAAAAGAATACACTGTATATAGCAAAAAAAAAAAAAATACTGGAGCATATGATCTTTATCTTTATTTTGTGAATCGTAGTGATGCTTAAAATACAAAGCAATTTGTAACATTTGTGGCCATTGCTTTAAATGGTATGGTTTCACTTTGAAGTGCTGCTAAAAAAAAGTTATTTGGTTTGGCACAGCCCTTTACTCCCTTACCTGAGCAGAAGACAATGGATTTATCCAGCTGGGTATCAATAAGTGCTGCTTGTGATGAAGTAAATGTATAGGACATGTTACAGGGTCTTTAAATACAAGTAGAACAAAACTTCAAAAATTCAGGTTATCTGAAGATCTTTGCCTTCATAATGTTTTTAGGCAAAAAGTCTGGACAGCTATATTATATGATAAGTAACAAACATAGCAACCATAAACAGTGTGGCCTCAACATAAACATTGGCATCAACAAATACTTTATAAATGACATCACCAGAATAATAATAAAAGTAAAAAAATTTGGAAACGTATATAAAATAAACAAAAAATAAATTCTTCTTTGGGCTGCTGCCGTTAGGGATTGCCGCAGCAGATCATCTGCTTCCATATCTTGCTGTCCTCATCATCTTGTTCTGTTACACCCATCACCTGCATGTCCTCTTTCAGCACATCCATAAACCTTCTCTTAGGCCTTCCTCTTTTCCTCTTCCCTGGCAGTTCTATCCTTAGTACCCTTCTCCTAATATACTCAGCATCTCTCCTCTGCACATGTCTAAACCACTGCAGTCTCACCTCTCTGACTTTGTCTCCCAACTGTCCAACCTGAGCTGACCCTCTAATGTCCTCATTTCTAATCCTATCCATCCTCATCAAACCCAATGCAAATCTTAGCATCTTTAACTCTGCTACCTCCAGCTCTGTCTCCTGCTTTCTGGTCAGTGCCATCATCTCCAGCCCATTGTTAGAAGGACGCTATTTAGCGCCCGACCCGACACAAATTGACACGGAGGCACGGATAAAACATTATAAACTATTTTTTTTTTTTTCAGCTGGAGGGCACGTCTTCCCCGTGAACCCTCCAACCACAACACAGTCCCAAGCACAATACAGTAACACAAAAAACACTTCTCTCTTCCACCACCACTCCTCCTTAAGCTTTGTCCTCCTTCCACCTGACTCTGGCCGCCGAGTGGAGGTTGCTGGCCCCCTTTTATCAGGCACCCGGAAGTGCTCCAGGTGGTTGATTGCTAACATTTGGCTGCACTTCCAGATAAGGCGAAACCAGTACCCAAAAGGGGCCAGCCGCTCCTGTTGCAGCACCCCCTGGTGGTGCCTGCGGAACCCCACAGAGCTGCATAGAACTCCAATCCCCATGAAGCCCTGGGGGAATCCGAGGCACCACTGTAACCCAGGGGTGCTGCCATCGAGCGTCCAGGGGAAGATACTGGGCTTCCCAGCCTTGTCCCTCTGGCAGATGTGGTGAAGGGAAGTCCCGGCCAGGCATGGTCCCCGGCCACCTGTCACACCATATAACATAGCTGGTCTCATTACCGTCCTGTAGACCTTCACTTTCACTCTTGCTGATACCCGTCTGTCACAAATCACTCCTGACACTCTTTTCCACCCATTCCATCCTGCCTGCACTCTCTTCTTCTCCTCTCTTCCACAATCCCCATTACTCTGTACTGTTGATCCCAAGTATTTAAACTCATCCACCTTCACCAACTCTACTCCCCTCATCCTCACCATTCCACTGACCTCCCTCTCATTTTGACACATGTATTCTGTCTTGGTGGTCCTACTGACCTTCATTCCTTTCCTCTCTAGAGCAGATCTCCAGAAATATAAAACACAGATACATAATGTGATAGCAATATGTCCATATAGGATTTGGCTTTGAAGTAGTGATAATGTTTTATGACACAAGACTATGAAAGTCCTGATGTGTTTCAAAAACCAGAGAATGAATTCAGACTAAAACACCAACCTCTCCAGCCAGCACATCCAAATATATATTTGTGAGATAATCTGCATAATAATTTGTATGGAATTCTGATTCACTTAAGAAAAGTTGGACAAATTTCACAACTGATCAGTTATCCGTGGAGACCAAAAAATAAATCAAGTAGATTTAAACAAACAAAACAAATAGTTTTTTTTATTGTGAAATGCACTAAAAAGTTGAATGTTGGTGACTTAGGCCACAAAGGCAAAAAATTGTTTAAAATTGATTTTGGACTACTCCAGTCTGAATAAAAATCATACATACTGAGTGTTAAGAAAAAAAAAGATACCTTGAGTTAAATATGCAGACTACATGTGTTAATCAAACTAGAGATTATTTTCTACTTTTACTTGTAAAATTAAGATCTTTTTCCAGCTAATGTTGAATACAAGTGACATGAGTCCAATGAGGGCTTTATTTAGCTTTATTTGGCAAATAACACACAAACAATCATTATATAATATAAGTATTGATCAACTATTTCGTATAAATAATAATTTCTAAATAGGATATAAATAATATCCTAAAATGTGAAAGAAAACATTTTTTTGATAGCCTCATGCCAATTTGTTTGCACACAATCATAAAGAATTAGCCTATAATATGACAAGAATAATTTTTTAAAATAAATATTTTCTTACATTTTTTTCTAATGTTTGTTAAAAAAGCAATATGACTTGCACAATGACACAAGGAAATAGGATTTAAACAAAATTAATGAAATATCACAATATATAAACATTCAGTCGTTATTGTTTTCTAATCATATTTTGTGGTAAGAATCGAGGGTAGTTCTTCTCACAGGAAATAGGTAAAAGGTATGAATCTGTTAATTGACAAGACCTGAAGAAATACTATACAATCCACCATTCACATACTTGCAGAAATTCAATTAAAAGTTGCAGTCTCTCCTTACACCATGTCTTTAATGAATGAGAGGAAATTGGAGTAAATAGAAGAAACTCGTGTAAAGATGTGAAGAACATTCTAACACATAAGACTACATAAAATGTAAAAAAATTGATAAAATTGTGCATACAGCATGACAACTAAATAATAAGAGCATACACTATAAAATGGGTGAGAAGAAATATTGCATTAACAGTAGGATGATTCTTATCAATCAATCCATCTTCGGTTTTATAATGTATAATTTATGTGTAGTACTTAAACAAGGAACTTTTTTAAACTAAACATAATTATAGTATATTTTCAAGATAATAATAAAAACAAATTTAAGAAACAAACATCTGATTTCAGTAACCATTAAGATTATAATTAAAGATCATTACTATTTTCAGTCATTCATTTTCCATCCTGCTATATCCTAACACAGGGTCACGGGGGTCTGTTGGAGCCAATCCCAGCCAACACAGGGCGCAAGGCAGGAAACAAATTCCCAGGCAGGATTAAAAAAAGCAATGTTTTATCAACTGATTTACTAAGACAATGGCTCAGTAGACACAGATTAACATTTACCTAAATTTCATATAAGATTATTGTATACCTAATGTGTTTTCCTGGTCTTAATTTCCATGATAAATTTTCATCATTTTTGTTTTTAACGTAACAAACACTGGAGTTCAAAGTAAGTTACATTAATAATGCAAATCATATGTTGAATCTCATTATGTCTTCTAATCCATTGTCAGTAACTGGTGAGGAGAGTTGGCTGAATCTTAGCAATTGCACGCTTTCAGGCTTTCAGATTTTCATTTGCTTCTTGCTGTTTAGGAAATAAACCACAGATACTGTTAATATCTGTATATTGCTGATTGCTATTAGACTATATAGATAGATAGATTGATAGATAGATAGATATTTTCATCTTATGATGTGTTTATGACCTACAAATACTTTCACCAGATATGGAAAAACATGATAATCAGGCACATGAGGTTTCAAGATGTTTAAAGGAAATACATTTTCTGCAAAACCTTAAAATGGTAGGTTCCAGAAATCATATATATTTGTATTGTAGGTGTCTAATAAACGAAATAAAGTAGCCAACACCAATCTCAGTTTGACTCAATGGTTCACAGGTTTTGCAAAGCACTATACACTGTCACACAGATGCACTTGGGAGACAACATAAAAGGTTCATATAAATGTTAAAGGCCTAAAGCCTTTTCTCACTACAGAAGCAGTGATTGATGTCGCATCCATAATGACATTACTCTCAGTTCCCAACCAGCTGAACCCAACTCTTACTGTCCTCCCAAATGAGAACATGATCTTTCGGCATCTTGGAGTCAGATGAAGATTGTCTCATATCATAACGATGATAATTACTTTGATTTTGTACTTTATTTTCAGATTGCTCAGACTCACCATGGTGCCCCAACACTTCCTTTGTTTTTTTTCTTGTTCTTACAACATATTTTATCAGATATTTTGTGAACATGAAGGTCTCCGAATTGACGTGATAGAGAATATGAGGGTGCAGTATTTCATGTCATTTTTAGAGAAACTGTCACCCATAACCTTTACCCCCAAAAATAATTTTATTAATTGGGTATAGGGATATTGCAAAGCCAAAATTTTCAAAAATAAATTTACACCCATTGACAAAAGTTTACTTTGCTCAGGTCCAATACATACCAGATCCAAAGGTTAATGAAACCATTGTTAAATATAACGAGCATATGCTGAGAGTATGTCATATCTCTGTGCTAATGGCTCAGAGATTTACAGTTGAGAGGGATTTAGATGAGCCTTAGTATTTGAATCATAATTCAGCGGTGGCTTTGGTTGAATACTGGCTGAAAAGGCTAAAATAGTTTTTATATAATATATTCCCACCCCCAATCCTTACCTTAAAATTAGTGGAACTGGGCCCAGAGGTTAAAATAAGTCTTACCTCAGGTCCCTAATGTTAAAACACTGTTTTGAACCCTTATCCTTTTATGTCCTACCCCTATCTTAAATCCTAATCTTAAACTCAGTAGACATAAGGTATTTGAACACTTCTGTAATCTCATATGTGATAGTTGTGTATTTATTAAGTAGTATAATCTGTACTGGCTTTCTTCCTTATAGTATGTGCTGTTATGTTGAGTTTCTGAGGTAGCCACGATAGATTAGACATTTAGGTTTTTGAAGAGGATTGCTTGTGTTCTGTTTTATGTGTGTTGTATGTAGTCCTTATTTTATATGTACTGTACAGTATATATTTCCAGGACGCAATGCTTCAAAGTTATATTATTTACAACACTCAAAAATCAAGTTTAGCATTGAGTCCTTCAGCAAATGTGTTGTTCTCATTAGAGTCTAAACTGTGATGAGAATCTGGCTCAAGGTCTTATTGTGTGTTGACCAAACTATTCCCATGCACTCGTTAAAAAAGGCTCATGTGTCTTTAAGGTGCTGAGGCACAGTCACTTAAAAGCTGGCAGAGTGTGCAGTGAGCATGTGAGTTTGAGAGACGTACCATGTGCTAAAAATGTGTAGGTTTTAGCAGGCACAGCGGTTAGCATTACGGCCTCAGCTCAGGTCACATCTATTGCCAGAATAATCACACTGGCATAATTGACAGATGCTTCCCTAGCCTACAGGGATGGTTAAAAGACCACTGCACTATTATAATACACTCAAAACTAGTTCAGCTGCCCCTTTCTTATTGACTTCAATGCATTTTGCTGACTTTGCCAAAGTTCCTGAAGATTTCTATCATTTTGCTGAACTCATGACAAAATTAAGTCTGTGGGATTTGTTTATCATTGTGGATGAGTTATCTTTGAGTCAATGGTAAAGGGATAAAAGAAGAGTGGATCGACCAATCTAGTGGCAGGACTTTTTCTTTGCAAAACAAAGAACAAATATTTTTTTCCTAATCTTGATACTTCTGGAGCATCTGTAGCCCATGTGGCTGCCCATGCGTAAGACCAGCCATGTTCATGGGTTGCATACTGTGGAACGAGACCCGGACACAGACAGGCAGACATGTTAAATGCACCACCACACATTTATTTACAATCCAGTATTTACAAATAATAAAGTGCACACAACCCCTTGAGTCCCCCAAAGTCCAGGCCTCACACTGCCTCCTTCTCTCTTCAGGCCACCTCCTTGCCTCTCCTCCCGAGCTCTGTCCTTCTCCTCACCCGACTCCAGCCCTGAATGAAGGGAGGTGGCCCCTTTTATAATTACTCGGATGTGCTCCAGGTGTTTCCCGGCAATCTTCCACTGACACGCCTCAGTGTGGTGGAAGTGCCGGCTGCATCCCCGGAAGCACTCCGAGTGTCCCTGCTCTTTTTCCCCCCAGCACATCCGGGTGTGGCGGAAGTGCTGAGGTTCAGGGCTCCAAAGGCATCAGGGCGCCCCCTGGCGGTGACCACGGGCCCCTACAGGGTTGAGCTTCCAAGCAAGCCCTCCTCTGGTCCACCTGGGCATCCCGGCTGTGTAGCAGCCCCAGCCACTCGCTACAATACATAGGACAAACACAAGGCTAATAATGTATGACAGCCATGCAGACAAACTTAAAAATTTTGACTTAGAAAGTTGAAAAGACAAACAAAAAGAAGCAGCTGCAGTTTAGATGGTTGGTCATACAGTTGCATAGAAATGAAAGAGGTTAGGCAGAGACAATAAGATGCTACTTGCACTGATGGTCAGTAGACCGTACATCAAACAGAAGCGCAGAGGCTTTCTGCTCAGTTGGCTTAAGGGAAAGTAAGACAAACTTTGTGGCACTTGCACAAAATTAAAATTAGAAACTGAGCACTTCCTGGCTGGCTGTAAAGTACTGGACAGTTATGCCTTTCAGCATAACATGGAAAGCTTCTTAAATGAAGGAAAGGCACCTACTAAGTATGAAATGGATGCTTGCAGGAAATAAAGAAAACACAAAACAGATAAAGGGTTGATAAAAATCACGAAGTGAACAGGAAATCAACATAAATAAAAAATGTCCAGATCTTAGAATCCAACTAAATCAAGAGTTCTGGTATGTTACACCAGCAAAATCAAAAACAATAATTTGTGTAATTTTTAAAAGAATCAGTGGCAAAAATAATAGATGTTTTACCACTAAGTCAAAGGTCTTGTTTCTTTTGTTCCCAAACAAGTCTTTTTTTGTTTCATTTCTTTTTAATTTATTTCTTATCACAAAGTAGCTATCATACTACATATTTGTATGTGCCATTCATTTTAAGAGTGATTCCTTGAACTTTTTAAGAGTTTAGGACTTCATTGAGGAAGTTTAAAAAGTATTTTATTTTGTCCCATTCTTGCCTTTACTCATCACAGTAGATAAGTCAAATTACTGACCATTGCATTTGTGATGTTACTGGACTTCCGGTATAAAGATGACAGGACTTCCATTCAAATTGATTCCTCATTTGGATAAACAACAAATCTTCTGTGATAGTCAGCTTTGACTGAATTAGGCCAAGTGCTAAGTTTGGTTCAGTATTGAAATCCTTTTTGACTTTGATTTTTCATTTCTTCCTGCTCTTTGGTTGCTCATTTGCGGTTTTGACCTTTGTGTGATCCTTAGTATCAATTTGATTTTGCATTTTTACCGCACTGTCTTTTTGTTTACTCACAACAATCTCTGGAAAGGGAATTTCACAACAGCAAGAACAAGAATAGTATTCCTGCCTCTTGCATTTTTAACAATGGGGCCCATTTCTTTAAATGCAATGACAAACTAAAACAAAATCCAATTAAAAATTACAAATTCAACAAAATAAACAGCAAAATGCATGGGGAGGGGGTGAAAACTCACATGAAAATCTCCAAATATTGGCAATGTGCCTGTACAGTAAAATTTTAAGAAGCCCAGACTAAATCATTGTTATTGTCCATACACACAAACTTTATTTTGTGTTTGTTTTTCTTTCAACATCTCCAGTCAAAATTGAATCTCTTAAAATATTAATCGTACAGAACTAAATGTCTACTCTATCAATCAGTTCAAGAAATACCTTTCAGTGTCAAAAATATCAAAATAATATTTGAGCATGGCTCATGTAAGTCAAATGTAAACATTGCATTGGAAAGGGGAATCACGTGACAGTGCAGGTTAGACAAACAGTCCCACTTCTGTTTTGGGAGCCTCTTAAACCCGAGCGTTCCTTGGATCTCTGGAGAGGATACCGGCATGATCGCACCCACTCCTCAGAACTATTCAAAGGGGTCTGCCCCTAGAGTGACTATGGACAATGGACGAACTATTCCAACTTCCTTGGCTGCTTATTCGCTTCTCATCAAGTTATAAGAGATTTCTTTACACTGTGGTTGAACTGGAAACATCAAAGAGCAATTTGCAGCAATGTTCGGTTTTTCAAATGTAGTTGGTGTGGTCAGCTGCACGCACATTGCTATTATAATGGCGCCGGACAAGTCACATCAGCCAGGGAAGAATCACTAAAAGAATGAGCTGGCATTACATCATATATAGCAGGAGTGCCTGTTAAAATAGCAGCTCCCCACAGTCGCAAGTGCTTTTTCCAACAAGTGCGGCAATAGGCAAGCAGTCCTTATAAGGTTAAAGAGCAGAGAATCGGTCGATTGTGGCGTTCGTACTGACACCACACTGTAAAGGCGCCTTCAGAGAATGAATTCGCTTATGTAAATATAAAGCATTTATATGCACGGAAATTATGTCGCATTGTGCAAGAATGTAGTGTGCTGCATAAATAATGTGGCACAAAGTTGTGGCTTGCCCATACCTGAAGAGACGATGAACCTGACTCTGACCCATCAAATGATCTGTGAAATCGGACAGCATTAAAACTTTGTCTAAATAGCAAAATGTAAAAATGGGTAATCAGATGCAGCATTTATTTTTTTTTAACTGATTCATTTAATTTTTGGTCAGTATAGTACAGCCCTTATGTAACAAGGTTTCTCTTCTAAAATGGATGGAATCCTTTCCGGAACAAAAAGAACTGGATGGAGGCAGATTTCTGTTCCAAAAAAAGGCTGTATTCTCTGCAGCTGCTAGCACATGGTAGGGCCAAATCAAAACAATAACAAAACTGGTTCTTCTCACATATCCTCCCAGATTTTGAATGCGTAACTTTATAAACACAACTTTCTGACACATTACAACGTAACAGGAAAATGAACATTGCAATTCTAAATGTACAGTAGATATATTCCTATCCCCATTCTAATATGATGAACATTTACCTCTGTAATTTAATCCTTAAGTAACAACATAACTTTGCACTTATATTCCTTAGTTCATTGGCCCTCTTACAGTATCCAGTATTATATTTTGTGACTCAGAAGAGAGTCCGTCCGCCCACAGCCAGATAGTCGCCCAGCGGTTTCCAAGGCAGAGGTGTGTGTGTATCCAGCGCCTGAAGACATGCTTGGAACAGCAGCACAATCACCGCCAGACTATTGATCAGGGGTCAACTTTGGTAATATTGTCTGAAACAGAATAAACAAACAGCAGGCTGTGACTCTCATTTACACGTCGACTGTGATATCTGACCACTTCTTTTTTTATTTTGGGCACTGTGCGACTTTCTGAATTTGAACTTTCAAGTGTCTCCACCACACTTTTGTTGTTTATACCACTGCTTAAGCCAACAAATAGTATGTTTTTCCTTGCCTTCACTTTTCATTTACTGAAATTCTTCTTTTTCATGTGCTTTTGCCATTGTCTTTTATCCAAACACATAAGGTGACATTTATATTAATTTGCATATTAAAATATAGATGCCCTGGGGCATCATGTATAAACAGTGCATACGCACAAAAATGTTGTATACACCAGTTTCCACGCTCACATCATGATATATTAAAACTAAAGTTGGCGTAAAGCCATGCACATTCTCACGCTAGCTCAATGCATTGCATACTCAGATTTTCGGCTCAGTTTTGCAAACTGGCAGCACCCAGCGTCAAAGCAGTGCTGCTGTTCTTGTGTGGTTTGCTTTTCTTTTTTAGATTCACATTCCTGACGTGGCGTTATCAAATACATTGAAATTAACCGCATCTCATTTATTGGTTTAAGGCATTTGAATGTAATCAACCTGTATCAATATAATGGTCCATGGAATTGCCATACTATTCCAAATACCATAGCTTGCTTTAGCTTTCTTACTCTCGATGCACCACTCAGAATATTTTAACTCATTGTATCTGAGTGTGGAATCACAGCTGTAAAGCAACTAATCGTAAAGAGGATTATCGGGATACAGCTTCTAGCACATGCTGCCTCAGCCATGCGCACAATCTATTTGAACTCCTTCCATATGGCAGATTCTTCAGAGCCTTTGCTATAGGGACCTTGCAGTTCAGAAACAATTTCAACCCAATCAGTCCATCTACTGCTCCCGGTAGAAGTGTTTGTACTTATAAGTACAACTAGCAAAATACCCGCGCTTCGCAGCGGCGAAGTACTGCATTAAAATTTTTATTAAGAAGAAAATTTAACCTTTTTAAACTGAGGGAAAATATGCCAATAATTATTTGTTAAGGATCTCTTTGTATACCACGTTGTCAGTTCGGCCCTCCGGTTGTAACATGACCATGTGAACAGTAATCTTGTCTCAAATCTCACAGCTTGGATTGCTGCTGTCATAATCAGTTTGAGGTTCATGGTTTGTTTCAATTACGACAGTATTTGCAGGACTTGTGTTGAAGTGACATTCGGCATCTGTCAAGCGTTGTAAGCTTACAACCGGTTTCATCGATAACTTCACATCCAGCTTTTGAGAGTTTAAACATTCATAAACATCAAAGTGTCTACTACTGAAATCGTCACCTGTGAATGTAAGATGTTTAAGAGGCATTGGCGGTTGTCGAAAGGTGTAAAATATTTGACCATTTCGGTACACTTGAAAGCACCAACCGAACAATTCAGCGGCAGCCATCAACTCACATGCAGAACCATAGGTGAAGGGCTTAAGCATTTCACTCTTCTAGTGCTCCTGTGTAGTATAATTATCTCCTGTACCGTCATCAGTCCACACCTTGAACCTGTCCCAGTCATTCAATATATAAGACACAATGTTCTTCCGGATATCAAGAGTGAGCCTGATATGGCCGTGCAATATGTAACACAGAGAATGGAAAAGGTAGGTGCCATCTCCGGGCATGGAAACCACTCAGTAAGTGACAGTTCTTTGATCGATGGTGATTACCTCGATAGACATGGTAATGGGGGTTGGAATGATGAAGGAAATGGGTACCTGAGTAATGTAAAGTAAGTGTAAAATACCTATACAATAACTATAATTGTAATAAACAAATAATAAAACAGCGGAGAAGCCGTGGATTAAACAAAAAGGCTGTAGTTATCAGCAGGGAGACGTGAATCCCGTGGCGAAGCAAGGAAGGGAATGTAGAGACTGGAGCGACGGACGGCCTTATATAGGCAGGCAGCCAACAACGTGGGAG
>JANRMT010049829.1:12750821-12771616 GCA_026402145.1 Polypterus bichir lapradei
TTATTATTATTATTATTATTATTATTATTATTATTATTATTATTATTGTTATTGTATCATTTGCTAGGAAAATGAGTTTATGGAGGATTTGCATATTGAATCTCATTGTACCATACAAGAACAATTAAGGGATTCAATTCAATTCAATAGGAGAGAGTGCATGTTTACTTCTTGGCATATTTGATATCATTTTTCAGATGAAATGCAGTAAAGTATATATATTACATTGTACAGATACATTTTTAACTTAATTTAAATAATGTATACTTTTAATCAACGTGTGGGCATGGTGGTACAGCAGTAGCAATGAGCTGGCACCCCGTTCAGGGATTGTTCCTGCCTCACGCTGTATGCTTGCTGGGACTGGCGTGACCCTGAATGGATAGATGTATGGAATAATTAAACATGTACTATGAAGATATTTCAATGTTCCATAAAAGTACTGAAGAATTGGCGTTCTAAGCTTAAAGATGGTTTTACATTTATTGAGGAATTTATTGTGTGGCGATTGGTTACTTGGAGAAAGAGAGGTAAGGACTGGAATTGGAGGTTAGTACATTTGAAAGAGACAGTACTGCTGCAATAAATTATTTCATTGAGGGTCACACACGGCGCAACAAGCATCTTGTTGGAGGCAGGAACAATCTCTGGACAGGGTGCCATCATACCGACATCACTGCTCCACCGTGCCCTCATGTGTAATACATGCTTTAATTCCTGTCATCATGAAAACAATTTCAAGTGTACATCTTAGTATTTAAATTGTTCAGAGAGCTGTAATATCATGAATGTAATGTATTCTGTGTTGTGTCGGCGTAAGAGAAAGCCTGCTTAAAAAGCAGGAAGTGATTCAGCTACAGAGTACATAGAAGAACACATACTGTACAAAGCATTTAACGTGCTATTTTAGTTACGATGGGACTTGATAAACTAGCAAATTCAATGATTTTATAATTAAGTTTACGATGTTCTACTTTAATGACAAAATAAACTACGTGATTGAAGAGGACATTTTGATCTTTTTTTCACTGTGTCCCTATTTTATTTTTGTTATTTCTGTAGATGGTGTGTCATTCTAAGCTTAAACATATCATATGTGATATATTGAAATTATATGTTCATAAAAATTTGTTTGAATTTTAAATATGTGGCTTAATTTTCTTCATATGCTTAAATTTCCTTTTTTTCCCACCCTTGAGCAGAAGGAACTCAAAATTGATGATATCTTTTATAACTAATCCTGTCGTAGAACTTAGTGAATAAGGTATTATTATTCTGGACCTATACGTTTGGATTATCCACTTGATTCTTTGACAGCCGTTGTCACGGTGGGAGACAAACAAGAGGAAGGCAACTGAGGAGTTGAGGGGAAAGCCAGTGATCGATTCTGGGACTATGCAAGCATATACACATACAACCGTTCTAGAAGTGGAGCACCCTCTGCTGTGTCATCAAAGAATGGTGGCCTGGCCTCTTCAAGGAGCAACAAGTAAGTACCCATTTGTGCATGGTTGAGTTTGACTGAAAATGTGGTGTTGTATTGAAAAACTTTGTAAACTGAGTTATTATTATTATTATTATTATTATTATTATTATTATTATTATTATTATTATTATTATTATTATTTATTTTAAGTTTTTGCAGAGTTCAACAGGATAACATGTGTCAACCTTAAAACTGCTTTTTTGACATCTCTTGATATGTATGCCACCACCCTAATTAAAATATATAGTGCAAAGACTGGAGACCTTGCAGAGGAAATGAAATGTCTCCTATAAAAACTTGATGAACAGGTAAGTAGATATTAAACTCATTGCTGACTGTCTGAAAGAATAGTATTCAGTTTGAAACTGTTAGAGATTTAAGTAAAACTACATGTACAATGAATACTGAGCATTTAGAAAGCTTTTGAGAAGCAGAGTCATCACAAAGCCTGAAGAACTGATTATGCAACTTCAGGAATAAGATAAAATTTTGTATAAGAAATGCACGTAATAACATGCAAATTGAAAATCTAATGGTTTTTCCATCTTGCAGACAACAGACATAATATCTCATAGAAGCGCTACAGCTACACAGGTCTTGCCATTGTATCTTAGGGAGCTTGAATGTATTACAAAGACCTGTTTGATGAATTTTCAGCAGTATTACTTTGATTGTCCATAAAACGTCTTATATTATTAAATGAGGGTGTCCATCTCTGATCCTGGAGGACTACAGTGGCTGCAGGTTTTCATATTTTAATAAATGACCAGTATTTGGTGCAGTAATGACCAGTTTTTCCTGCTAAATAACTTCTTTTGCATTGATTTTAATTGACTTAGTATTTAAGATTCATACCCCTTAATTGTTTGTTTTTTCTTTAAATAGTAGCCAAATAATAATGACACAAAATGGGCAAATACAAGACCTACCATTCTGTGTCCATCATGCAATATCTGAAAATAAAAAAAAGAAGATAAAGGGTTGAGTAATGTTGATCTGCTTGGGTCCACAAAACATTTTGACAGTTATTTTCGAAAAAAGAAAAATACAAAGTTTTCAAAATGTCTGCTGTGGTAGAATTAGAGCATCAATAAGCCAAGGAATTATTTATTAACAACAAGAATTGGCTTCTAATCAAGAAACTGGCTAGTGTGTAACAGCTTGAAGTCTAAATATCTGACTGAGCCGGTCATCTATTGGCCTGCTTCACGTCTCATTTCTATTTGGCTGCTATTTAAAGAAATAAAAGCAATTCAGAAGACTGAACCATAAAAAAACAAGGTAATTAAAATATAGGTAAAGAAGTTAATTAGCAGAAGAAACTGGTCGCTAATTAAGAAAAGAGTTATAATGAAAATCTGAAGCCACAATAGTTCTCCAGGACCAGATTTGGAAACTCCGGTATAGAAACCTAACTTCACAGGCTAGAGTATTGCTGGATGACATAAACTAAAAGGATATTACCTGCTTATGGCCATACAGCAGGTTCCTTGAATTCTATCGTTGCAACAGCAGACTTTACTTTCAGCACGGGTGTGTAGAATTTTGATATCCTTAGTGTTTTGATCTTCATAACTCTGTCAAATGAACACTAAACTAAATTACCAATAGCACTGAAATAGGTTAGTAAAGGCCTTGTTACGTTAACGTTTTGAGAAAGAGGTGATTTTGAGGTGAGAACTTTTTAATGTGAAGCTCTTACTTAAAACAAACATTACTGATTTTCAAATATAGGTTACCATTTCATTAAATAATTTTGTCCGTTTTTTTTTAAACCTAGAATAATGATCCAGAAAGTTCCTATATGCACAAGAGGAGTTAATGTGAGTATTCCTGAAGTGATTGAGGATGACAACACACCACCGCAGACAGGTGTGTACCATCATATTGGAAGAAATGGTTGTCTTTGAAGGCCAAACAAACAAAGGAAGCCCCGCAGTCTACTTGTGATTTTACTCAGTAGGAAGATAAGTATACAAATCAAGGTAAATATCATTCAATCCGGCTTTTATATAAGTAACATATAAATGTTTTTACATAAAGACCATTATAAAACATAATCACAGGACTTTGCACGATACGTTGGCAAGCTCTGTAAGTGCTGCTTTTTATTTGAAGGACACGTGTGAGGCAGACTTACTGGCAGGATGATGCCCGACCTGTTGCTGCATCCAAACTGTGCCATGTTTCACCTTTACACCTGGTGCAGCTGTGTTTTTCTTATATGTGAGTGGACGTATCTTGAGAGGAGGGCTTTTATTCTCTTTCTTCGATGTAGAACCCTCATCCTCATCTGAGTTCACCTCTGTTATAGCAAGTCTTTATCTGAAAACATTAGTGTCAGATCTGGGTGAGCATGAACGTGACTGAGAGAATGAAACTGAAAAAAAAAAAATTAACCTTTACAAGCTCCATAAATGTACACCGGGTGTTGCAGACTCAAATCAAATGTATTTTTTTATTGTACAATATTAACAATAAGAGCAGCTTCTAATCAAAATGGTAATTCTGGATGGAGCCTGGATTCGGTCCCGAGACCTCATGATTAGGAATCAGCAGTTCTTACCGCTGCACCACCCAAGAGGTCACAGCTGTGTTCTACCTTAACCTCATTTCTTTTTCTTAGTTATAGTCTTGAATGAAAATGCACGTTTTGTTATATGTGTACCTTCTGTGAAACTGTGTGCTTGATATTTGGACTTCAGTCTTCACACATTACACGCTCCATGTCAAAATTTTGTTGTTAGTACTATAATGTGAAAAAACTTTCTACTTTAGGTATTTGTTCCAGATTTCTTGTATTTCTCGCATTTCCTGTCATCCTACACTTATCCATATTGTTGAAGACACAGAACACACATGAAATGCATGTGTTCCAAATAAGTGTGAATTAGTGTGAATTCTATGCACGGCGTTATACATGAGGCACATGGTGTTCGAAGCATCATTCAAGGCTTGTTGCAAATGCACCCATTATGTTATTTTGAGGCATGCTAGTGCCATGACGTCACTGGCATCTCCAGAGTCAAAAGCCCTATTGGTCAGCTTATTTGCTGGTCCTATTTGGCTGAACAAGTGAAAGCACTGGCCTCTTTCCATCTGTGCTGTGTTATGACATGAGTTCAATTCTTGTGGTTGCCATAGGTGGGACTTGCACATGGAACACCTTTTTAAACACAGTTATGTTTTACTTACCACTAAGTTAATAAATTACTTTTTGGAGACAATAGGAAAGATTCACGTGGGATATCACGTTTTTTGGTGTGGTGTCTTGTTTACGTAAATTGATGAGCATTTTTTCTGCAAGGTATACACACGTATTGTAACAGTGCAGCTTCTGTTCTACTCCATGTTGATCATGTCAGAGAGGCTGTGAGACATTTGTTACATGTTACAGTTTGCAAAGTCAACGTGGTCATCACAACAGTATATGCATAAGACACTCCTCATTAAACATTTTAAGTATTCAGTGATTTTCAGATCTATAGCTAATATGTACTGTTGATTATCAAAAATGCAATGTGAGTAAAAGTGTGTGCTGCATAACTAATTATACCTGTCTTTCGAACGAAATCAGTAGCATTGACAGCATCTTCTGCAATTTATGTGAGCCTCGGGACTTCTCTGTTTATGAAACAAAAGTTGCAAAGAAACTTTGTGAATTCGTTCAGAGGTGGACATAAAGATCACTCAAGTACTGGCAAGAAGAAACAGCTGGATAAGCACATCTAGAGCCAAACTTTCAAAAAAGCACCTGACTTTGCCATCAACATTGGTCCCTTGTGAATGCATCTTATCAAAGGCTGGTGAGAGATCAGTCACTAAGAAGTCATCCAAACTGCAGCACAGCAAAACAATTCATTTACAATATGTAAATAGAATTATTAAAAGACTGAACCATCCTCTAGTTATGAAATCCCAGTCAGTAACACATTTAATGTTTCCCTGCTCCTTTCCCGTCATTTTACCCAAAGCAGGCACCTGCTACCACTTCTCAATCAGTCACACTGGCAAGCATCACACTGGGACCAAATACGCTGGAGAATACTGACAATGTACACCTTCAGAAGTGGAATAAATTGACTGTATACTAAAGCATTCCATGGCCGATCATAAAAATGCAAAGCATAACAAACGAGAGACAAACGAGTTTTGTTAATTATAAAAAATGCACCATAACTACTATATGTGTTGTTACTTTTTTGTTTATTCTCACCAAATGCAACATACCAACATGGACAATGAATATGGGTATATGTTTAAAATAATTCAAATTAAATTAAAATGAAACACTATCAAAATACATTAAAAAAACTGAGAAGCATTGGCCTTTATCAAAAAAAGCTTGTGAGATGTAATTTATGACAGAATTCATTGCAGCGACATGCACTCTCTTTTGAGATGATGTCACAAAACAAAATGCAGCACAGTTCACACAAACTCATAGCCTCCTTGATATTTGATCTTATGATTAATTATCATATCACAGTCAGTTCAATAAATGCTCCCTTTAAAATGATTGCATGTACAGCACATAAGACAGAATTCCAATCAAGCAGGACTCATGAGTAGTGATGAATAACATAAGACACTGAGGAATTATAATGCGTAATAACTGGAACAGGTAAAAATTACGACTTTCTAAAATGGACACTGAAAATGTAGGCAATTCAGTATATAATTTAGGAGACATGAGTGTGCATTTCCATATTGATTTAAGTAAGCCATTTGTTATACTAAACAGACGCTGATTGGCTGAAACTGTTTATAGCAATTTATCCAAAATGGAAAGTGCTGTATAGTGATCAGAAATGAAAACACTCATTTAAGCACGCTGAATAGTATAGTTTAAATGTTATGTTTTTCTACAGTATAAATTCAGGACAAAACCAGTGTCTGCAAACAGTCAAAGATGAAGCTTAATACATTTTACAATGAAACTCTTTATAAAATATATAATGCCAGTAATGCCGACCCAAATATAAGCCGACGTACCTAATTTTACCTAGAAAAACTGGAAAAACTTATTGACTCGAGTATAAGCCTAGGGTCGGAAATGCAGCAGCTACTGGTAAGTTTGAATAATCAAAATAAATACCAAAAAAATTACAATACATTAATTGAGCACACAGCCCAGAATGAGTCTCACAGAGGCTGCACAGCACCACACAGAGCCCGCAGCAGTTCTTCTACCACCCGCAGACCAAACCAGGTACAGTGGAACCATCATGTCACGACCGTAATTCGTTCCAAAACTGTGGTCGTAACCGGATTTGGTCTTGACCCGAAGTAATTTCACCCATGGGATTGTATGTAAATACAAGTAATCCGTTCCAGACCATATGAAATGTATGTAAATATATATATATTTTTTAAAGACTTTTAAACACAAATATAGTTAATCATACCATAGAATACACAGCATAATACTAAACTAAATGTAAAAACATTGAATAACACTGAGAAAACCTTGAACAACAGAGAAAACTAACACTGCAAGAGTTCGCGCTATAGCGTTATAAACCTCTAAAAACACTTTTTTTTTAAATGAGTTTTAAGCAAAAGGAAAAAAATGAACATTTGAAAACTCCATAATTTAATAAACCACCAAGAAAACTAACATTGCAACAATGCACGCTACAGACCGATTGCTGTAAACAGAAGTGAAGTGGAGGATAAAATCCTATAGAAAAAAGTCTTCAATAAATACAATGAGGTGAAAACAATGCTCGAATCTGTCTCTTTAAAAACAAGCCCGGTGCATTCTTTAACTGCCTTCTCAGCCTTATGCGGCCAGCCCTCTCTCTCTCTCTCTCTCGTTCACTCGTGTATGTGTGTGTCTCGTGTGTGTCTGTGTGTGTCGCTCTCTCTCTCTCTCTCACTCGCTGCACAAGGAATGCACAGGGAGAGACTGAATACGTGCGGGTTGGCGGGGGCAGTGGGACCTGACTCGAATATAAGCCAAGGGTGACGTTTTTCAGCACATTTTGGGTGCTGAAAAACTCGGCTTATATTCGAGTATATATGGTAATAAAAATCATCATCCCGAAAGCGGATAGTAGACGTCACGTAGTATATGTGTACCAAATTTCAAGTCAATAGGTGAAACAGTTTGCGAGCTACAGGTGATTTAAAATCCTGGAAGACAAAAGAACACCACGATAGCGTGTTATAGAAGAAGATCTTTGACACTATGTATCAGACAAAGGAAATAAGAGCAAGCCACAATAACAATAATGAATTGTCATCACCTACCTGAACTGTCATTTCAGTATGTCACTGAACTATATCAACTGAAGTGTGTAATTGCAATACAAATTACAAAGTAACACTAGGGAGTTAAGTGTCAAATGTTTGGTAGACTAGCAACAACTTAACGCAAAAAGGTTTCACAAAGCGTTCTTTGAACTGCGCACCTTCAGCTCAGGGCTTCAAATACACCTCAATCCCAGACTGCAATACTATATCTGCTCAGTGTCTCAAACAGTGCAACACGGTTCCCTTCCATTTCCAATGCTCACGTGAGCTTACTGCTTCAACCCGTGCTTGTGGGGAGGGGCATTTCTATTCCGCATGCCATCTTGGTGTTTCGAATCCTTATTCATTGAGCTACTTTGGGACTACTTATGACATCACCAGATTTCAACAACTCAACAGAACTGTCAGGCAAAATGAATGTTTCTGGATGATCAGTACATTTTAAATGATTGTGCTCGATAATACTTAGTGTCAAGAAATAAAACTATAAATTATACATTTTACAAATGCCAACTGGTAGAATGCATAATGCTGCAAAGAAAAGCTTTAGTATTATGGGTCATGACACTTCTCTCACATTAATTCTCTGTTCTCATAAATATCCTTTCTTTACCTCTTATTATTAATATATCTTCTCTCCATATATAAAAAGATCCACTAAATCGTGCAACATTTTCATACAACGCTCTTTTTGTCTTCATTAGGAGAATACAATGATACTCCCATGGCAATACAACCAATTTAACGTGCATATGTCAAAAAAGTACATTATATACATCTGCTCCGCTAAGAAAAGTAGTGTTCAATTGTGTGTGCATTTTCAATTAAGTAGCTGAGCGGCAACCAGGGATCTTGCTGGTAAATTCAGATGCTTTTTTTGAAAACAGGTCCAGATGTGTTTATCCCTTTGCTCTATGTTGCCAAGTCCTCTTTTCACCACAAATGCGTCGACAGTGGCGTCCATTGCGCTGCTTCTACTTGAATGACAGTTGTAATTAGTTCAGCAGCATGTACTTTTATTCACATTATACTTTGCATATACAGTACAGTAGATTTCAACTACAAAGTGTGGATCTCTAAATACTTACAATGCTCTCCTTGGAGTGTCTCATGTGTGTCTGTGTGGCAGTGACTGATCTGTGCCGTGTCTCTCAGCCTCTCTGACGTGCTTGGGATTGACACCTTTGAATTTCGGGTGCAGCAGAGTGAATTCATCCTGATCTGCCACAGTGGGTTTGTTATCACCTTATTCAATGGTGGGATTCATGGACATCAAATGGCAATGAATAGAAGATAGATTTTGCAAATTATTCACTATATTTTGATGGTGAGTCTAAGTGGAGATGATTCCAGAACAGATTTCTTATGCGATCCTTTCACAGTATCTCTCAAAATTATTTTGTCGAAATATGTTTTAAATATATCATTCCTTATCTTTTTTTTTAAATTTAGGTGACCCTTTAATTGAAGTTGAACTCTGCTTTGCACTGCGCAGAATACAAAAAGCATGCACCTTAGTCAGTCAAGCCAGAGGACGGCACCATCAGCACTTGTGACAGATTTGAGTGTAACGGCATCTTTTCTTTGTTAATTTTGTGCTCCATTTTTGTACTTGTTTTTAAATAAGTCAGAAGAAAGAAAACATTTGAGGACAAATGATAAGGCTCATTTTCAGTTTATATTATGTTTATGTTATACACAGGTATGTATGTATGTATATATATATCTATATTTATATATATACATATATATATATATATATATGTGTGTGTGTGTGTGTCTGTGTGTGTTTTTAGAAGCCACTTCTTCTATTCATTTTCAATCTGTGGCAGTGAAAAATAAAAGTGACAAAAGTATAACAGACCCCATTGAACTTGACCATGAGTTTGTGTAACATTAATGCAAATGGCCAAGAGATGTGAACAGAGTGGTGAGTGTCAAATGCTTCGAAGCTTTGACGGGGTTTCTGACATAATCCCTTTCTATGTTTTAATCCTTCATGACACGTCACTCAGCCCGTCACTATTGTGCCCCCTTTTGTCTCGTGCAGGCTCCTTTTAAACCGAAACTCCTAACAAGGTACAGGTGTTAACACGCCATTGCCTCCAAAGATGAGGCATCTGCCTGATGCACATACTTGCACTTGCCATCTCAGTCATGCAGGCACCCCATACCCCTCCAACCCACCACGACCACCACCTCAAGTCGTACCTGAAGCGAAGCGTGTTCGCGCACCTGTGCCCTACTAGAGACTGCACTTTGCATTTAAATTTGGCACAGTGCCACTGACCACTTATCACAAAGCACCACCTAAAAATTGAACTTTCTCTATAACTTAAGGATAAATAATTAAAATTTATTAAAGGAGAAAAGAGGTCCTAAATGATCTAAAATAGAGAAAGGAAAAGAAAGACCTTAAAAAATTTTAAATCTCACATACATGAGTGACAATAATACAGTAAAAGGTGTGCCCTGAAGTTATTGATGCTGGACCCACTACTACACACACTAAGATAGGAGACAGAGGCTGTGAGAGGTATTTCAATATAAAAGATCCGTTTAGAATTTTAATTTTAAAATTAAAATATTAAAGTACCTCTAATTGGCTTCAATCGCTTTTCTCAACACCTTCACTGTGAACTCTGTAAAATCATCCAGGGCTCTATTCAGTAAAAATATAGTTGCAGTAAAAGAGACAGTAGCTCCAATAACAGACCCAATTACAGGTATTACTAGAAGGAAATCGTCAACAATCATTACAGCACCAGAAAGAGTCGATGTGATCAATTTCATGACTGATACAGGGTTGATATTAAGCACAACTGGGCTTGTTATTTCTGCTTTCAGCTCTTGAACAGGTTTGTTAACTCTACAGGCAAGTCTGCAGAGAGATTTGTCATCAAGTCCCAAGTAGCTTCGCATATGCAGAAGTGTGGCTACTAGGACACCAACATCACAAGCAAAAGATAAGCCAGGAATTGGAACAGCTCCAAATCCAGCAGAAAGTGCCGCTGCCAGGGCAATTTGTGCTTGCAGAACTTTTTTCTTCTTTTCAGTTACAGCTTCTGTAAGATTGGGAAGTGAGAGCACAAACATATGCCTCTTCTTATCTTGGAGCTCAGACTCCAAACAATCACAAAATTTCATGAAGTCTTAACGATCTGGATATTTGCTTGAAACAAGAAAAACCTGTGAAGTGTGTAATCCACTATTCTCTATTCCTTCTTTACAGTAACTTCTTATTTTATCAAGTTCCTCTTCAAGTCTGTCAAGTTGCTTAATTTCATTAAGGTTTTCCTCAACTATATCAATCTTGCTGCGAACAAAATAGAACTCTTCCCCCATTTTCTTAATCTCCTTGGCCAATTTTTCATCATTCTTTTTGAACCTATCTCCAGTTATTAAGATGAACAAGTCATATGTTTTAAAGTTAACTTTATCCAGGTATTGGCGAGCAGAAAATCTTGTTGTTCCAATTCCTGGCAGATCCCATAGGCAGACAGAAGGAAGTGTTGGATGTTGATATGGTGTCGGTTTTAACGTTTCTTCTACTGAACCTTCTTCAGCTGCCCCTTCATCATTGGATCCCAGGCCTCTCATGGCATTAATGAAGGCAGATTTGCCCACACCTGCTTCTCCTGTCACTGCAATTGTGACCTTTTCTTTGTCCAAATTATCACATTTGTCTTTAATAAATGGAAATTCTGCATCCAACCCATCTTTATTATAGGCTTCAGCGATCTTCTTAATTTCTTCATCATTGAAAAAGGGATTGGGTTTAGACTGAGATTTTCCCATTGTATTCCTGGAACAGAAAGAACAAAAAAAAAAAAAAACATTTTTAGTAAGTAGAGGTAATTAATGAAATGCATGAAAATATGTTAAATTATGATTATTTTCAACTTTAAATTCCTAATAACACTTTACTTCATTTTTCTTTTAATTAAAAATGTGACTAGCAGTGCTTCTTCAGAGCCTCAGAAGATAAGGTTCAAGTCCAGGCCTGGTTGCTTATAATGTGAATTTAACAAATTATTCAAATTTTCCTTGTACCTTTTTCCACTTCCTGGTCCCTCTTACCCTCACTAGTTCATCCTTTTTCCTGCGCACCTTCTGCCTCCAATGTAAATCCATGGACTCCTTCTGTTGTTACTTCCATACCCACTTACAATGAAAATACCGAGACCACCCTAAATCCCTCCCCATACAAGACACAGTATCCCTGCAGTCCTGCGTCCCAGAGCATTTTGAAAGAGTTAAGAGTATCTTGACCACCCTACTAATTTGTAGAAGGTCATGCATTCCGTTATAGATCTCCATGGTGCCACCTATTTGATCAACAGCCTTCACTTAATATGTTAGCAATCCTCCATGGCTCTCTCCCTAAGTCTGTGCCCATGGAGTAATTCTTTCCAATGCATTTTTTACAAACATATGTCTTTCCTCTCCGAATAATATTATCAGTTAAGCTGTATAGAGCCCTGTTCGTGCACCTTCTGAAATAATGGTCTGCACCTCACTGCTGACTTAAGTGTTCTGAGTTGAATTAAACACTGCAAACCCTGTTGGAAGACATGCCAGACAGTTTCTGTAAAACATAACCTTTTTTACTGCTGTAATGCAGTTCATCTACTATCATTACAAGATTAAAATTTTGTATCTCAAATGAAATGAACTTGCTTGAATTAAATGACATTATTTAGAGATAGTGCCCATGAAGATCTGGAATATGCATTACTGCTTTGGCCAACTCTGGAGGACTGGTCAAAACTCCCTTTTAAACAAGGTTTATACCAGATGTAGCAATATATGATGCATATAATATAAAATAGAAATATGATTAACTAGTAAATCCCAGCACTGCACAACATGTACAAGTGTTTAGAGACTTCAGTATGTTAGCGATACAAATGATGAGACATTGATGAGGGGTTTTTCATATACAACCTATATGTCAAAATTGATTAGGTTATTCATGTAGAATAAAGCATTTTGATATAAACATTGCTAACAGGGGCGGCACGTGGCGCTGCTGCCTTGGGTCCTCTCTGCGTGGAGTTTGCATGTTCTCTCCATATCTGCATGGGTTTCCTCCCACAGTCCAAAGACATGTAAGTGCCCTGCAGTGGGCTGGCACCCTGCCCAGGGATTTTTTCTTGCCTTGTGCCCTGTGCTGGCTGGGATTGGCTCCAGCAACCCCCCGTGACCCTGTGTTAGGATACAGCGGGTTGGATAATGGATGGATGGATGATCCATTATTCAGCTATAGAGATATTTGTTGAATCCTGTGCGTTGTATTAAGGGTTTGCAAGGAAATAAAAACTCATCTTGAAAGCATTGAAAAAAAGGAAGAAAAGCAAAAAGCAACTTTCCTATTTCTATGTAACCACCCAGCAAAGCTGCCCCATGCTATATGAAGATCATGCACAGCACGTGGGGCCTGTGATTAGAGGGTCGATATGGGAGTGACCTGTTGTGGAGGTCATCGACCTCCGCGATTCAGGAGCTCCTCTGGATAGCCAACTGGTTTGAACGTTTTTGTCACTTGGGTTTATTTGACATGAGTCAGATAATTCCCTCCACAACCATAGACTTAACCATAGTGTAACCGGGTGTATTGCATAACATCTTCTTGTTCTTCTTTCGGTTGCTCCCATTAAGGGATGCCACAGCGGATCATCTTCTTCCATATCTTTCTGTCCTCTCCATCTTGTTCTGTTACACCCATCACCTGCATGTGCTCTCTCACCACATCCATAAATCTCCCTGATGTATAATGCAAAGCAACAACCTCCTCAAAGGAGCAGAGCTCTGGAGGTCCACAGTTTAACTCTACTGGGGTTATTGCTGTTTAATAAATCATCAAATTAACATTGTTGACATTCACTTATTGTGATAATTATCTATTAATTAGCAGAGAGGTAACTTAATGTCAACACCAGGAGTACAGAAAAGAAAAAAAATGAAAGCATGAAGAACCAGCTTGTGCTTAGAAAACTAATTTTTTCTAACTACTAGTAAGTTAGCTAATGTTACATCAGTTGCCACTGCAATAAAGCTAGAGGCTTACTGGTGTAACATTGGAGTAGCATTGTGTGTAATAGTTTTGATAATAAGTATTGAACATGTATTATAAAATGTTACAGTAATTAGCTAAAGTATGGTTAAGGATTATTTATTACCACTATACAGACAACAGGACCTACACGTTGTTAAATGCTACTAACGTTAGTCAACACATGACCTCTGAGTGTTGTTACATTGAGATCACATTTGTAATTTCAGCAACACACTCAGGCTCTCTGGATTACTAGTTATCGATTGGTTGAATTGTGAAAAAGCACCACATTAGCAAGTGTGAGATACAAAAAGAGCAATCAGCACAGATGAACTTCAATTGTTAGTTAATTTTATTGGCAGGTAACATTATAGCCTTATTGCATCTGCTGTCCTTAGAAGGACAAAATGTAGTTTTGATAAATTCATACGTGTAGGTAAGATAAATAAATAAATATATATATATATATATATATATATATATATATATATTTATACAGGTAGTCCCCAGGTTACGGACATCCAACCTACGACATACGAACGGGGCAGCAGTTTCGGCCTTCGCAAGTGGTGGTTGGACCGAGGCTGGAAGGGGGCGATTTCGCTTCTCGCACAGTGTAGTGTCCCTTGGGCGGCTCCTGTCGGCAAGCGGTTTCACTGCCCACCCACCACACACGGCTGTCCCGTTCATTCTAGCTGGGCGGCTGGTAATGCTGCAAGCGGTGACCCGGTTGTGGCTGAACGGAGGCCATTGAGGGTGAATGGGGCGGCGGGGGGTAGCATTGTAGTGTGCCTCGGATGGCTGCATGTTGAATGGGGGCGGTGGTGTTGTGGACACTGCAGGCAGCATACTGTAGTGGAAGTGACTGTGAGGTGGGCTGGTGATGAACCGCCCCTCGCTGTTCCTATTCATTCTCAATAGCAAGCCTACTTGAACTGTCAACCACATAGCAGGAAGTTGTCTCTTGTCAGTACAGGGTGGTCCAGATCTAATTATTCAGATCCAGATTGTCCAATACTATCCCCTTGCAGAGCCACAGCACCATACGTCACCACAGTTCTAGACCCGCATTTGTAGACCCGCAGTTACAGACCAGGAAGTGGTGTCACCTTCGTTTTAGGACTGACTTCGTAAAATTACTTTTGGAAGGTTTCAGCAGGTCTCGGCAAAGCCCGGAAAGTAATGTCGGGTCAAGGACCCGTTCAGAAATTACGTGATAAAAAAGAGAAGGAAAAAAAGTACATCAAACCAAATAATACGTATCATTGTGAAGTTCGGAGGGTTTCTGCCATCACGTCGTGTCATAAATCAAACTAAACAATACAGATCTTTTTGTGAAATATTAATATTAACATTTACGTTGTGTTCGGGTCTGTGGGAACCATTTAACATGTCGACAAAATTAAAATCATCGAGATCTGTGTTAATTGAAAATAGTTTTTTAGTTTACATTCATGAAATGAAGTATACAATATAATTATAATGTTTACACCACGTTAGAGTTTAGTAAAACGTTAATAATAAAAGTGATTATGTTTTTTAAAATGTACTATGCATGTGTATAATATTGTACTAAACCAATTTAGAATTAACATTTAAGCCAATCTAATATTTTTAAATATGCATATGAAGAAAACGGCAATACATATTCTACACTGAATTATGTTACAGTATATATGAATTGCATTATATAGAACTGCTCTAGTTTTTGTCACTTATTATTATAAACAATGGGCCATCAAAAGAAAAAAAAATTAAAATACTAATAAGAACACAATTTATTTATATAGCACCCTGCCCAGAATTCAGAAAGAACAACAGGACCTATATAACATTGGCTACAAATAATATCTCACTAAATAAAGATAAATACAGGATATACAAAACATTCAAACAGAATAAAAGACAATAATCCAAACTAAAATACAACATATAATACTACAAACAAATCTTGAACAAATAGCATAAATTGTGATAAAAATGCAAACCCCGAGTACCTGGACAGATAAAGGGGGTAAACTGAAAGAAGGGGCCGAATGTCAGGTTTGTTTAATGTATTCCTAAACAAATGAGTTAAATACAAATGAATGGAGTCAGCTGATGTCATAAATTTTATGAGGTCATTTCACAGTCTGGGCGCTATACAGCTAAAGGCCCTGCTGTCACCCACATAGTGCAGGTTAGTGTGAGGCACCGAATCAAAGGACCTTAGTGGGCAGTTAAATAACAGAATTTGATATTCAGTCCTGTAAGACACAGGGAGCAGTGAAGGTGCAGCAGGATGGCTGTGATGTGCTCGCTGTTGGTGGTCCTTGTCAAGACTGTTTCAGTTGAGTTTTGAATCAGCTGGATCTGTAATATAAGAATAGAAGTGGCACATACCAGTAGTGACTTACAATAATCAATGCAGGATGTGATAAAAGCAGGGACAAGATTCTCAGCATTAGTAAAGGAGAGGAATGAGCAAACATAAGGAATGTGACACAGGTGGAAGTAAGACAGTTTCTTAATATGGTTTACATGGGTGAAATAAGAAAAGGAGGAATCAAAGTGACACTGAGATTCTTTGCAATAAAAGAAGGTCTGACGTGATCATCACCCAGAATGGTTGAAGAGGAGCTTGTTTTCTTAAGTTACACTTTACTGCCACTTTGCAGGAGTTCAGTTATGTTGCAATTTAATTTTAAAGAGTTTTGCTCTGTTCATGTATTAATTTTAATTTAATTTCACTGAGGTAAGTTGTGAGCAGAGAAAGCTGTGATGAAGTGTCACTTTTAACAGTGAAATAGATCTAAGCATCATCTGCATAAAAATGCTAAGCCAGTCCAAAGCTACGAATAACATGCTCAAGGGGAAGCACAGAGATACAGAAGAGCAGAAGATGTCATTTCATTAAAAAAGGGAAGTCAGATGGAGGAACTCCTGTGAGAAATTAAGGCATGAGGGTTGCCCTGGACATGACATAAGCTGCATGGCCACAACTCCATATGCAATAACTTACTTTTACACAAACTGGGACAGCAGCTCCTCAAGAAGAAGGTAACAATGCTTAGCACAATAAGGAAAAACAAGCCAGAGCTCCCATCTCAACTGCTGGCCACACGGAATAGGCCAGTGAAGACCTTCACGTTTATCTAAACAAATGACACATCCTTGGTGCACAATGTGATCTGCACAGAGATAGGAGATTCCATGGCCAGAAATGATAATGGACTATAATGCTACAAAAAGATGAGTGGAGAATTTAGACAAAACATTACACTGGATGCTGGCCACAGGCAATTTTTTCAGCAAACTGAAAATCTCATAAAAAAATACTTTTGTCATCTCGACAACCTTGAACTGAGACTGGAACAGGAAGAAGGAGAGGAGCAGGGTAAACCATTGGTGACACCTCACATGCTACTGGGACGACATGTGCCAAAGACCTTAGCATGTATGGCCATTGTGTAGATTCAACAGTCCAATCCACAGGGAAACCAATGACGGTACCCATAGTGTGTATGCATAATAAGTGTGTTTGTGTGTCTCACTGTGTGAACTGTACAGTTATTAGAGTATTGTGTAGAAAATGAAAATATTCAGTTCTGCTTGATAAACAAATAGAAAGTGATCTGAGGGTAAAGAGTAAACAGGTTATTTACATTGCTTGTTAAAATAAAGTGACCATCTGATTTAAAAAAAGCCCCTCAGTAGTACATACGTAGCAGAAATGTCATCATAAGTTGAGATTCAACACAATTATATTTCATGCTTCTCAAAGAGAAATTAAAATATGATGTTTGTAAGCTACTGCATGCGTGTGAGGGGCTAAAACTCTATTTCAGTAATTTATGTAGTGACTTATAAAACTACAATATTACATTAAAATATACTGCTCAAAAAATTAAAGGAGCACTTTTTAATCCGAGTATAGCATCAAGTCAATGAAACTTGTGGGCTATTGATCTGGTCAGTGAAGGAGCAGAGGGGCTGTTATCAGTTTCAGCTGCTTTGGTGCACTAGAGGGGGGGCAACAATGAGACGACCCTTAAAACAGGAATGAATGATTTAACAGGTGGCATTTTTCCCTCCTCATCTGTTTTGTCACTCGTTTTGCATTTGGCTATGGTCAGTGTCACTACTGAGGCCATACCTGGACCCTACAGAGCTGGCACAGGTAGTTCAACTTCTCCGTGACATTACATCAATACGTGGCATTGCCAGAAGGTTTGCTGTGTCCCCCAGCACAGTCTGAAGGGCATTGAGGAGATTCAAGGAGACAGGCAGGCAGTTACTCTAGGAGAGCTGGACAGGGCCCCTCGTAGAAGGTCCTTAACCCATCAGCAGGACTGGAGGAACAGGATGAGCACTGGCAGAGCCTACACAATTACCTCCAGCAGACAGGCCACTGGTGTGAATGTGTCTGACCTCTGACAAAAAGAAACAGACTTCATGAGGGTGGCCTGAGGGATCAACGTTCTCTAGTGGGCCCTGTGGAGCTTGATTGGCATTTGCCATAAAATACCAGAATTGGCAGGTCCACCACTGGCGCCCTGTGCTTTTCACAGATGAGAGCAGGTTCACCCTGAACACATGTGGCAGATGTGAAGGGGTATGGAGAAACCGTAGATAATGTTATGCTGCCTGTGACATCGTTTGGCTGAACGGTTTGGTGGTGGGTCAGTGATGGTCTGGGGAGGCATATCAATGGAGGGACATAGAGACCTCTACAAGCTAGACAACGACACCTTGACTGCCATTAGGTATCGGGATGAAATCCTTGGACCCATTGTCAGACACTATGTATTTCATGCCCAGGGCAACCCTCATGCCTTAATTTATAATATAATAATTAAGTTATCTTAATTTTATAATAATATAATCTTATATCAAAGCTCCAGCTTATTCAAAACTCAAGTGTAAGAGTCCTGACACAGACTGGCAACAGCGAGTACATCACAGCCATCCTGCTGCACCTTCATGGCTCCCTGTGTCTTACAGGTTTGAATATCAAATTCTGTTATTAACCTGCCCACTAAGGTCCTCTCATTCTGTACCTCTCACTAACCTGCACTCTGTGGGTGACAGCAGGGCCTTCAGCCCCTGACTGGGACTGACCTCCCTAAATTAATGACATCAGCTGACTCCATTCATTTGTTTTTAACTCATTTGTTTAGGAAGACATTAAACAAACCTGACATTCGGCCCCTTCTTTCAGTTTACCCCCTTTATCTGTCCAGGTACTCGGGGTTTGCATTTTTATCACAATTTATGCTATTTGTTCAAGATTTATGTTGTATTTTAGTCTGAATTTTTGTCTTTTATTTGAATGTTTTGTATATCCTGTATTTAACTTTATTTATCGGTCCTCTTGTTCTTTCTGAATTTTGGGTATAGGAAGGGTGCTATATAAATAAATTGTGTTCCTAATAGTATTCTTATTTTTTTTTCTTTTGATGGCCCATCATTTATTATAATAAGTGGCAAAAACTTGAGAAGTTCTCAACTGAAACCCTCCACCTGCGTCCTTGACCCAATACCAGCAAATTTTTTCAAAGAAGTATCGGGCATGCTAATTGATAATGTTCTTGACATAGTAAATTCGTCACTAGATACGGGGGTCTTCCCAGACTGTCTTAAGACTGCTGTAGTTAAACCCCTACTTAGGAAACATAATCTCGACACCTCGGCTCTTGAAAATTTTAGACCCATCTCTAACCTGCCTTTCTTAAGTAAAATTCTGGAGAAGGCAGTCATTATGCAGTTAAATGACCACCTCAATAAACATGCTATTCTTGATAAATTTCAGTTGGGTTTTAGAACAAATCACAGCACAGAAACTGCACTCATTAAAGTAGTAAATGATTTGTGAGTGAATGCAGACAGAGGCCATTTATCTGTTCTCATCCTCTTAGATCTGAGTGCCGCATTTGACACCATTGATCATAATATTCTTAGAAATCGCCTTAGTCAATGGGTGGGCTTCTCTGGCAGTGTCTTAAATTGGTTTGAATCCTACCTGGCAGGGAGAAAATTCTTTGTTAGTTGTGGTAATTACAACTCAAAGACACATGATATCTGATATGGTGTTCCACAAGGCTCTATTCTGGGTCCGCTGTTATTCTGAATCTACATGCTTCCGTTAGGTCAGATTATCTCAGGGCACAACGTGAGCTACCACAGCTATGCTGATGACACACAGCTGTATTTATCAGTAGCACCTGATGACCCCGATTCTCTTGATTCACTAACACAATGTCTAACTTGTATCTCAGAATGGATGAATAATAACTTTCTCAAGTTAAATAAAGAGAAAACTGAAATCTTAGTGATTGGCAGTAATGGATACATTGAGGCTATTAGAAATAAACTGGATACATTAGGGTTAAAAGTCAAGACGAAGATAAAAAGCTTAGGGGTGACTGTAGACTGTAATCTAAATTTTAAATCGCATATTAATCAGATCACTAGGACAGCATTTTTTCACTTAAGAAACATAGCAAAAGTTAGACCTCTTATATCACTGAAAGATGCTGAGAAATTAGTTCACACGTTTGTTTTCAGTCGACTAGATTACTGTAACGCACTCCTCTCAGGACTACCCAAAAAATACATAAATCGATTGCAATTAGTGCAGAATGCAGCTGCTAGAATCCTAACTAGGGAAAGAAAATCTGAGCACATCTCTCCAGTTTTGATGTCACTACACTGGTTACCTGTGTCATTCAGGATTGACTCTAAAATTCTGCTTATGGTTTATAAAGCCTTAAATAATCTCGCCCCATCTTATATATCAGAATGTCTGACATCTTATATAACAAATCGTAACCTCAGATCCTCAAATGAGTGTCTCCATAGAATTCCAAGAACAAAACTTAAAAGAACTGGTGAGGCGGCCTTCTGCTGTTATGCACCTAAAATCTGGAATAGCCTGCCAATAGGAATTCACCAGGCTAATACAGTGGAGCACTTTAAAACACTGCTGAAAACACATTACTTTAACATGGCCTT
>JANRMT010049829.1:12771716-12783550 GCA_026402145.1 Polypterus bichir lapradei
ACGCGCATTGTGATTGTATAGGAAGCATTTAGAGAGAGAGAGAGCACGTGCAATTAGGGCACAGTCAAAAGGCTCGATGGTGCATGGTAAACCAACCAATGGGAAACAGAATGGGAGACTAATGAAAAACGTCAGAATAAAAAAGCATTCCTACTCTACATAACACTCCAATATCCATCACCATCCCGACGAAATAAGAAGACTTCTCATCCAGCTCCAAGAAAATACCTCACTTCTGTTCCCCTTCTGATGTCCTAAGTTCTGTCTCTCTGCTACTGACGTCATCTCCGGCTACTACTACCTTCTACGACACCAGCGGCTGTTAATTATACTTCCTGCATAGCATTCATATAAGTCAAATGTTTGAGTTGATTTATGACTGTTTGACTGTACTGGAACCTGAAACCAGTATACAGTAACACTTAACCTGTGTCTTTGTGCTTTTTCTGTCTATCTATCTATCTATCTATCTATCTATCTATCTATCTATCTATCTATCTATCTATCTAGTTGCCTACAGAAGGGCGTTCTTGCTGCCCAAACATGACACATGCAGACGCAGGACACAAGTTAAGCACACACAGACGTTTTTATTTTTATGTTTCCTCGTGGGAAATGCCTTCCCCCATTTCCCACAAGAATAACACAGTCACCAAGCATAGCACAAAACTTCATTTGTTTCTCTCTTTCTCTTCCTTCCACTCCTCCTGGCAAACTTCATCTTCTCCCACCCAACTCTGATTCCCTGAGTAGTGGCTGCTGGCTCCTTTTATAAGGCACCCAAAAGTATTCCAAGTTCTTCTTAGCCCATTTCTGGCAGCACTTCCAGGTGTGGCAGAAGAGCTGCAAATAAGGGCTCAGCAGCAGCTGCAGCACACCTTACAGCACCCATGGAACCTAACAGGGCTGCATCAAACTCCAACTCCCATGGAGCCCTGCAGGACTCCAAGGATCCACTGCATCCCAGAGGGGCTGCCACCTTGTGCTCCGGGGAAGGTAATGCTCTGTATATACTCCCTCCCCCGGTCCTTCCAGCGTGGAGGAGCCCCAGCTGGGCAAGGGCCCTGGCCGTGTGCCACACTGCCCCTTTCTCAGCTGAACATTGAACTCTTTGTTCACTGAACAAATTCTTCACCTTCCATTAGGTTACTTCTGAGGAGTTTATGTCTGATCAAATATATTTTTCATAACAGGCAAAGACAAATAAAGCACAATGGGTGAATATTAAGGGTATACTGGGGAAGATTTTGAGTGCAGCACAGTCTCTTGCATGTTTTCTCCATAACAAAATTGAGGATGGTGGATGAAGAACCATAACCACACCTCTAGCCCAACCTCGGGCTTCTCCCTTCCAATTTTCCATTCTAAAAAGAACACCTAACAGGAAATGTGTGTACATTTTGGGACCTGCAGTCATCAGAGGCACTTGATATTCATTTGAAACAGCAGGCTTACAAATGCTTCTTTTCCAGCTGTCTTTAACTATTACAGCTGGCTATTAATTAAGAACATATGTGTGATCATGGCCTCTGATGTAAACTTTAAATCACTAAATTACTAGGATTGCATTTTTTACTTAAGAAATACTGCAAAAGCTAGGCCTCTTATAACATTTCAAGACACTGAAAAAATAATTAATACTTTTGTTTTTAGTTGATTAGATTACTGCAATGCTTCACTAACAGGACTTCCTAAGAAAGAGATCAACTGACTTTAATTAGGTCAAAATACAGAAGTAAGAATCTTAACCAGCAACAGAAAATCTGAGAACATCTCACCGGTTTTGGCATTGTGTCTTTTAGAATAGATTTTAAAATACTGCTAATGGTTTTTGAAGCTCTGAATAAGCTCCCTTGTATATTTCAGACTGCTTTTTTCTTTACATTCCCAGTCCTAACCAAAAATCATCTCACACTGGTTTGCTTATTATACCGAGAGCTAAGCACAAAAGAGGTGGTGAGGCAGCCTTTTGTTATTATGCAATAAAACCTTTGAGTACTTTACCGATAATATGCCAGGCTAATACTAATGATCATTTAAAAAAAACCATTTAAAAACACTTTTTCAGTTTGAAGTTTTTTTTTTTTTTTCTTTTGGTTTAGGCTGAAATATTTTTTTTTTTTCCCTTATATCTTTGCAGATGTTTTTCATGTTTTTCTTCCATCAGGTAGAAAGAAGTGCCTTGTAAATAATAATAAAACAAACCTTAAAGGAGCTCTTGTCCCTCCCCCTCCCCTTATTATAAAACATAGGACATGCTGTGAAATAACAAAAAAACAAAAGATTTAAGATCACTGCTGGGCAAATGGCTAATTTGTATATATAATGAGATATGTGGTGATGCCAGCACACCAGGATTAGTGTTATATATTGGGTGGCAGTACACCTAATACTGAACATTTTTTGTTTTATTTTTTAAATTGCATGCAGGAAGGAAATCTACCAGTGTTTCCCAAACTTTGTGGATTCAGGACCCATTTTTATCTTTTTAAGTTCACTAATGACCGACATAGCAATCGCATAGCAATGTCAAGTGCCCTGATAGACAGTTTCACTGCATCTTAAATGCTGGAACATCGTTTTTTTTTAGTTTATGTGCTTGTGATCCAGTGATGGTCACGTTGGCAACATTCTTACAGTAGACAAAGATGGCTGCTAACAGCTCTGTGATGTCATGCTGGCCTCACAAAGCGTCATGGGGCGCTTGGAAAAATATGTTCATGTAATCCGGGAGCATACCGAATTTCCAGGAAAATATTAGGTGAATAACATCTCTGGAGAATACAGCATATTTAGTGTGAATCACACTTTGGTAAATTTCTTCAGTCAACACTAGTTTGCACTAACACATTCAGTTTGCTCTTCTGTCAAATATTGCTTTTTCTTTTTGACTTTTGTGACTTAGTCATAATTTTTTAATTCCCTTTCTCTCTTCTCTGGTGACTGGATTTTTCCTTAATATTTCACTTTTTAGTTCACGATGGGTTGGAGCAGGTGGGAAAAGAAGGTTTGGGCTCGTAGTTTAATGAATCGAGGAAACATTTAAATTAAAATATGTGCAGAAGTTGAAAATCATTCCCACAATTTATTTATTTATAAGAGCAACCTTTATTTTGACAAACATGAAAGCCAAAGATAAAGCTGTTTCTTGTTAACCATTTTTGAATCTAGAATTGAACTTTGGAAATCCCAGTACCTTGCAACACTGGGTAAGGCAATTTACTAGCTTTATTGAAACCGATCAAGCATTGGCATCATAATCACAAAAGTTTTCTATCTGCCAATAAGCATTTAAAAATGATTAATTATGGATAAGCTAAGGAAGTTTAGGACACTAATGGAATGGCTGCTGAAAATGAGCATATGGCTATCTTAAATAAACAAATTTAAATAAATTGAATAAAATTAAAAATAAATACATTTAAATAAATAAATAAATACATACATACATTGGGAGTCATGGAGTAAACATGTTTTCATCTGCACAAACGCTCTCTAATCAGCAGTAAAGAGCAGCTGAAAATTAGGTTTTGCAGTCAAATGTGAAAAATAAAATCATAAATCTCTCATTTCAAGCCATAATAGCCATTACCACCATTAGTGATGTCTTGGCTGTATTTTTAAATCAGTGTAATGATACCTTGATAAAAAGTTATCAATTTGTATTAAAAACAAACATTTCTGGATGATTCCAAACTTTTGAACACTAGTGTATAGCTCAACAAACTGAAAACAATGTACTGTATGCTGTATAAAAGCAACTCAGACATGCATTTTAGACATCCCTGAACATGACTTGACCACTTTCAGAAGGATACCGATATCTATACATAGAAAAGGCAAAGCCCTCACTGGCTCATCACTACTTCTCCCACTTTCGATATAGGTGGGAAGCTGAAATTTTGTATTCTCATTCCTTGCAGTGTACTTACAAAAGTTAGGTATGTTTCATGTCCTATTGTAACACCAAAGCGGGGAAGCGGGTGTACCCCCTAAACTGTATATATAGATAGGGGAAACCCGTCGTCACTATTTCTGTGACTTCCAATATACATAAGAAGCCCAAATTTCCCATGCTTATCCTTTAAACCGTATTTACAAACGTTAAGTATGTTTCATTTTGCGCCATGCCCCGTAATGAACTTTCGAAAATAACATCTTTTTGGCGGTTCTCACCATTATGCCGTAAGGAACTTTTGGAACTGACCTCTCCTTTTGGCGGTTTCATTCCTTATTTCCATTAACAGAGGATTTATTTCACAGCAGAGATGCACAAGGGCGATCCCCGGTCTCCCTTCCTTTTTCCGCACGGCCGCTGTTCGTGCACCTACCACGTGGTTGGCTCCCTGCGTATATACATTAACGACATCCCGAGCTCATGTGCCTCCTCACTCGCTTCCTTACTTTCCTCAGCTGTTTGTCGTGCTAACTTCTCCCTTCTTCTTTACTCCACTGCTTCAAGCCTGTTATTGTTGGCCATGCTTCACATCTTCCTGCTGGTGACTCCTGCCTTTTCATTACAATCATCAAATTCACTCTCAATGCTAAAATAAGACTATATGACAATTATATTGACAATCATGTTATGTTATTTTTAAAATGTTTCCTTTTTTTCATAACTTTTTTAACACACTACTTCTCCGCTACGAAGTGCAGGTATTTTGCTAGTATCAGTATATAAGTCAGTCTGCAGGCATATATTTGTAGCATCTATAGCTATTTTAACTTTGTCAAAAATAAGTGACAGACACAAATTAAATCTAATCTTCTGTGGCATTTGCCAGCAACATAATTTAAATTTAATAACTACAAGAGACTGAATTGGTAGAAGCCTTCTTCAGTTTCTTCACCTACCATTAGGTTACTTCTGAGGAGTTTATGTCTGATCAAATATGATTTTGATAACAGGCAAAGACAAATAAAGCACATACCAATAAAAGAGAAAATAAGTTACCTGTTTTATCTTGATATAAAATCATACCCTTACACAGTGAAACCAAATGTTTAATTAATGATATTTTATTTTGGATATATGAAAATCTTATTGCTGATTTCTAATTAAAATACAGTATTCATTTCATACAAACTACATAGTCCTTGGAAACTTTATGTTAATCCATAAAACTAATGTTTTTTTTTTAATACTTGTGGTAATTTTAGGTGACATTATAAAGTCAACAGCACTGCAACATCAAATATAAGAATAGAAAGTAAAATATCATAACCTGGGCCGGTTCTAGACAGGCATATTTAAGGGGGCAGACAGAAATGTGAAGGGGGCACATGGTGGGAAAGGGGTGGGGTGGTGGTGGCAGGTGCTCTGTATAACTGCTTTTGTCATGTAATTGGATTGCACTTTGTCAGGCCTCTACCCAAAGACCTGTCCAACTTAGGTGTCCCACCTAAAGACTAAGCTTCTGCTGGTGTAGCTCTTAGGGTCACTAAGGCACGCAAACTCCCTGACCACCATAAGGTGGCAATCCCTCAGGAGGAAAACTAAAAAATAAAACAACAAAAAATAAAATAAAATATTCCTCATCAGATTATAACAACTAAAAACATGACATTTACCTTAATTGGATGGCCTATATCAAATATATTCAAACCCAACAATAACACTTCTCACTATTGCCAATATTAACAAAATTAAAAAGGGTAGGCCAAGTTATAAAAAAAAAATCAATTCACCAAGTCTTGAAAAATAAAACTGAAAAATAGAATAAAAAAATAAATAAATAAATAAATAATGAATAAAATAAAATATCCATCCAGATCTTTACAACCAACAATATAAATTAATCTTAATTCGATGACCTAATTCTCAAATAAATTTGCAAAATAAAGTAAGAGTAAAATAAGACCTCTCAATATAGCCAATATTTACAAAACTAAAAAGGGTTGGCATAGAAATTTAAAAAAAAACAACTCACCATGTCTTTTCCTACAATTCTCAAACTAATTTGTAAAACACAACAGATTTAGAACAGAACATTTTAACTTTTTTCTTCTTTTTTTGTCTTTTTGTCTTGTTTTCAGGTTGTTTGTTTTGTAAGCAACTGAACTCTGTTTGCAACTAAACAGCTCCACTCTCCTTTCTCCTCAATCCACTCTACAACAACAGTCTCCTGTTTCCCTTTGCAAAAACTCTTACAAATTCATCCATATCCAAGTTATTTGTTATGGACTTTTCATGGGCCAAGATCACCAAATTCCTCTCTCTTTTGTGTAACATGGTGCGACGATAGGGGGTTAAGACCCGTGACAAAGTAGAGAAGGAACTCTCACAAGATGCTGAAGACACACCAATTACAAGGGCTGTTACATACAATTTATGCAACTCAGGGAAGGCTTCCTTGTACTCCTGCAGGAGTTTACACACAGTGGACAGGTCTGTTTCTTTTGAACATTTTTTGAGCAGCATCTGTTTTGCCACAAGAACTTCATTTTTCAGACTTACAACATCTGCTACAGTGCCAGCCATCACAGCCAGATGGTGCAACAGGGTGGGATCTAGAAATGCGCTAGATTTGGATGCAAGACTAGATATGGCTCTCATCAGTTCAATATTCTTGTGTGAAAATCTAGTTTCCATTTCTGAAATGGCCCTGTCAAGGATGTCAGAGACTGATGGGGGGAAATGGTAGGGTCACCAGAGTCTGTATGGCCCAAAGTTGAGAGCACAACACTTTGACCCAGGTGTTTGCTCATTGTTCTCCTTCTCTTTGTTGGATGTGACTCATCCTCAGCAGGAGATGACACTCCCAACAATAATCCTCACGGATGTTTTTTAAGGAGTCCAGTGCTGCACTAACAACCTCAGAAGCATTGCACAGATCAACTGACTGAGACTGTAGAATAGCATTTGCTGGTTTCAAGACACCAAGCACCCACACTAGGAACTTTCCAATCTCAAAGAAGTGATGCCTCTTAATTTGGCATAGCAGGCCTGATGCCTCGGTACACAGGTCAACTGCAGCATCATCATCCTCTATCATCTCAGATAGGATACTAAGGATTTGTTCTTGATTGTCCACAGTGCACCTTGTCACCTCATAGTGGCTTGTCCATCTGATCTCAAGCAGCCTTTTTAGACAAGGTGCATCATGTTTATTGAGCACATAGTGGTGGTGAAAAAAGTTGTAGAGTGAACTTGATAGGCTAAAAAATCTTTTTACACACGGCTCACTCTGCATGGCATGCACAACCACTAAGTGCAGTTGGTGGTTGTAGCAGTGGATATATGGGACATATATGTCAAGCCTCTCTTGGAGCAGAGCTTGTACACCACCTCTAACCCCACTCGTCACAGAAGCCCCATCATAACACTGGCTCAGTATACTGTCAGCACTGTAGCCAGCATCAGAAAGGTGGAACAGTATCTCAGAGGTGATGTACTCTGCATCAAGTTGTTGCAAGTCAAGCAACCCAATAAGATGCTCCTCTGGCATGGAATTTCTGACAAACCGTATTATCACAGACACATTTTCCGCATTGCACCTATCCCTGGTCCCATCACTTTTGAGGCAAAACCCTGCAGAATCAGCACTTTCATATTTTTTCCTGACCTCTCCAAGCACCATGTCAGCCAGTGTTTGGATAATTTAATTTTGGATATCCTTAGATGTGTATTTTGCATTTTTTGGGATACCCTTAGCAATGCTTGCTAGCTTCTCATCCTTCTCTAAGGTATATTCCATCAGTTTTAGAAAAATACCTGAAGCAATGTCATCATCATTACCCGCTGCATCATGTCTCAAGGTTTCTGCCGTCCCACGGATCCCCAACTCATTTACACAGAGAAACCTTATAGCACTACCGATACTCTTGACATAGTAATGGTTTTTTTCAAGTTGTGTTTTACCAGCCAACATTGAATCCACTGTCCCCCCTATGGCCTCTCTGCTTTTATGCTCAGTCCAGAAGGTTGAAGCATGCACATGGTTGTGGCTGGACACATGCCTCTGTAGCCCCTTGTCTCGATCAAGTGCTGCTTTCCAGTTGTTAAAACCAGTTAAGGTAAATTACATCCCTCTCATTAACAGTGCTGCCATATTTCCGAAAGGGGAAACAGAAGCATGCGTCCCGCACAACAGAGTACTCCAGCCATGGTCGTGTGAGGTATCAGGCAGGATTGAATGATCTTAATGTTGTACCACCAAATACACGTTTGGGGTAACTACCCAGTATTGGCTGGGATGGTGTATTGCCATTTAAGTCACTGGGTAGCTGAGCGAGTTGCTTTGGGGCAGCAATTGTTGGCAGAGGTACAGGAGAACCAGTGTCTGTTGATGCCACATGAGTAGACATGCCAACTGATGTCTCTGATGTACCAGCAGCAGCATCATTGCTAATGCTATTGGTACAGGCAGGGGTAGCGCCACACTTTTTAAAAGCTTGGAAAAAAGGATGCATCTCACAGCATTAACTTTCCCTTTGTGAGCTGCTGGAGGCTGGGTTGGAAAGTGAATAATCTTTACTAAAATCGCTGGGATTACATCAGTATATGAAACGAGAAAACTGTTGAGTGCAGCGTTGAAAGCTGGGGTGGGGCTTTGTGTCGGGGTCTGATAGACTGACATGGGTCCTCCAGTCGGCTCTATGCAGCAGACAGGCTCACAGTGGTGCTTGTGGGATCGAGAAAGAAACACTTCTCTACCAGACTGAAACTGTGAGAAGAACAATGGACTAGTCCGCCATTGACTGTACAAATATAGATGTATTTTTTAGTTGTTGTTAATTATATCACGAGTCGCTATGATTTTGATGACAGAGATTTGCTGCTTCCTCAAAGCCTCCCGCTGTTGCGTAACTCATTTTGCTCTGCCCTGCCTACTGAGAAACCTGACACCGTGTCATTTGCACACTAACAGTGATTGGATGTTTAGCTGGGGGAAGGGTGAGTGGGGGATCTCTGCCGAGTGCTGTGTGAGCCTGCGGACAAAAAAAGCATGGAGGGAAAGAGCGAACAAGAGGTGAAACCTATCATCTCATTTGTGCCTTTTCCAGTGGATTTTTCAGCTACTGTAGTAAATCTTGTCCATATTTAGTTTGTGTGCAATCTATTATTTTCTTTCTCAACTTCTAAAAGTTTGATTTAAGGAGGCAGGACGTTTGTTTAAGGGGGCATTGCCCCCTCTTGCCCCAGCGTACAGCCGGCCCCGATCATAACCATGTTTTTCTGTTGTCTTTTTTGTCAAATACAATATTTTATTCATCTTCAAAATGCTGGTGCATGACTATGACTAACAATGGACTAGCAGCACATCAAAGTTGATTTTTACCTTACCGCTTATTCTTTCAGATTGATGTTGGGATGAGAAAGGGGTAGACAGCTAAAAACCTAAAGTAGAAAATTTCAGAGTGAAAAACATATTAAGTTCCCATTACCTGGAATTTCTATACACAATTATTATTCAAAAGAGAGCAGCCACAAATAACTAGCATTGCAAATGACCCCGTTTTAAAAGTATTTGTTCTCTATTAAATAGCATTTCAATTTTTATTAGATTAAAAAAATCAAGAACATTAAAAAAAACATCAAAACACTTTTTCTTTCTCTCTCGTTGTGTTTCTGTCATCTATGTAACAGATGTTTCCTGAGTTCATCCAGGCTGGCTGCCTTACCATTTCAAATGGAGTATTCGAGCAGAAATTGTTGCATCCAGACGGCCTTCCTGTTGCCAGCTTTATGACAACCAAAAGGAACAGTAACCTTACTCTAACTTATAGTTACAGGGATGAAAGAATACTAAATCATAATTAACACATGTAAATATACTAGAACTTACCGTAAAGACAGCTTCTGCACTTTGGAGTATAGATTTGATATTTGGAAGACATTTTATGAACTGAAACTAAAACTGACAAGAAAACAACACAGAAGGGATGTGCACCAGAATTTATATTATCCAAGTCACTGTTTTGTCCATTTACCTGCATAACTCCTCCCATCTTATCTTGCAGTGAACACAAACAATTCAATAACTCTTTTTAAAACATGCAGAACAACATAAACCACATCAGAGGCAGCCGTCTAATTGGTCATCAGCAGGAAATTAAGCAGAGAATCATCAAAGGCCTCTAGAATGTTATCGTTTTTTTCTTTTCTTTTTTATGTTGAGAATCTCTAATACTGTAAAATATCACTTTTCAATAGTTTCCATTTAATGCTTGACTTATTTTTTACACTCATCAGAATTTCTGCAGCAATTCGAAATATTCTCTTTGCCGTTTACAAAAATCACAGTTATTAACTCCACTCCTTAATACAGGAAAATTTGTTTTCCAAACACTGCCAAGGAACAAATCAATGACATTAAGGAATGCATGAGATCCCTTTTATTGAAAAACAGAGATGGAATTTCAGCCTCACTCATGCGTGTTTTTGTCTTCCTAGAAAGCATATGATTTCTCTCCTTTAAGAGAATTTTTTTTATGGATAAATTTTCTGTTTTCCATTGGGGTCATACAAGCAAACAACACCATTTCAATTAGACAAACATATTTTTGCTTTTTGTTTAATAAAAAAGCATATACATGTATAAAATAAATAAATAAAATACTATAATACTGACCACACCACCACCATGCAATACATCCAAAAGAATTCACTCACATACACTCAAAAACAAAACACAGTAGGCTTCTTTTTCCATTTTATTCCATTTAATTCTCCGTGGCCCTAATACGCTTCCATACACTTCTTGCCATCACAAATTAAAGAAATTGGTTCTGCTCTAGGTGCAGATTCAGTGTCTATCTGATAAGAGCTTCACCCGGTGGGGTCATTCTAGCCGCAATACATGTCCCCTTCTGGGCTATGCTGGGAAAGAAGGAGAAGAAAATGTTTGAAACATACCTTGATCGAGCACGTGAGGAGATCCTCTGAGGCACATGTATAATAGCACTAATAAAACAAAAGGAGTGTCTGACAAAGACAGTATCACTTTTGTCAGTTCTCCAAGATACAAAATAATACAATTTTAATATGCTATAGCTGTTTAATATCTGTAATATTATGAGAACACTTTACATTTACAACAGTTTTAACTGGATAAAAGAAAGTTTACAATGTACATAAAACGTACATTTTATTGAACATACTGTATCACATCTCAAAATTAAAGCAAAGCAAAACCAGAAAAGTAGCACCAAATACGTGTACTGGGTCCTGTTATCCACAGAACTTCAATACAAAACTGTTTTCTCATCATCTTTACAATTTGAGAAATTCTTTTGTGTTTAAAGACACGTGATTATAGCTTGTGTTCATACTTAAAATGGTATCTTTTCAAAAAGTACAAACTCGCGTGCCTACATTTTCGATAAGGATGGAGTTCACCTTTACAGCTTGTCTCTTAGATTATACAGTATACTGATTATGCTGTGAAGCTCTGACTCTCGACCGTTATTCCTTTGAGGTTCCCCAGTGAACAACCACAATTTGCAAAGAAAAGCTAACATGGTATTCCCCTTTCTGTGTTTTGCTGCAGTACTGAGAAAGTATTTCTTAACAAAAAGTAAATTTGCAGCTAGTATTAAAATGCCTGTATTTTATAAAACAATTAAAATGCCATTTCAGAAACATGCTGTATGTTTTTTTTATTAATTAAAAGTTATTTTTACTAATGCTTGGATTTCTTACTCATAACATAAAACAGTTGGGCATTTTTGGAGGATAAATAACCAAAATACAGAATTTGTCACTGTAGATGTTTTTTGATAACAAAAGCTGCTGAGTGCTACTTGGCTTAAATACTACTTTTTCAGTGTATTTCTGAAAATAAAAATAGTAGTAATAATAAGTATTTTTGAAAATACAGGACAGAACGCTA
>JANRMT010049829.1:12787586-12809802 GCA_026402145.1 Polypterus bichir lapradei
AAAAAAAAAAAAAAAAACTCCAAACGGCTGGAGAGAAAAAATAAAATCTGCAAGGGTTCCAGGCCACGGGACCATCCAGTCCCCTCTGGGTATTCTACCTAACATAAATGAAACAGTCCTCTTTGTTTTTAGGGTTCTCATGGAAGGACTTGATGATGATGATCATGTAGACTTCTGGCTTTTAATCCATCAATGCAGGAACATCACGTTGCTTTGATTAGGTGGTGGTGGTGCAGATCGCCACCATAGAAAACCGGGAAAAGAAACAGAAGAGAGAGTAGGGGTTAGTACGGATTTTAGAGCCACCATGAATAGTTATTATAATGAATTGAATTTACAGAGTATCAGGATTAAATTAAGGTGAAGTTATCAGAAAGCCATATTAAAGTAATATGTTTTCAGCAGTTTTTTAAAGTGCTCCACTGTATTAGCCTGGCAAATTCCTATTGGCAGTCTGTTCCAGATTTTAGGTGCATAACAGCAGAAGGTCGCCTCACCACTTCTTTTAAGTTTTGCTCTTGGAATTCTAAGCGGACACTCATTTGAGGATCTAAGGTTACGATTTGGTATATATGGTGTCAGACATTCCGATATATAAGATGGATCAAGATTATTTAAGGCTTTGTAATCCATAAGCAGTATTTTAAAGTCAATTCTGAATGACACAGGTAGCCAGTGTAGTGACTTCAAACCTGAAGAAATGTGCTCAGATTTTCTTTTCCTAGTTAGGATTCTAGCAGCTGCATTCTGCACTAGTTGCAAACGATTTATGTCTTTTTTGGGTAGTCCTGAGAGGAGTGCGTGACAGTAATCTAGACGACTGAAAACAAAAGCGTGAACTAATTTCTCAGCATCTTTCAATGATATAAGAGGTCTAACTTTTGCTATATTTCTTAAGTGAAAAAATGCTGTCCTAGTGATCTCATTAATATGCGATTTAAAATTCAGGTTACAGTCAACAGTTACCCCTAAGTTCTTTACCTACGTCTTTATTTTTAATTCTAATGCTTCGAGTTTATTTCTAATAACCTCATTGTCTCCATCATTGTCAATCACTAAAATTTCTCTTTTCTCTCTTTTTTAGCTTGAGAAAATTACTACTCATCCATTTAGTAACACAAGTAAGACATTGTGTTATTGAATCAAGAGAGTCAAGGTCATCAGTTGCAATTGATAAATACAGCTGTGTGTCATCAGCATAGCTGTGGTAGCTCACGTTTTGCCCCAAGATAATCTGACCTAACGGAAGCATGTAAATCGAAAAGAGCAGCAGACCCAGGATAGAACCTTGTGGAACACCATATAGAATATCAGGGGTCTTTAACATATAATTACCACAACTAACAAAGAATATTCTACCTGCCAGGTAGGATTCAAAACAATTTAAGACACTGCCAGAGAGGCCCACCCATTGACTAAGGCGATTTCTAAGAATGTTGTGATCAATGGTGTCAAATGCAGCATTTAGATCTAAGAGGATGAGAACAGATAAATGGCCTCTATCTAGATTTACCCGCAAGTCATTTACTACTTTAACGAGTGCAGTTTCTGTGCAGTGATTTGTTCTAAAACCTGACTGAAATTTATCAAGAATAGCATGTTTAGTGAGGTGGTCATTTAACTGCATAATGACTGCCTTCTCTAAAATTTTATTTAAGAAAGGAAGGTTAGAAATGGGTCTAAAATTTTCAAAAGCAGAGGGGTCAGGAATTTTGAGTAGGGGTTTAACTACAGCAGTCTTAAGACAGTGTGGGAAGACCCCTGTATCTAATGACGAGTTTACAATGTCAAGAATATTATCAATTAGCACGCCCAATACTTCTTTGAAAAAACTTGTTGGTATTGGGTCAAGGACCCAAGTGGAGGGTCTCAGTTGAGAAATTATTTTATGTAAATCAGGTAAATCTATCCTGGTGAAAGAATTTAATTTGTTTATAATGGAGTACTGGGGCTTAGGAGGATCTGCAGTGTTGGGGAGATATACTATATTATTTATAATATCATTAATTTTTTGGTTGAAAAATACAGCAATAGCCTCACAGGTTTCACTGGAAGTATTTTGGAGGCATTCCTTTGTGTTACCTGGGTTTAGCAGACGATCAATCGTAGAGAATAAGATTCTGGGATTACTAGCATTGTTATTTATAATCTTAGAGAAATAGCAGCGCCTCTCAAGACGGACTGTGTTATTGTATTCTGTTATTTTAACCTTCAATATTTCATAGTGGACAGTTAGTTTAGTTTTCCTCCATTTACGCTCAGCTCTCCGGCATGTTCTTTTTCAATCAGACACTCTTTGGGTCTTCCATGGTATAACAATGCTAGAAGATTTTTGAACTGTCTTTTCAGGTGCAACTATGTCAACAGCAGCTCTTACCTTAGTATCACATTTTTCCACCTTACTATTTACATTATCCTCGCTATTGTAGTTAGCACTATAAATGGACTGGTTGCTTAGAATGTTTGTAAGTTTTAAAGCTGCTGATGAATCAAAGAAGCGTTTTTTAACAATATGCTTCTCATGAATGTTTTCTCTCATTATTTCTATATTAAATAGTAAAAGAAAATGGTCTGATAGACCAATATCGATGACCTGCTTTACATCAGCTTTTAGTCCTTTGGTAATTATTAAGTCTAACGTATGACCTGCTTTATGTGTAGGCTGATTAATGAACTGTCTCAAATCAAAAGAGTCCAGGAGGTTCATGAATTCTTTTACTTTTTAGTCACACTGATTGTCGATATGAAAGTTAAAGTTGCCGAATACTAAGAGTGTGTCATAGTTCGTAATTAAAATTGACCTTAACTCTGAGAATTCCTCAAAGAAAGACACGTTAAATTTAGGAGGTTTATGCATCGATAATACTATAGTACCATCAAAGTTGACCACCAAAACACCTCATATAGGACTCAATTTCACCATGTGCCGCTGGATTTCTTACTATCAAATTGAAGTGCTCTGGGATTGGCAGCATCACATCCTACATGTTCACCCTCAGAATGGGCACCCAGGTTGTCTTCTGCTCAGATGTTTATTCTGTTGGCTCTTGAAAATTCTATTTGAAACAGTTAGATTTACTGCCTCAATCTGCTCAGACTTTACCTCATTTCTCTCTTGTGTGTGGCACTGGCAGTCTTCAGAGAACGGGGTTGTCATATTGTGTTTAAAGCACTGAGTTTTTCTTCATCCTTAAAGAACTACTGTAGGTGTCCTCCACTGCAGCTTAGCTGTGTCATCCAAACGAGGTAAAGAGTGGTCCCGTTCTGAATTGCTGGGAAAAAGCAGCTATGCTACACTGTCTCCTACTGACCTCCAAAAATATCAGTTCTCTTTCTTACACCAAACACAATGATCATGCTGCCTCCCTGCTGGTTTGAGCCCTTGCTGAACACTCCTCCCAGGTTAAAGCTCTCTTTGCTTCTTCACACATTAAAACAAAAATTCCAGATAGTCCCAGTCACTCCCAGTTTACATATTATCACAACTAGTCACAAAGGATGCCATATCCCTTATAATTCATGCCATCCTGGCACATTTGGGTAACAAATATCTGTTATGCCATTGCTGCTTATAACCCGTAACACTGCATTTAACACTATTGTACCATAAAAGTTGACCACCAAACACCTCATATAGGACTCAATGTCACCATGTGCCACTGGATTTCTTACTATGAAACTGAAGTGCTCAGGGATCGGCAGCATCACATCCTACATGCTCACCCTCAGAATGGGCACTCAGGCTGTCTTCTGCTCAGATGTTTATTCTACACATACAAACAGGATTATTTAAGAACTTAGCCATCTGGCACAGTCGCTTTTCTTACTCTTCAGTTCTGGATACTCACACCAGTAGATCTGGGAACAGTTTCTATCCACAGATCATTAGGTTACTGAGCAGTCAGTGTCAACAGCGAATTATATCCGTCAGGGGTGGAATGTTCTCTTGGAATGTGTTCTTTTAGAACTGTAGCTCATACTTGAACCCGTACATGTCTCTTCTCAGTAACTATGGTGAAGATAATAAGACTAGAAAAATATGGTATTAAAGAAAGGAGCTATTTAACTTGCTATTTTGGCTGTTTTAGCTGTTTTATGCTTTAGGATTCTACTTCAGAGATTGATTGTGGGTTTCAATTTGCTTTGACAAAGTTCTTTTTGGATTTATGTTTTTCCTTATCCTTGTTTAAGTAAGACATTGAGATGTGAGACACAACTGTGGACTGTAGCTTTGATGACGATGAGGGAGTAAACAAGTCTAGGGCAGTGGGTTCTGTATACATTATCCTTTGGTGAATATTCAGTGTTCTGACATTTCTAGAGTAGTTAGCTTTATTTCCAAGTGGGCCCTAGTATCAGGTTTTGTTTTGTTATGCCTTTCTTTTTGGTTCCTTCTTTTGATTCCTGTTTTGCTCTTCTGTTTTTATTTACCTTTTATTTACAGAACTCCAGCTTTGGCTCTGCCTGTCCCAACAACAATTACTTCTGCCTTTGCAAACTCCTGATTCTTCTATTTCACAATAATCCTCAGATGCTTACTTGTCCCATAATACAAATATTCTTACAGTTGTTCAGTGGAATCTTTGACAACTGTATATACATCTTCAGAGAGGTTGGGGGAATTTCTTTTAGGCAAAGACTTCTTCCATCTGCGCAAGGTGGTTTCTGGCTCAGTGAGGCTCCTGATAGGCCTTATATGTGCCCGTGACACTTCTTGTTCCTACAGTAGTTATTCAAACGTTCCATTGAGCAATTCAAAATGTGGATTAGGTTCTGTTCTCTCAGTTTAGCTCATTCAGTGACCTATGTGCAGATTCTTAAAAGATGGATATGGTTGTGGTGAATACATATTAATCGAAAAGAAAGGAACATAGGGTGATGTACAAGAGTGGAGGAAGATGCACACAGGTATATTACATGCTATGCAGAAGAGTTAAACTGAAAGAGGTTGAAGACTGCAAAGTGATGGTAGGGGAAAGTGTAGTTAAGCAGCATAGGATGGTGGTCTGTAGGATGACATTGAACATCAGGAAGAGGAGTAGAGTGAGGGCAGAGCCAAAGATCAAATGGTGGAAGTTGTAAAAGGAAGACTGCAAGGTTGAGTTTAGGGAGAAGGTTCGACAGGTAATGGGTGGCAGTAACGAGTTACCAGAAAGCTTGGCAACTACAGCGGAAGTAGTAAGGGTGACAGCAAGAAGTGTGCTTGGCATGACATTTGGACAGAGGAAGGAAGAAAAGGAACCTGGTGGTGGAATGGGGAAGTACAGGAGCGTATTCAGAGGAAGAGGATGGCAAAGAAGAAGTAGAATAGTCAGAGAGATGCAGAAAGTAGACAAGAGTACAAGGAGATAATGCAGAAGGTGAAGATAGAGATGGCAAAGGCTAAAGAAAAGGCATATGATGAGTTGTATGAGAAGTTAGAGACAAAGGAGGGAGACAAGGACGACCTGGCTAGACAGATGGACAGAGCTGGGAAGGATGGGCAGCAGGTTAGGGTGATAAAGGATAAATATGGAAACATACTCACAAGCGAGGAGGGTGTGTAGAGCAGATGGAAAGAGTACTTTGAGAGGCTGATGAATGAAGAGAATGAGAGAAGGAAAGTGAGAGAAGGTTGGATGATGTGGAGATAATGACTCAGGAAGGGCATCGGATTAGCAAGGAGGAAGTAAGGACAGCTATGAATATGATGAAGAATGGAAAGACCGTTGGTCCAAATGACATACCTGAGGAGGCATGGAGGTGTTCAGGGAGAGATGGAAGTGGAGTTTTTAACCAGGTTGTTTAATGGAAAATTGGAAAGTTAGAGGATGCCTGATGAATGGAGAAGAAGTGCGCCAGTTCTGAATTTTAACAATAAGGGGGATGTGCAGGACTGTAATAACTACAGGGGGATAAAATTGATGAGCCACAGCATGAAGTTATGGGAAAGAGTAATGAAAGCTAGGTTAAGAAGTGAGGTGATGATTAGTGAGCAGCAGTATGGTTTCATTCCAGGAAAGAGCACCACAGATGCGATGTTTGCTCTGAGGGTGTTGATGGAGAAGTATAGAGAAGGCCAGAAGGAGCTCAATTGCGTCTTTGTGGACCTTGAGAAAGCATATGACAGGGTGCCCCAAGAATAGTTGTGGTATTGTATGAGGAAGTCGGGAGTGACAGAGAAGTATGTAAGAGTTGTACAGGATATGTACGAGGGAAGTGTAACCGTGGTGAGGTCTGCGGTAGTAGTGATGGATGCATTCAAGGCGGAGGTGGAAGTAAATCATGGATCGGCTCTGAGCCCTTTCTTATTTGCAATGGAGATGGACAGGTTGACAGACGAGATTAGACAGAAGTCCCTTTAAACTTGATTTGTTTTCAGTCCTATTCTTGTAAAATTGATCTATTTGTATGGAATGTTGTGTGATTTCAATAAAATCAATAAAATAAGAATAAATAAAAATATAAAGTCCCCATGAACTATGAGGATTGCTGATGACATTGTGATCTGTAGTGAGAATAGGGAGCAGGTTGAGGAGACCCTGGAGAGGTGGAGATCTGCTCTAGAGAGGAGAGGAATGAAGGTCAGTAGGAACAAACAGAATACATGTGTGTAAATGAGAGGGAGGTCAGTGGAATGGTGAGGATGCAGGGAGTACAGGTGGTGAAGGTGGATGAGTTTTAATACTTGGGATCAACAGTACAGAGTAATGGGGATTGTGGAAGAGAGGTGAAAAAGAGAGTGTAGGCAGGGTGAAGTGGCTGGAGAAGAGTGTCAGGAGTGATTTGTGACAGACGGGTATCAGCAAGAGTGAAAGGGAAGGTCTACAGGACGGTAGTGAGACCAGCTATGTTATATGGGTTGGAGACGGTGGCATTGACCAGAAAGCAGGAGACAGAGCTGGAGGTGGCAGAGTTAAAGATGCTAAGATTTGCATTGGGTGTGACGAGGATGGATAGGATTAGAAAGGAGGACATTAGAGGGTCAGCTCAAGTTGGATGGTTTAGAGACAAATCAGAGAGGTGAGATTACGTTGGTTTGGACATGTGCACAGGAGAGATGGTGGGTATATTGGGAGAAGGATGTTAAGGATAGAGCTGCCAGGGAAGAGAAAAAGAGGAAGGCCTAAGAGAAGGTTTATGGATGTGCTGAGAGAGGAAATGTAGGTGATGGGTGTTAAAGAAAAAGATGACGAGGATAGGAAGATATGGAGAGAGATGATCTGCTATGGCAACCCCTAATGGGAGCAGCCGAAAGAAGAAGAAGAACAGGGATAAAATTGCAAATCCCTTCCAATCTTTCATTGAGGAATATTGTTTTTAAACATTTCAGTTATTTTCTCACACATTTGTTGACAAACTGGGGATTCTCTTTCCTTCTTTGCTCCTCAAAGACTCAGCCTTTCATGGATTCTGCTTTTGTACCAAATCATGATTATAATCACGTGTTGACATCAACTGTTTGAAATCACATCATTGTTTAATTACCTCGTCTTTGACCCTAATTCGCCGCTGTCCCAAAATATCTTATCACTCCATAGCAAAATATCTTGTGTTCAGAATCAAGGGAAACTTAAGAATCTTTTTTTTTGTTTTGTTTTGTTTTTTTCCTACCGTCCAAAATTTTTCAGATTTGAGGTTGCAGATAGTATTCGTGTTGCAACAGTTTGCAAAGGACTTCCTCTTTTTTCTTATTATTTAGGAAATACTGAATTAAAATAGCAGTTCATTCTGAAAGTGAGCTTTATTATTCACATTTTGTACATTGCATAACAATTTTATGAGGCAGACAAGCCCCCTTCTGTGCATTTCACTTCTACTACATGTGTTCTAAGAATGCCATATAATTCAGATAAGAATTTACTGAGGGATGGTGTGTGTAAGTAATTTAGATGGAGATGTAGTTCAGTTGTAATTTGCAGAAACTATATCGTGTCCACATAAATTCTCAAATATCAGATATAAATTTCCACAGCTCTGAGCAAATCTGGATTACAATGAGTTTTGAATATGTTTAATATTTGATAAAATGAAAATGTCTCCACTTTTGGTTATAAAAACGTTTATAAATGTGCAAAACATCTTCCCTCCAGATCCTGATCAAGTCTTGTTCTTTTGTTAAATATGAAATAAAATAAAAGAGAGACAATTTCTTTTCTTTCCTTTGTTTGTGATGTGTTTGGGTGTGTGAAGTTGTGTGTTTTGTGAACTATTACAGTGGATCACAAGGTGGCACAGTGGTTAGCAAACTTGTTTGACAATAAGAAGTGAGTTTAAAGTTGTAAGTTCTTTGTGTTAAGTTGGTGCATTCTCTGTGCCTCGGTGGCTTTCTCTGGGAGTGCTCTTTTGCTGTGTTGCCGTACTGCGTGGTTTCTCAATAGTTGGATTTTTTCTTGTTGCTGCTTACTTGGTTCGCCAAAGGGGTCTCCTTAATCTGGTGGTCAGCACTGTATAGAGCTGAACAGAATTGTGTTGTGTTCCCTATTTTATGATGTTTAACACCAGCTAGTGTCTTGAGAGGTTGATTGATGTTTCCTTGTCCTGATTAATAAAGTAAGTGAGAGTGGGACGTGCTCTTCTTCAGAGTGCATTTCTTTTCTGTTTCCTTTGCTGCATTGTTTGCTTTTGAAATATTATGCGTGCAAACAGATGTCTTAATGTGTGATGAACTGAGAGAGGGCAACTAGAAGCCTGAGAGATAAAGGGTGTGTTAATACTAGTAAATAGTAATAATACTGGGATGAGTCTGAATGTGTTAAAACAGTTCGGGTGATTTTGTGTATGTGTGTTAAAGGGATCCCTGTGTGTGTGCATTAAAAATAAGTATAATTGTGTTTGAGAAGGTTTGTGTCAACATATGTGCTGCTGTTTGAAAGATAAGACAATTGATGAAAATGTGTGCAAAAATGGAAATGAGCACCTATTTCCTTTGAGTTCTGGCCAGGCTCAAATGGAGGAAGGATTTAAATAAATACATAAATGAAAAAGGAAAATTAAAAAGAAAGAGACACACTTTAAAACAGTAAGAAAGTTGTAGATAATCAGTGGCTTCCACTCCACCGCAAAGTTGCTGCTAAAACCACCAACAATAGATTTTGTATTAAAAAGGCATTTTGATCTATTGATTTCTCATCTTATCCCTTTCTTGTGTTATAAGGTGATTTATATATTTTAAATGTGATGCAGAATGGAATGCTGGTGCTTCTATGACCACAAGGCTTATGAACGGTTCTTTTCTATAATTTAATGCTTACATTCAATTTTCAAAACAATTTTTATTAAGCCTTTAACCCTTAAACAAGAATTTACTTCAATAAGTGAAACAATTAGTGAATTATGCTTGGGATATGTGCAAATAAACTAAACATGTTCAAATGGCAGGTTGTGAGGTGTTAATAGATGGGTTCCGATGTAATTTTGCTGATCTAATTCACCTTGGAATTAATTTTAGGGATCTTGAGTGGGAATAAATAAAGTACTTTATACCATTTACCTTATTACTTTTAGATATAGTCAAGTATTAATTTCTGCATAAAAGGAAAAATGTTTTAAAGGCTTTAAATATTTGAGCAATATCTTATAATTAGATACATGGGAAAGGAAATGTGGAGCCTAACTGTTTCAGTTATATTTAATGTCTCAGAATAATTAAGAATTTATCCATTTAGACTGTGGATTTCTTTCTTGACTTCTGTTTGCTAAACTGACTGATTGATGTTCTCTGGAGGATGCTGGTATACATGACCAAACATTTAGTGGAAGGATACAGTGAACACTGAGACAAATTTGTATTTAGAATAATTGAGTGAAATCTTCTTGCTTTTTGCAGGAACCTCCACAGGACATGGTTCTTTACCTAATAACCTCCATAAAGATCTACCTTCTCTTTGCTTTTGTTTGTTTTCCATCCCTGGATGTATTTATATTCTCTGTAAGAGAGCTATAACATTTGGCTTTTATTAAATTGTTATATTAATGAGATCGGTTTCAGGGTTCTTGCTGTCTGATACCTTCTTGCTCCACATCTAAAGTATCTATCTATCTATCTATCTATCTATCTATCTATCTATCTATCTATCTATCTATCTATCTATCTATCTATCTATCTATCTATCTATCTATCTCCTCTAATAGTGAGATAATAATAGCAATATTGACATAAGTGTCAATAAGGGGGAAGGGTTGTTATAGTAAATTTTAATTTTTGAAGCCATTTTTCAGTTACACACTAATAATATGAATATTATTATGGAACCAACGCAGATAATTAGAATATTATACCAACACTATTATGAAACCAATTTTTGCAATGATTTTTTTATTGAGTACTTTTCCCTTGGTATTTATTAAGACTGACTTTATTTTTATAATGACTTACTTGTTATGAGGATCATGTTCTCAATTGAGTAGAAATTGCAACAGCAGCCAAACTGGAAACAGCTATAAAAGAAGGCTTTCATTTAAAGATTTATTTTGAATATAATACTCAAGTTGAGAGGAAACCTGAACATTGTGCTTATCAATTTCAAACTTTACTTTGACTATTAAAAGCAAATTGACTTAGACTTGCACAGACTGGATTGAAATGACTGTTTGTTTTACCACTAGCAATATTTCTAATAGGGGTACCCCCAACAAAAAAGATCTGATGCCATAGGAGACATTATTTCTGGAATCCAAAAGTAGCTACCAATGAAGAATTAAATCTTTTTAAATCTTTAAATCTCTAGGTGAAGCTGCTTTTTTTCGTAGTACATCATAGATGGCAGCATTTGAAGTTGAACCCAGAGATTGGGCTGTGATAAAGGTGCTGTGATAAAGGTCTGCAGATAAACTAATCATCCAACTCCAAGGAGAACCCAACTGTACCAGAGATGGGATTAATTCATAGATCAGGCCATCAACCAACTGACTACTGGATAATGTATTTAAATTCCAGTCCAAGGCATCCTGGATCCCTGCTGCTAAGAGCTCAACTGTGCTGGTGAGGATTGAGCCCAAAGGATCATTGTGGATTCCGAACTGCAGATGGCTTCTGTCTGCTTTGGTCCAAAGCTTCTAGTCATTGTCCTTTAGATATTGGACCCCAAGACCTGCTAGAGTATTTTTTCTAGTTTTACTTGTAAAATTAAGATCTTTTTCCAGCTTATGTTGAATACAAGTGACATGAGTCCAATAGGTGCTAGTTAATTCATTTTATTGAACTTGTTAAAACAGCATGCTTATTCCAGAAGGAAACACTTTATTTAGCAAATAATACAAAAACAATTATTATGTTAATATATTAGCATCAATGAATTTTAGGAAAAAAACGTTGAAAGAAAATGTTTATTTGATAGCCTCATGACAATTTAAGTTTGCATACAATCATATGGAATTAGCCCAGACCAGAAATAAAATAACTACTTATTAACATGACACCAATATGACAAGGATGTTTTTATTAATCAAATATTTTCTTTAATTTTTTTTATATAATTGTGAAAAAAATGCTGCATATCAATGTGACTTGTACAGTGACACAAGGAAATAGTATGTAAACATAGCACAAAATGTATGAAATATAACAGTATATAAACATTCAACTGTTATTGTTTTCTGCTAATTTCTTGTGGTGAGAGTCAAGGGTAGTTTATCTCACTGGCAACAGGAGAAAGGTATGAATCCATTATTTACAGACCTACATTCTTATACTTGCAGAAAAATAATTTAAAGTTGTCATCTCTCCTTACAGCATGTCTTTAATGCATGAGAGAAAATTGGAGTGAATGGATGAAACTCATGTAACGGTGTAGAGAACATTCAAACACAAAAGACTAAACATAATATTGTAAGACTTCTGATAAAATTGTGCATACAGTATGAACACTACAGTAAATAAGAGTTAAATATTTGTTATATGATATGCAAAAAAATAAGAAAATTAGAGCATACATTGAGATTAGACTATATAATGGGTGAGAAGAAATATTGCATTAACAGTAAGTTGATTTTTATCAATCAATAAGTCTTCATTTTTAATGTATAGGACCAAAGTAAGGCACCTTATAAAACCAAACCTAATTACAATATAATGTCAAAATAATAATTAAAGTTATAATAAAAACAATGTAATAAAAGATCATTGTTTTTTTTTCCCTAATTATGCAAAGAGAAGATGCAGTATCTAGGAGAGTAGATGCAATAATATTTTGTGTAGAATGAAAAACAAAAAAGATAAGCCTTAAACTTTAACATTGAATTAGGAGTTAACAGAGCAGCCTAACCAGATCTAGGTGGAAACATTCATCTTTTGGATGACCAGACTAGTCCCAGGAGATCTTAACTGTCTCATACAACTCTCTCTCATGTCTGAATTGTACTCTTTTAAATAAGGTTATATAATGTTGATTTTCTTTCTTTCATTATAACACTATGCAGTATTAGTAATTCCTTACATGGCTTGATGTATTTTCAAGATCTAGATCTGATATAGCCAAATATGAATGTGAGTGCTTTTCGTGCCCTGTTGTCCAGTGTTGGTTCTATTTCTGCTTAGGATAATTTCCTACTAGAATATACAGTAGGTCAATCTGTTACTGAAGTTTAGGGTTTGAAGGTCTGAATCTTTCCTCACAACACTAGGTAGGAAGGCAGAACTTGCCCTGGACTGTGTGGGTTTTAGAATGTAGGATTTAATTAATTAATATTAAATATATTGGATCACTTTATGTTTTACAAATCAGGTCATTGAAGGCTGTATAATGAGCACTGTACTCATTTATACAAACTAATAATCCAATTAAAACATTTAATTGTATTAACTGCTCAACTAATTAAAAACCAGTTGTAACATGTTACGAAAATAGCAGACTTTCCAAAATGCCAAATATTTTTTTTTTTGTTATCTAAATTTGTTTAATCTAATAGAGAAACTTCCTGCCTTTACAGTTGTGAGGATTGTTAGCTGCATAAAGTGTCTCTAAAAAACAATCAATAATATATATACTATGAATATCATTCATGCTAATCTAATTGCAAACAACAACAACATTGTTCACTAGCTTGTCTAATTCATTTTATCCTTAATGTTTTGCTGAGACAGCCCCATTTTTATGTATTGCTTCCCATTTTATTAATTGTGTTCCACAAATTAAACAAACTGTTCCATTGTACCATAATGTCTCATTTTTACCTGGCTGAAATACATGTACATTTTTCCAAGGTGTACAAAACTCAATGGGGTTCCACACTCTATGATTTAAATTTGGTCTAGTTAATGGTTGAGTTAATGAGTTGTGACCCATTTTGGAAGCAAGACAAATGGTTAGCCTAGCTATATGTGTAATGAAATAAAAATATTTAAAGAGACCAACCATGTTTTATTTCCAGATATTCCAAGACAATGGCTCAGCAGACATAAATGAAACATATGAACGTTTACCTAAATTTCATATAAAAAATATATTTTCCTTTTCTTAATTATTGTTAAAAAAATTCATAACTTGTAAGTTATACTTTCTGTTAATTATCAATGTGCTGTAGACCATTAACTTTGTAGGCTTTAATTTTTGCCATTTTACTCATAGAACTGACCTAACAAGCAGATGTCTAACATTATAGTTATAAACAAACGTGGTGACTTCACAGCATGACCTCTGAATACTGTTACAGTGTTGTCCATAAATAAAATATAATACAAATAGAAACATGTTTACTTTTTGTTATAAAGAAATACTAAAATCCCAAGGTTTGTTTTATACAAAACATTAAGGCTGTAAAGACTTGGTTTTGTATGAGATGTTTTATCATAATATATTTTGTGTGTATTATATAAGATTTTTCACATAAATTGGTTAATACAGAAAAAGCAATGCATACTCTAGAAACATTACATATTCTCTGCCTAGTGTCTACTTTTTATATAATGTATAAAGTATGTTATATTCTGCATTAAAGCAAGTTTAAACCAAATAAATATTTAATATCTATGCTGTAATGTATGTTATAGAATATACTGTATGTGGTTTGCTTAATGAGACAGCAAGACATAAATAGCAGATGTTCTGTGTTTCTTTTTTTAATGTAACATGCAGTACTTTGGAGTCTAAAGTAAGCTTAATTTAAAAAGTAAATTACTATTGATAGACTCAAGTAAGATTTCCCAAATTTCAGCTCCATCACAGTAACTGAATGCATAGACAATTATTGTCACAAGGAGAAAACCACTGGAGGTCCACAGTATACTTTATGATAGGTTGCAAATATTCATATGTGGTGATGATGTTTTTTTGAAAAATCCAATTTATTACGCAGCTTTCTTTGCTACACTCATTGCAGATTCTGAAAATACATCAATCATTGATTCCAGCAACTTGGAAATTACCTTAGAAGATTCTGGAACACCTAAAAGAGGTCTCAAGTGGCTCTTTAAGTTATAAATAATTAAAGAGGTAGAAGAAGAAAAAACATTGTTAACAGAATTTGGATTAATATAAAACACAAAAGGATCATTCACTTCTGCCTTAAGATCTTCCCCACTTTTCCCCACTTTATCTGCAAGTTGGTTAATGGACTCATCATCAAGACCCATGTACCAACGATAGAACAAAAGAATTTCCACAACAGCATCGCAATTATATGAACAAGTGGTTCCAGGTATAAAAGTCGTACCTTCACCTGTTGCATATGAAATTAACTGTGAAATTGTTCCCTTCAGTTTTGTCTTTTTCTTTTCAACAAAGCAATTGACCATTTCAGTGATTTCACGTGAGCAGAAATCTTTCTTCTTCTCTTCTACTTTAAACTTCAAGTCTTGACACAGTTCTATGAAATCAAAATCTGTTGTGCAGTGGCTTGACACAAGGAAGACACGGGGAGAGTCCACTCCATTTTTTATTAATTGACTAATACAATAATCTTTTATTTTCTCATATCCTTCTTTCCTGCTGTATTGATCATTCTCTTTATGCTCATCCATTTTGCTCCGTACAACATAGAAATCTTGTTTCATTTTTCTTATCTTTTCCACAAAACGCTTGTCATTCTCCGTAAACCTGTTTCCAACAATTAAAATGATAAAGTGATATTCTGTAAATTTGATGTCCTTAAAATATTTTGCAATTTCAAATGTTGGTGTTCCAGCCCCAGGAAGATCCCATAGAAACACAGAACGAAGACTTGGATGGTTATATTTTGTCATTTCCATTGTTTGCTCAGTAAAGCCCTCTTTAGCTGCTTTGGGGTCCCCAGGTTTCAGACCACAAACAGCATTGACGAAAGCTGATTTTCCTTTTCCTGATTCTCCTGTTACAGCGATGTGAACTTCTCTTTGGTCAAGCATATGTTGTAGCTCAGTAATTATGCCTTCTAATCCATTGTCAGTAAATGGTGAGGAGAGTTTTTGTTGAATATTAGTAACTACAATTTCCAGTTTGATATTTTCAGTTTCTTCTGGCTGTTTAGGAAATAAAGCACAAGTATTTTTAACATTTGTATATTGTGGATTAACTGTTATGATATATAACTGTTATAATATATTAACTATTATAATATATAATGAGTATAAATATATATATATATATATATATATATATATATATATATATATATATATATATATATATGGTGAGGTTTCTGAACTCTTTTAAGACCCTCTCCAAAGTGATAACATGCCTAAACGTGATTGCCACATTTGTTGAGGGCTGTTTGTCCGTTGCCAAGGCAGCCACGGGTTCACCGCGCCACAGAAACAATTGCAAGCTGAGTGCTGCCACACACAAAGCACTTGTCACCGATGGGTGATGCAGGGAATATTGTATCTTGGCCACTGACATGTGTATAGTAGAGTGGTAGCTCCTGATACAATAAGTAACCCTTTTGTTCCTTGTTTCAAGTTGAATAAATCTGGTTTTGCCAAAGTACTTAGACTTGGCCTTGTCTTTGGGATGGAAGACATTTGAGTTGGAAGTGGAAATAGAGGCAATACAATACTTTCAAAGCAATTTCCTTGTTCAGGTAAACTTCATTCCTATGACTGTTCTATTAAGGTTAAATGTAGTTTAGTATTATTGGTGGGCAGTGAGGTGTAGTGATTAAGGCTTTGGACCCAGGACTTCAAACCCTTAGGTTGTGGGTTGAAATCCTGCTACTGACACCATGAGCAAGTCACTTCACCTGCCTGTGTTCCAATTGGGAAAATAAAAGAAATGGCACCAATTGTATTACAAATGTTGTAAGGTACCTTTGATAAAGGCATCAGTCAAATAATAATATCAATCGGTCTATTATTAGGCTGCTCAAATTGATCTTTATACAGTTTTCAGTTAATTCAAAATGTTGCCGCAAGAATTATAACAAGAGCAGGAAAATACAACAACATAACTCCAATTGTTTCAGTTGAAGTCAGAAGTTTACATTCACTCAATGCAGAACATAAACATTAGCATAATGTTGAAAAATATTGAGAAAAAAATATATTGAAAAAATATGGTTGGCTAATTTTCTTTTTTCTTTAATATCACCAAATTTCAATAAAATCAGTCAAAGCAATTTTGAGATTTTAGGATATTTAGTTTTTCAATTTGAGGGATCATCCCTAAATACAGATATATTAAAATGTCTTTTCTCAGAGGATACCTAATGTGTTAGATATATTATCCTGCCTAATTTAAGCATTTTAACTAAACGGGAAATACTGATTTTGTTAATGAGTGAGTGTGTGCAATGTCCAAGTGCTTGAAGTGGAACCAAGTTATTGTCAGGACTCTGCTTAATTGGTGTTTTGCTCCTTATTGCCTTTCGTTTTTACTTTTAGATTGATATATAAGAAAAAACTCTGTAACTCTGGGATGTTTTAATTGTTGCATGTATTATTAAAAGATGTAAGGCACTGAGGAGAAAGGAATTTCTGGAGTGATTTGTGTGGTTTTTCAAATTGACTCTCCTCCCTGACTAATTGAAGTTAAGTTCTGTATCTAGTTGTTGTCTGTCATTAGTTGAGATGATTTTCAGTTTCTTCTGCATTGTCGTCTCACACACACTTACCAAATCATCTATGTCATCCTCAACAATTTGAGCTGATGTTTGACAATCTGCCTTCTAAACTTTGGTCTGTCAGACTACTAAATCAGGCAATGAAGCTGAAAGTGATGACAGACTGAAACACACTGTGAAATAAAGGCCCTTGTTCACTTTAAATAGTCTGAGTTTAAGAAAGAGAAATAAGCACTGATAGAATTTAGAAAATATTTTTTAGTATTTTTATTCCAGTTAAGAATGTTGCCTGGGGTAGTACTTAAGTATTCATATTCAGTCACTGTTTCTAACACTTCCCAAAGAACAATGATGGGTGAATATGCAGATTTCTGTCTCTTAATGTCAATTATCATTTCTTTTGTCTTTTTGACATACAGAGTAAGAAGTTTTTTTATTATACCATTTTACCAAACAGTCCATTTGATTTAAATAGTGGCTTACGTGGCTTCCTCTGATATGCATGCTATGAGCACGGTGTCATCAGCATATTTGATAATGGTTCAGTGGTCATTGTTCTGTCTCAGGTCATTATATACAAAGTAAACAGTAACGGAGATAAGACACATATCTGAGGACTGCCTGTGTTTGATTGAATGACTTTTGAATAAGTGTCCTGTACTTCAACTGTCTGTGATAATTTTAAAAAAAGCCCTGTATCCATAATCTGAGAAATGGGTTTGACATTAATACTGTTCAGTTTCTCAGTCAGTATGTGGGCTGAATTGTATTCAGTGCTGAAGAAAAATACAGAAATAGTGCTTATAGAGTAAAGTGCAAGTTTAAATTGGAATAACCTGCAGAGCCTGGTTATCTTGAAATGACAAAAATGTTTTTCACCTAATATTCAAATCATTTGTTTATAATTGAGGTGAGTGCCATGGGTCTACAGTCATTCAGACTGCTTTGCCTGGAGACCTTAGGAACTTGGGTAATGACTGACTGTTTCCACAGCTCAGGTACAATACCTACAATCAGGGACCAGTTAAAAAGTAAATGAAAAACATGAAAGAGCAGCTTAAATCAGGACTTTAAAAGCTGATTAAAGATATAAGAGCTGATATAAGAGCTGTCCTGATATTCCAATTGGCCCCACTGGCCTGTTGGTTTTCATTCGCCACAAACCTTTCTCCACATGAGTTAAACAGACTTTCATCCCAGCAGTAGTTCTAGTATTTTTAAAAAAAGCATCTCCCTTTCTTCTGCATTTTGTACACTGAAATAATCGGTTTCAAATCTTGTAAAAAATCTTTAAGTTCATCTGCTAAAAGCTTGTTTTTCTTGTCTATTGAAAAGTTTGCACTTCTTTTATAGCCCAGTCTGGTGATTATTTTCAGGCCTTTCCAAACCTACTTTTGATGTTTTCCCACTAAAGCTTTTTATTTTATTTAATTAAACTCTTTCTCCTTTACAGTCAAACTTGCTTTTCTTCTACCTTATTTTACCGATTAACATGTTGTTCGTCCAATGGTAGTAATTTAAACTCTTTAGCGATCCATGGCTAAATATTTGGGTCCACCTTGACAGTTCTTTCTTTAACTATCATAGACTCATAGAATGACATGTATTCGTTGACTGTGTAAGTGGCCTCATTCAGTGTTTGTGAGGATGTCAGCACATCCTATAATACAGGAGAAACATTTCTGCAGTTCTACACCATCATTGCACCAGTTTTGAGTTTTTCGCATTGTTAGCTTTTCTTGTTTCAGTTTCTGTCTTAAATAGTAAATGAATAACAACAAAAGGGATTAACAAGTCATGGGGAACAACTCTCCTTTTGAATATTTATATTTTTTTATTAACCATGACAAGGAGTAAGAAGAAGTTGATTATTACTGACAAATATGAACAAATAAAAAAGCACATATTAACTATTTTTCATTTCTCTGTATGTCATTAGCATTCAATCTAATGGCAGACAAGACTCCTTTCTGCTCTCTGATCGCATTATGAAGGGGATGGGGGAAAGCCCTTGGGAGTCTCATCCCCAGAAAAGTCAAAACTGTTGGAGAGCCAATGTGGTCAAGCCTGTTGGAGTTTAGGAAGGTGTTAGGTCCCAAATTGAAGTGCCCCATCTGGATAGGCACGTAGAACCTCTTCTTTCTCCAGCATGACAACCATCTTCCTCTGCTATTGGAGGAGCTTTGTAAAATACGCAATTCAGTCATGGTACTCTCTGAGGTGTGCAGACCTGTGACTGGTCAAGTCTCTTTAGGCAGGTGCACCTTTTATTTGTCTGGTTGCTCTAATGGCTTTCATACTCAGGGAGTAGCTATTGCTGTGGTGGATTGGCTGCTTCTTATGGTGTCCAATGTCACTGCTTTCAATGAGCATATTATGAGGCTTAGGTTAAGGCACTCTCTGGGTGCCTTGTTCATTGTTTCAGAGTATGCTCCAACCATGATGAGTGATGTCTTGGTGAGGGAGACATTCTATTCGCAACTTCGCTTGGTTGTTGATGGCTGCTTGTGAGGTGACACTTTTCTGGTGATGGGTGACTTCAGTGTGACCACTGGCACTGACAGGGCTGGGTATGAGGATTGTGTCAGTCCCCATGGGTCTGGCAACTATGGTGAAAGTGGCTCCATGTTCCTTAATTTTGCAAAAGGTTTAGGGGCTGCAGGTCGATGGACTTGGTACTCCAATACTGGTGGTGCAGTAAAGAAGATCAATCAGATCCTCATGGGCAGATGCTGGAGGCTCCTACAGAACTCTAGGGTCTACAGAAGTGCCCAGTTTATGAATTCTGAACACAGACTTGTTGTTGCTACTCTGAAGGTCCAGCTTAGGTCCAGTAAGCTACCACCTACTAGGAAAATGAGACTCCAACATCAAGCTGTGTCTAAAGAGTTTGAGCACAATTTGTGTGAGAAATTTGCAGACTTGGGAGTGACTGACGATCCTATTGTGATGTGGGAGACCTTCCTTGACAAAACTCTTAAGAATGCTGATGGTTGTGTTGGTGTTACGGGTGTTCCCAGAAGGAGATGTTTCATCTTGCAGGGCACCACACTAGATATCATCAAGAGGAGTCACAGTGCATGGCTTAATGGCAACGCTGGTCTCTGCCAGGAAATAGGAAGGACAGCTTTGAGGGCTCTGAGGGCAGATTGGGAAGCTTTTGTTAGAGAAATTTGTGAGCAAGTGACACACCATCTATGGTCTAGTTACTCACACCCTGCTTACAGATGAATCGAAGTATTTTGCACATCTAAATCTGTTTCTTGGAGAGTCGCAGTCAGGATGGGTGATGGAACAGTCCTAATGGATATCACTGCAGTTGAGACCAGCTAGGCTAGCTACTTTGAGCAGCCGTTTAAAGCTGATCCTCTGGCTAGGATGTTGGACATCTCTGGGTCCACCATTTTTGCGACTGATCTTCCTATTATCTGTAAACCACCCAGTCTCACTAAGATGGTACTGGTGGTGAACCAGCTGAGGGTATGGAAGGTTGCAGGGATCTGTGGTTTCTGGGGTGAACTTTTCCAGGCTGGTGGCTACAACAACAACAACAACAACATTTATTTATATAGCACATTTTCATACAAACAGTAGCTCAAAGTGCTTTACATAATAAAGAATAGAAAAATAAAAGACACAATAAGAAAACAAAATAAGCCAACATTAATTAACATAGAATAAGAGTAAGGTCCAATGGCCAGGGGGGACAGAAAAAACAAAAAAAAAAATTCCAGAGGATGGACGTCATCCAAACTGACTGGAAAACGGGACTTGTCGTTCCTATCTAGAAAGGGAAGGGTGATCGCCTGCATTGGGCAGCTACAGGAGGGAAACACTGCTGTTGGTGCCAGGTAGGGTCCTTGCTAGAGTCATCCTCAATTTGCTCACCTACCAGTGACTGAAACAGCCTGGTTTTATACCTAAGAAGTCAACCATCAACCACATCCTGACATTGAGGGTCCTCATTGAACGCAAACATGAATAACAGATTAATTTCTTTGCAACCTTTGTCAATTTCATAAAGCTTTAGACTCAGTTGATTGAACTGCCCTCTGGGACATCCTGAGACTTTGCAGGGCACCCCCAAATTTGCTGGATGTCATGGCCAGCTTGTGCTCTGGTACTGTGAGTGCTGTACAGAGTGGAGGCCAAACCTCTACATTCTTCCCAGTTGATTCTGGTGTTTGTGAGGGATGTGTTCTTGCTCTTACATTGTTCAATGCTTACATGTACTGGGTGTTGGGCAAGGTCGTGGGGTCCAGCGGCTGTGGTCATCTGTTGGTGAAGAGAGATTCACTGATCTTGACTTTGCTGATGATGCTATGATCTTTGCAAAGTCAATGGAGGCTCTGATTTGGGGGTCTCGAGAGACTGAACGAGGAGTCTGAACGTCTGGGTTTGCAAGTGTCCTTGATAAAAACAAAGACCTTTAATGATCTCTTCAGCACAGCCATCAGCCCTGTGTCTGTCTGCAGAGAAAGTGTCAACCATGTCAGTGACATTCCTTCTAGGGACTCTTCCTATGAAGTAAGTAGATGGATTGACAGAGCACGTGGGGGGCGGGGGGGAGCTGGGGTCATGAGTTTGCTGTAAAGGGGTGTGTGGTGTCCTGGTGCTTCCTGTTTTACTATATGGTTGCAAGACATTGATGCTATCCAGTGACCTGAGATGGAAATTGGACTCCTTCAGTACTGAGTCTTTCATAGAATCCTTAGGTACTACTTGTTTGAATTTGTGATGAACAAGCAGTTGCTCACAGAGTCACGAATGAGGCAAATTACCTACAGTGTGATGGAGCATCAAAAGCAATCAATCAAGCATTACAGTCATGTGGGACGATTCCCTGAAGGTGATCTGGCTTGCAAGATCCTCATTGCTGAGGAACCTAGCGGCTGGACCAGGCCAAGAGGACACCCACGTCACACCTGGCTGCGGCAAGTAGATGGTCATTTCTGGAGGGTGGGACTGGACTGCTTGTCTGCCTGGGGGGATGCCAGCTGGGATCTTGAGCTGTTTCATCATGTGGTGGGTGTAGCAATGTGCTGCACCAATGCATGCTCCCCAACCTGACCTGATTATTTCATTGATATATGAAAATGTCCTTTCTTAGTGGATACCAAATATCCTAGATTTACAAACCTACCAAATTTCAGCTTTTTAACTAAACAAGAAATAGTGTTATTGTTGATGAATAAGTGAGTCAGTCAACTTTGCATTATATATATATATATATATATATATATATATATATATATATATATAT
>JANRMT010049829.1:12817151-12832121 GCA_026402145.1 Polypterus bichir lapradei
TATATATATATATGACAGCAACACTCATCACTCATAACAGTGACAATACAATTACATTGACAATCATGTTACGCTATTTTCAAAATGTTTCCTTTTCTTTTTCATTGCTTCTTTAACACACTACTTCTCCGCTGCGAAGCGCGGGTATTTTGCTAGTAATTAATAAAAAGGAGTGAGTGTTTATAAATCATTACTTTAAAATAGTGTAACAATTATAAATAATAATTGTTTTCATTGGACCCATTGGTTATTAAAATTTATTGGGAGGTGTTTAATGTGGATCCCACCAGTGAAGTGTTTCTCTTCGACAGGTGAGGCGTGAACCTGCCTGGCGCGTGAGTTCCCTTCCCGCTCTTCCGCGGCGTCTAAAGCCTCGCACGCACTTAGCGTCAAGTAAACACTTCTGAGTTTACTATTATACCCAACTAGGCAGGTGCTACATATATATAAGCATTCCTTCTTTGCCTCCTGTACCTTTTTTCACTTTCTGGCCCCTCTCACCCTCATTAACTCATCCTTGATCCTGCTCACCTTCTCACTCCAAAGTAAAGCTACTGCTAGGGACTCCTTCTGTTGCTACTTCCTTAGCCACAATTACTGAGACTACCCAAACAATATATAAGATACAGGTATCCCTGCAGTTCTGTGTCCCAAAACATTTTGAAAGAGTTAGGTAACTCTTAAGTATCCTGACCAACATTATAAATTTTAGAAGGTCATGCATTCTGTGATAAATCTCCATAGTGCCAACTGTTGGATCAACAGCCTTCAATTAATATGTTGAATCCTTTATGGCCCTCTCCCTATCTCTGTTTACATGGAGTAATTCTTTCCATGGGATTTTTCATAAACATATGTCCTTCCTTTCCTGATGATATTGCAAATAAGCTTCGGGTTAAGCTACACAGAGCCCTGTTTGTACTGTGTTGCATCTTCTGAAATAATGGTCTGCACCTCACAGATGACATAAAGTGATAAGAGTGGAATAAAAGACTGCAAACCCTGTAGGATGACTTTCCAGACAGTTTCTGTAAGGCAGAACTTTTTAATTGCTGAAATATTGTTCATCTACTATCAGCAGTAGATTAAAATTTAGTAGCTCAAATGACATGAACTCGCCTGAATGAAATGACATTATTTAGGAAAGTGCCCATGAAGACTTTGAATACACATTACTGCTTAGGCCGACTCAGGAGGATTGGTCAGAACACAAGGTTTATACCAGAAGGAGAAATATATAGTGCATAGATTATAAAATAGAAATATGATTACCTAGTAAATCCCAGCATGTTTGATGCATGGTGCACGACATGCACAGTGCAAGTGCTTAGAGACTACAGTATGTTAGCAATACAGATGATGAGACAATTGGTTTTCATATACAAAATAATATTTAGTAATTGAACAGGTTATTTATTTATTATAAAGCATTCAGATTTAAACATTGTGATCAGTAGATAGTTTCCAGATTAACAATAATATGCATAAAATTGTAATTAAAATATAACTAGTACTTTCATCCACTCTCCATTATGGACCATACTTTATCAAGTTTCAGTGTTGGCTGGAGCTGGAGCCTCACTGTTACACTCACAGTCCCACTCAGTCTGTCTTGTATGGTACGCATAATTCAACCTGAGATCTAGAATTGTTCATAATAAAAAGGAGAATTAAGGACACAATTAAACATCTATCTGCATGACTTGCTTTCATGTAGACTTTTGTTTGAGTCTGCTTTTAGCAGAAGGTAATATATTTTGGTATTGTTCTGCCTAGAAAACACACTGAATTATCAGACTCTTTGCACTCAACACACCCATCAGTCTGTATCATTCTGTTATTTATAACTGTAATGTCTCCGTGGGTTTTTATTTAAAAAAACAAAACTGTGTTGCTACTTATTCATTTTAATTTTCTGGTTTGGTGTGTGGTTGCATAAAAAAATTGTAAAAATTGTCCATTATTCAACTTTCCTGTAATTTGTTGAATCCTGTTTATTGTATAAAGGTTTGCAAAGAAATAAAGTCTATCATGAAATAACTGAAAAAATGAGAAAAAAAGCAGAAACCAGCTTTCTGTGCACTTGTTTATTACAGATACAATTACAGTAATTGTAATAATATATTATATTATTGTTTACATTCATATTTCTATGTTATCACCCGGCAGAGGTGCCCCATCCTAGACGCAGATCAGTCCCAACATATGGGGTCCATAATTATAGGGCTGATGTGGGGAGTGCCTGTTGGGGCTTCGCAGACCTCTGCGTTTCAGGGCTCCACTGGAGAGTCAAATGGTTTACAAGTGTTTGTTACTTAATTACCTTGACTTGAATCAGATAAGTCCCTCAACAACCTCAACTCTGCATCTTTTTAGCTAGCCAATTAAAGGTGTCATTTTGCTTGATGTCTCATTGCATTTATAATAGATAACACAAAGCAACACCCTACCACTACTGCCTTTGTCAAAAATAAGTGACAAACACCATTTCTACAAATTAAATCTAATTCTCAATGGTATTTGGCAGAAACATAATTTTGAAATAATTAAAAGAGATTGAATTGATTGAAGCCCACTTCAAATTCTTCACATTCCATTAAGTTACTTCTGAGGATCTTACAGTATGTCTGTTATTTATTTTTTTAAACAGGCAAAGAAAAACAAAGCATGCAAAAATAAATGATAAAATGAATGCTACACCTATTTTACCTTGATATAATATCATACTCTTGCACAGTGAAAACACATTTTTAATCTATACTAATAAAAGGCAAAGCCCTCACTGACTGACTGACTCATCACTAATTCTCCAACTTCCCGTGTAAGTAGAAGGCTGAAATTTGGCAGGCTCATTCCTTACAGCTTACTTACAAAAGTTAAGCAGGTTTCATTTTCAAATTCTATGCGTAACGGTCATAACGGTTGACAACGTCCGCCATGTTGAACTTTCTTATTTATGGCCCCATCTTCACGAAATTTGGTAGGCAGCTTCCCTGCGCTAACCGAAGCCGATGTACGTACTTATTTCAGTGGTATGACGCCACTTTCGGCCGCCATGTTGAACTTTCCAACGGTCTTTGTTACTTATGGGCCCATCTTCAAGAAATTTGGTACGCGGGTTCCCAACGCTAACTGAATCCTACTTACGTACATATATACGTCCAAAGCCTGACGCTCGGCAGCTGTGTGAGGCGGCGTTGGGTCCCCCATCCCCACGCCTCCCACGTAGATGGCTGCCTGCCTATATAAGGCCGTCCGTTGCTCTGGTCTCTACATTCCCTTCCTTGCTTCGCCATGAGATTCACGTCTCCCTGCTGATAACTGCAGCCTTTTTATTTAATCCACGGCTTCTCCGCTGTTTTATTGTTCGTTTATTACAATTATAGTTATTGTGTAGGTATTTTAGACTTACTTTACATTGTTCAGGTACCCATTTCCTTTATCGTTCCAACCGTACCCCCATTAACATGTCTATCGAGGTGATCACCATCGATCAAAGAACTGTCTCTTACCGACTGGTTTCCATGCCCAGAAATGGCACCTGCCTTTTCCATTCTCTGTGTTACATATTGCATGACCATATCAGGCTCACTCTTGATATCCAGAGGAACATTGTGTCTTATGTATTGAATGACTGGGACAGGTTCAAGGTGTGGACTGATGACGGTACAGGAGATAATTATACTACACAGGAGCACTAGAAGAGTGAAATGCTTAAGCCCTTCACCTATGGTTCTGCATGTGAGTTGATGGCTACCGCTGAATTGTTCGGTTGCCACTTTCAAGTGTACCAAAATGGCCAAATATTTTACACCTTTTGACAACCGCCAATGCCTCTTAAACATCTTAGATTCACAGGTGACGATTTCAGTAGTGGACACTTTGATGTTTATGAATGTTTAAACTTTCAAAAGCTGGATGTGAAGTTATCGATGAAACCGGTTGTATGCTTACAACGTTTGACAAGTGCTGAATGTCACTTCAACACAAGTCCTGCAAATACTGTCGTAATTGAAACAAACCATGAAACTCAAACCGATTATGACAGCAGCAATCCAAGCTGTGAGATTTGAGGCAAGATTGCTTTTCACATGGCCAACTGTACATTGCATGCTCAAAAGTAAGCTCAGAGCACAGCTTGGTCATATTACAACTGGAGGGCCGAACTGACAATGTGGTATACAAAGAGATCCTTAACAAATAATTATTGGTATATTTTACCTCAGTTTAAAAAGGTTTACTTTTCTTCTTAATAAAAATTTTAAGGCAGTACTTCGCCACTGCGAAGCGCGGGTATTTTGCTAGTTAATTATATATTACTTTGGGCATATGAACATCTTATATCTAAAATCTAATTAAATACAGTATTCATTTTCTAAAAGCTACATAATCCTAGTCTACGTCTTTGAAACTTTATGTTAATCCATAAGACTAATGGATTTTTTTAAATAGTTGTGGTAAGTTTAACTGACATTATAAAGGCAACAATGCACTGTAACAATACAGGCAAGAGTAGAAAGTAAAGTAAAAAAGAGTACAAAGTAAAACTCTTTGATTTTTTTCTGTTGTTTTCTTGTCAAATATGGTATTTTTTTCATGTTCAAAATGCATGTGCATATAGCTGTGGCTACGAAAGGATTGGCAGCAACATCCAAGTTGGTTTCTACTTTGCCTCTGATTCTTTCAGATTTCAAATTGGGGTTAGTAAGAGAAAGTGGTAGAGAGCAAAAACCTAAAGTAGATAATTTCATAGTGAAAAACATATCAAGTTCCCATTGCCTGGAACTTCTATACACAGTTATTATTCAAAAGTGAGCAATCATAACTAACTAGCATGGCAAATGTATCCGTTTTAAAAGTATTTAATCTCTATTAAATATTATTTCCATTTTTATTATATTAAAAATCAAAGCATTACTTTCTTCTTTCAAAACAGAACAACTCCTTATCTCTCTTGCTCTCGTTTTCTTTCTGTCAGTGTAACAGATGTTTCATGAGTTTATGCAGGCTGCCTGCCTTAACTTCTCTATTGGAGTATTCGAGCAGAAATGTTTCTGTCCAGATGGCCTTCCTGTTGCCAACTTCCTTTAGTCACATTTTATAACAAGCAAAATAAAGAATACTAAAGCATAATTAATAAATATTAATATATTAGAACTTACCCCTAATAACAGCTCTTGGAGTTTGGAATAGAGATTACATTTTCTGGAGACTTTTTATTAACTGAAACTAAAACTGAGAAGAAAACAACACCGAAGGACTGTGCATCACAATTTATTTTATTCAACCCACTTTTTTATCATGTGCCTGCATAACTCCTCCCACTGTATCTTGTAGGGAACATAAACAATTTGTTAGCAAGTTTTAAACATACAGAGCAGCGTAAACTGCTTCAGAAGCAACTGTCTAATTGGTCATCATCAGGGAAATAAGGCAGAAAATCATTAAAAGCCTCTAGAATTTTATCTTTCTAATATTGTTTCTTGCTTTACAGTATGTATATGGAGAATCTTTAAAATTGTAGACAATTACACTGTTTTCTATAATTTCTAGTTTATGGTTGACTTATTTTTCAAAATCATCAATAATATTGCAGCAATATAAAAACTTATGTCTTTGTCAGTTTTGTTGACAAGTTTTTCCACCATTTAATACTGGAATCTCAATAGATTTGTTTGTAATGAATCCAGATTGTTTTGTTTTTGTTTTCCAAATTCTGAAAAGGAAACAAATAACTACTATTGCGGAATACATGAGATCCCTTTTGTTTACAAAACTGAGACAAAACTAACATCACTCATGTGTGTCTGTCTTCTTAGAAAGTACATGATTTCTCTCCATTAAAAGCAAATATTTTTGAACTGATTCCTGTTTTCCATTGGGATTATAAGTCAACAGCATCATTTCAATTAGACAAACATACTATTTTTTAATTAAAGAACATATAAATGTACACTATAAGTCAAATATTTTAGAATACCTCATTTTTTTTTAGTTTTTCTTCAATTTTAATCAATTGAAATGCAATGAATCACCTAAAATGGTGAAAAGGTAAGCAGTAAAGTGCCTGTGGTTAACCTAGTGGGTTATTACATACCTCTATTGAGCCTGTGAGCCTCCTCTAATGCGTATAAGTGACAGTGGTAATAAAACAAAAAACTGAAGAGTTTGACAAAGCATTACATTGGTCAGTTCTCCTGGATGCAAATTAATATACTATAGCTTGTGGTGAGTGGCTGGGGCTACTGCCCAGCCGGGACACCCAGGAGGACAGGAGGAGGGCTTAAGCCTTCCTCAGACCACGTGGGGGCAACCACCCTGGTACTTTTGGGGGCCACAGGTACAGAGCTTTGAAGCTCAATCCTGTAGGGGCCTGTGGAGACCGCCAGGGGGCGCACCAATGCCTTGGGAGCCCTGGACCTCAGCACTTCCGGCACACCCGGAAGTGCTGGAGGGAAGAGAAATTGGGGACACCCAGAGTGCTTCCGGTTTCACACTGGGGAGTGCCGACGGAAGATTGTCAGGAGGCACCTGGAGCACATCCAGGTGACTATAAAAGGGGCCGCCTCCCTCCGTTCATTAGCTGGAGTCGAGTGGAAGAGGACGAGGTTTCGGAGAGGAAAGAGGCACCCTGAAGAGAAGAAAGGCATTGTGGAAAGAGGCCTGGACTTTGGGGTGATTGGTGCTACTGCACTGGGTTGTGCACTTTAATATTTGTACATAGTGTAAAATAAACGTGTGTTGGGTGAAATAACGATGTTCGTCTGTCTGTGTCCGGGTTGGTTCCCACAAGCTATTCAATATTTTAAGTGGATAAAATAATGTTTACAATGTATATAAAAGTGACAAAGGGTAAGCTTAAACTCCTTTTTCCTGGATTCAAGTACAAATTATTTACATTTTCTAAAGTTCCATCTCAGAAAAGATGCAAAGTAAATTTAAAAGTAAATATTGATCAAGATCAGAAAGATGAAACGGTTACAACTAAAATAAAAGGCATATAAAATAAAATATGGAATGAGAGCATATGGAAAAACACAGGAGAAAAGGCAAGGAACTTCAAATGCGTGAGAGTAAACTCTTCTCTTTTTTTCCAGAAGCATCAAAAGAGAGACATGCCCAACAATGACACTGAAGGTACCGGGGTTGTTACTCAACCCAATATGGTAATCAAAAGGGATTCCTTAATTCCTGCCAGAATACCTCAAACTGGATTGAAAAGAGCTCAAAATAAGAAGGTACATTTTCTAGGGAGGGAAAGTATGGAACACTGCTTGAGACTGCTCAGAGGTTTGTTAATTGGAAAATAGTCTCTAATTCTGCAGACTATGGCATAAGAAAGATTGCTAATTTACTTCTATCTGTACTTTGAACATGGACTTCTTTTCTATTTAATATAGCCCCTCTCAGTCAACAAGGGAAAAAGTTCATATCAGTTTTATTAATTATTAAAAACTAGTACATAAAATAAACTCAAAACAATGTTGCAATGGACTGCACTTTGGAGCAAAATAGTGTGATGATAAATAAAATAAAAAATATTAATGAAAATAGTATTATGGAAAATATAATTTTACAACAGGGTCATTTCATAACATAATACCCTCTTCAAAGGTACAGACTCTGATCCTGTCCATCAGTTTTTTTTGGATAAGCATGATGTGATGCCCTGTGTACTAGCACCTCTACACTTGGTCAAACTCTGGGCATCTGCATACATACCCAGATGGATCAGTGGTGGGTAAAACAGCAGCATAGATAAAAGTTGTTTAAAAAAAATCTTTATTTAGAAGGGCCAGAATGTATATAATACATCCATCCATCCATCCATCCATCCAGTATCCAACCCGCTGAATCCGAACAGGGTCACGGGGGTCTGCTGGAGCCAATCCCAGCCAACACAGGGCACAAGGCAGGAACCAATCCTGGGCAGGGTGCCAACCCACCGCAGGTATATAATACAGTATACGATAATTCTAGTGTCATGCACTCAGAAGTAAATGCAGTCCTCTACAGTGACACACAATATTTAGAAACAAAGAACAAAAGTACTGTAAGTAAATGTTAATCTGTAGAGTATTTATAATGGTTCAGAATAAAAGTGATGAAAAAATAGAGAAACAACCAACAAAGTTTAGAGGCATTGTGTCAATAACAAAAATCAGTGTTGATGAATTTTCTTGATCAATGTTATTGATCGGCAGCACAGTGACGCAGTGGTAGCGCTGCTGCCTCATTGTAAGGAGACCTGGGTCTCTTCCTGGGATCCTCCCGGGTCCATGAGTTTGTATGTTCTCCCCGTGTCCGTGTGGGTTTTCTCCCACATTCTAAATACATGCAGGTTAGGTGCATTGGTGATCCTAAATTGTCCCTAGTGTTTGCTTGGTGTGTGGGTGTGTGTGCCCTGCAGTGGGCTGGTGCCCTTCCTGGGATTTGTTTCCTGCCTTGCGCCCTGTGTTGGCTGGGATTGTCTCCAGCAGACTCCTGTGACTCTGTAGTTAGGATGTAGTGGGTTGGATAATGGATGGATGGATGTCATTGATTATATCAAATATTATTTGAAGAATTCAAAGACAACATATTATGAGCTCTTCATTACCTTTACCTGTAATCCTACATAGTAGGAAGTTCAGAGCTATTTCCAGGTCATAAACCTAGCCAACGGCATGAACACATTGCAAAAATTTTTAGAAGAAAGATAGTGCCTTTGTCAATATTTTAACAGAAAAAATTTTTGGTGAAATCAGATGACATACTGCTGGTCTTTGTCATGCACCCTTATTACTTGGCTGTAAAACAAAATTCATTTAATAGATTGTAATATCACCATTGATGCTTAAATACCCAATCCTGAAAACAGGGTTATTTAAGAGGTTGTTGTGAAAAACTTGATCCATGTGTTTTGTTTTTTTTTTTTTTTTAATTGTAATTCTCCATACATGCAGGATAGAAAATACACCGAGAAGTATCTAGGAAATGTAATAAATGAAATCCAAACTGGTCAAAATGAATATCCAATGCACTTAATAAGAACTTAGTGGCAAAGAGGCAAGTATCAAAATATGCAATGAACAAAAAATTTAGGTGGATATCTGGGGGTTGTTCCTTACAATTTATTTTATCAAAACATTACCCTGTCAATGTGGAATGCTGGAGTTTGGTGGAAGCAATCACATATTTGTAAATACGTGGCAGAGCTTGAGATCGAGTACAGTCATGTAAACAAATTACACTATCAAAATAAATAGTTATATTAATAGCAATGAGGCTATTTGAAGAATTCTAAATTTCCCATTAATAAGTAGCATCCTACTGTTATTCCTCTTGCTGAGCATTTAGAGTATTGACAACATATCTTTTTCATCCTTGAGTCCATTGACACAACAACTCTCCTTGACTTTAAAGTCACAATTTTGACAACATTCTTTAAATTTTTTGCAGTAATTTCGCCAGGACTGTAGTTTATTGTAAGGTTCCCAAATATTTCATAGAAAATATTTCAGTAAAGAAATAAAAAGAAATGTCACAAGGAATCCTATTTATAAGACATTCAGCAACCAAGACATCTACTGCATCAGTCAGAGCCCAGAGTGTACATTTTAAAGTGAAGAACGCCAAGCTAATAACCTACTACTTCAGACCGTACCATTTGAAGTTAGGCGGTGTTCACCTTACAGAGTAGCCTGCAATTTTCAATGTTTACTTAAAAATGACAAACAACAGATCAATACTTTTAAATCGGCTGAATTAATATTTTTCCCCATAAAGTTTTCTGTTACATTCTCAGTGAATGTCATAATGAGGCTGTGAGTGAAAACATTTTAAGTTAAGAAATGACCATAAGCACATGATTTAAGTGTAATTGTGTATGATACTATATACGGCAGAGCAAAGTCTTCAAGCTGTAATAAATGTTATATACAGAAAAAAATAAGGCAATGATGAGTGCAATTTGGGCTTTCCCTTTCATTTTACTGTATTACTTGAATTATGGCCTAAAATTATTTTGAGGGAAACTAACAATTCAGTGATCCCCCATTTTTCACAGAGTAAAGAGAATACGTTTTCAGACCCACATTTTTAATACATAGAAACATTTTAAACGTAGCAGGGCAGAATTGCTGACTTACAGCACCAGGGTCTCAGATTTGATTCATAGTCTGGACAAGGTCTGCATGTCTTCTGTGTGTGTGGTTTGGTTACTATAAGTAAGTGTGCACCATATGATTTTCTTACAGGATATGACATTTGGTGATTGGGTTGCCTCTCACATTTAATGACTCATCTGTACTGGTAGCTGATCTGAAAGAGGTGACTATGTGATTTCATAGACTGTCTCGATGCATGCTCAATAATCCAGGTAAGGAAATTCTAGAAAGTTGATTCTGTTCATCTGGACATTGAGTTTTTTTTAATGATATGCAAATTGTCCATTGATCAATGGCCATGAGTACCAGTCACAGAGAGTTGGGGAATGGCTGCCATCACCGCATTGTAAGATGGTGAAAGATGTACCCTTAGGCTCTCATGGCACTCAGTAAGGACGACAACATCATCATCCTTCCAGCAGACAAGGGGAGGTGCACAGTGGTACTAAACCAGACGGACTATCATGAGAAAAATTTGTCTCTGCTTAGTGACAAAAACACTTACGAACTCCCAAAACGAGATCCAGGTAGTGGTTACAGGAAAAAGGTGAGAGATTGTCTCAATCAATCAACCTCATACCACAGATTATACCCAGGGAAAGCTACACCAAGTCTGTATGGTTTACCGAAGATACTGTACATAAACAGGATGCACCGTAAAGACCCATTGTCTGCATGATCAATTCGGTTGCATATAACATCTCAAAGTTCCTGGCCGCTGTCCTCAACCCATTGGTAGGCAGCTCAAAACACCATATTCAGAACACTTTGGATTTTGTGGAAAAGATGAGAGAAGTCATTATGGAGGCAGATGAAACTATGGTCTTTTATGATGTTACATCTCTGTTCACTTGCGTTCCAGTTACAGAAGCAGTTGAGGTGGTCCACTCAGAAAAAGGACCACTCTCAGCACCGACCAAGTGTGTCTACTCTTGGAACTCTGTCTTCAATCCACATATTTCATATACAAAGGCCAGTACTACAGGCAGAAACATGGGTGCGCCATGGGTTTCTCAGTTTCACCTATTGTGGCCAATCTGTATATGGAAGAAATGGAGAAGAGGGTGCTCTTATCCTATCCTGGAACACCACTGAGCCATTGGTTCAGGTATGTGGACAACTCCTGGGTAAAAATCAAATCTCAGGAAGTACCACAATTCACTGTCCACATCAACTCAGTGGAAAAACACATCCAGTTCACCAGGGAGGACATGAAACGTGACAGGCTAGCTTTCTTAGATTGTAAAATTTCCATCAGCAATGGGGGACATTTGAAAGTTGATGTGAACCGTAAACCAATGCATACGGAACAGTATTTAAGGTTTGACTCTCACCATCTGCTAGAGCACAAAATAAGTGTCATCAGGACTCTACAACACAGAGCAAACACCATACCCACAGACGCAGTGGCCAGGGAAGCAGAAGAACATCATATCAAAAAGGCCCTGCTGGACTTTTGTCAAAGCAGGGAAGGCACCAAAAGAATGCTCTAAGCAATCCAGGAGAGAGGAAGGTCAACTGCTGCCTAAGTGAAAACCTTTGGTGATCCCTTATGTGTCAGGAGTATCAGAACAGCTGAGATGCATTTTTTCAAAACACCAGGTCTCTGTGGCTTTCAAACCCCAAAACACGATACGGCAAAAATTGGTTCACCCCAAGGATTGGGTGCCTCAGCACAGACAGAGAAATATAGTTTATGCAGTTAAGTGCCAAGAGGATTGCCATGAATCATACATCGGGGAAACCAGACAACCACTGGCGAAGCGGATGGCACAACACAGAAGAGCTACCTCATCAGGCCAGGACTCCGCAGTCTATTTACATCTGCAGGACAGTGGTCACTCTTTCAGTGATGAAGATGTGCCCATCCTGGACAGGGAGGAACGCTGGTTTGAGCGAGAAGTCAAGGAGGCCATTTACGTGAAAAAGGAACGACCATCTCTGAACTGAGTTGGGGGCCTAAGGGTACATCTCTCACCATCTTACAATGTGGTGATTGCAGCCATTCCCCAACTCTCTGTGAATGGTACTCATGGCCATTGATCAATGGACAATTTGCATATCGTTGATCACAAGGCCCATTGTTAGTCAATGGTACTATTTCGGTTATTAGGCCAAGATACTGTTTATAAGGTTGGAGAAACCTGCAGTCAACTGAGACTGAGGAAGTCACTCAGATGAGTAATGAAATGTATCGAAAAAAAACTGTGTCCAGATGAACAGAATCAACTATCTAGGATTTAATAGACTCTTGAATGGTTGGAAGCCTTTTGAACTGTTGAGAAGGTTGACTTTATGATACCCATGCAGTTTGACACTGTGAAGAATGATGAGATATTTTGCTTTATTTCTGTTTTTACAGTCGACTAAGTGTAGCTAAACTCTTTACCAGTATTCATTTTATTAGCTTGCATCTCATGACTAGTCAATACATTACTTATGCTAATCTGTTAAAAGCGCAATCATGCAATGTTACCAAGAACTTGCAGGTACTGGGCAACATAGTTAAGTATGTCTTCTTTGGAGGCTCAAGTGTAATATTTTTGGAACTAATATCCTAAAAGTAACTATAGGCCAGTAAGCTTAGCATCACAGGTTAATTAACAGAAACAACTATTAGGGAAAGGATTAAGCAACAGCTGTCTAGTAAAAAGCATATGATTGGAGAGAAGCATATTCTATTATTTATCTCAAAAAGACTTTGTTATAAGGTACCACATGAAAGGTTAGTGATCAAACTGAAAGAACAGGGGATTAAGTGTGTGGTGTCTGGATCAGTACAAAATCTGCTCAAACACTGGAAGAAAAGGGTTATGGTGAGAGGAACTGTTTCTGAATTAAATGATGTTAAAAGTGGTACCCATCAGGGCTCAGTTCTGAAGTCACTTCTTTTTTAATATACATAAATGATTTAGATAATGATATAATCCATGAACTGGTTAGGTTTGCAGATTATACCAAACTAGGCGAAAGAACAGATAATGAAAAGTCAGCATAAGTTTTTCTGGGGACTTGGGCAGAAAACAGGTTTGAACAGGTTTGTGGCAGATCAAACTTAAGTAAAAGTGAAGTGTGTCTTATGAGAAGGATCTGGCAATCATACTGGAGTTGTTACTGTTCACCTGTTATCTTGGAACATCTAACATTGAGGAGTAAAGAAGATTCCTTTTGTTTGCAAAACTGAGACAGGTTTCTAATACCATTTAAGCATGTTTGGTTTCTTAGAAAGCGCGTGACTTTTATTCAGTTAAGAGTGGATGCTTTGATCGAAGACTCTCATTTTTTCCATAAGTATCACATAACAGCTAATCATCCATCCATCCATTATCCATCCATACATCCATTATCCAACCCGCTATATCCTAACTTCAGGGTCACAGGGGTCTGCCGGACCCAATCCCAGCCAACACAGGGCGCAAGGCAGAAAACAAACCCCGGGCAGGGCGCCAGCCCACCGCAGGCTAATCATATGAACCAATGTCATTTAGCCTCACACTAAGACGAGCATTAACCAAGAAAAGCATTAATACTTGATTATTATTGGGTGAACTTTCACTGTTCAAATACATCTATTTAATGAGACAAAAACACTATTTTTAAAATAAAACACACTAATAAAAAGTAAACAAACTGAAAAGGCCTAAACATAACACCATCATGTAATATATGCACATCTAGAAAAACACACACATACACATTAAGAAAAAACTATGTTCTTTTTTCCTTTTTAAATTTTCTATAAATTACCACGTTAAAGCCTGCAAATGACACAAGCTTAAGTAGATGCGTATTGATTTTTTTATTACCAATTCATTAAGTGTACAACTAAAATGTACTTGTGAGTGTCATTTGAGAAGGTTTTTTAAAATGATCTATATTGTTAGGCTGACATATCTCTATTGGTATTAGTATTCCTGATTTTTGGTTCACAACAGCAAAATGACACCATACTTGGCCTGCTTGGCTCTTGGAATAATTTGCAGACTGCTATTACAAGATCAAGGGTTATAAATTGAAAAATTTGGGTTTGGGTTAGGCATTCTAAAATATAAGAAGGAGCAACATTATTTAAGGCTTTAGGCACCATTATTAGTATTTTCAAGTCAGTTCTAAAGTCACCAGTAACCAATGTAAGGATCTTAAAACTGGTGAGATGTGCTCAGATTTTCTTTTACTGGCCAGGATTCTTCCTGCTGCATTCTGGACTCACTGCAACCAATTCATATCTGTCTTAGGTCATCCGGTTAGGAGTGCATTACAGTAATCTAGTCAATTAAAAATAAACAGTAATAATTATATTTTCAGCATCTTCCAGAGTTATAAGAGGCCTAACTTTATCAATGTTCCTTAAATTGAAGCTGTCTTAGTAATCTGGTTGATAATGCAATCTAAAAGTTTAGGTCACAGTCTATGGTTACATCAAAATTCTTTACTTCCACCTTGGTTTTTAATATTAGGGAAAAGATTACTTCTAATACCCTCAATATTTCCATTTTTATTAAAAACCGAGATTTCAGGTTTTTTTTTTTTTCTTATCTAGCTTGAGTAAATTATTACTCATCCATTCAAAAAAAACAAGACAGAAATTGGGTCAGAGATTGCAGAGCGTCAGGGTCATCAGGTGCTAAAAATAAGTAAAGTTGGGTTTCAGTTGCAAAGCTGTGGTAGTTCACCTTGTGTTTTAAGATATTCTGGCCTAGTGGGAACATATAAATAGAAAATTACAATCAATCTAAAATAGATCTTTGTGGTACTCCATATAGAATATAATGGATCTCTGAATTACAATCACCACAACTAACCGTAGAATTTTCTACCTGTT
>JANRMT010049829.1:12890533-12916380 GCA_026402145.1 Polypterus bichir lapradei
TCGTGGACAGGGGTTCAAGGGAGCGAGAGCGCCCCCTATCGTTCACAATATATATGGATATATATATATATATATATATATATATATATATATATATATATATAGATATATAGATATGTATATATATATATATATATATATATATATATAGATAGATAGAGAGAGATGACAACAACACTCATATCAATGACAAAACAATTACATTAACAATCATGTTACGTTATTTTTAAAATATTTCCTTTTCTTTTTCATAACTTCTTTAACACACTACTTCTCCGCTGAGAAGCGCGGGTATTCTGCTAGTTTTGTATAAGAGGTACTACCATAATATATGTTGTCTGTATTACATAAGATTTTTGACCTAAATTAGTAAATGCAGAAGAAGTAGTAGATACTCTAGAAGCATTCACTATTATATATGGTGTGGCGGACGGTTGGGGCTCTCGCCCAGCCAGGACACCTGGAGGATGGAAGGACTGGGAGAAAGACAATACCTCCCCCGGGACACGAGAGGGCAGCCCCCCTGGTTTGCATCAGAGCCACGGGACTGGAGCCTGGAAGCTCAACCCTGTTGGAGCCCTTAGCTGCCACCAGGGACTGCCTGGACAACTGCGGAGCTCTGGACGGCAGCACTTTCTCCACACTCAGAAGTGTTTCCAGAAGAAGATCCGGAGTCACCTGGAGTACTTCAGGGAGGCCATGCAGCATTTCCACCACACCTGGAAGTGCTGCCAGAAACTAACGGAAGCGCACCTGGAGCATTTCCAAGTGCAATATAAAAGGGGCTGCCTCACTCCATTCAGGAAGCTGGAGTCGGGAGGTGGAAGACAGAGCTTGCGAATGGACGATTGAAGGCGGTAGAGAAGAGAGAAGAAGAGAGAGAAAGGGAAAGAAAGATGGGACTGAGTTTATTTTTGTGGAGAACTCTGTGCTGGGTAAAGGGCAACAAAAGAAAAAGAAAAGAAAATTATCTGCTTTGGGACTTGTGAGTCTGCGTGTCTGTCTGTGTCAGGGCTGAACTGAAGTACAGTAAACCCTCGCTTATTGTGGGTAATCCGTTCCAGACTCTACCGCGATAAATGAATTTCCGCAAAGTAGGATTCTTTATTTATAAATCTAATATTTTCGCAGTTAGAGAATAGAAAACCTGTTTACGACCTTCTTAAATACATTTTTTAACATTATTATAGCCCTCTAGACATGAAATAACACCCTTTACTCAAAAGTTTAAACTGTGCTCCATGACAAGACAGAGATGACAGTTCTTTCTCACAATTAAAAGAATGCAAACATATCTTCCTCTTCAAAGAAGTGCGTGTCAGGAGCAGAGAATGTCAGAGAGAGAGAGAAAAGTAAACAATCAAAAATTAATAGGGCTGTTGGGCTTTTAAGTGGAAGCACCGCGATAAAGCGGCCGCATGGAAGGGATCAATGTGAAGGTAGTCTTTCAGCATTTTTTTGAGGAGCGTCCTTATCTTCTAAGCAAACAGCCACTGTGCAAACAGCCCCTCTGCTCACATCCCCTCCGTCAGGAGCAGAGAATGTCAGAGAGAGAGAGAGAAAAGCAAACAAGCAAAAATCAATAGGGCTGTTGGGCTTTTAAGTACACAAAGTACCCGCGATAAAGCGGCCGCAATGTGAAGGTAGTCTTTCAGCATTTTTTTAGAGGAGCGTCCATATCCTCTAGGCTAGTGTGCAAACAGCCCCTCTGCTCACACCCCCTTCGTCAGGAGCAGAGAATGTCAGAGAAAGTGAGAGAGACAGAGAAAAGCAAAAAATCAAAAATCAATACGTGTTGTTAGAGCTTTTAAGTGTGCGAAGCAGCGCGCGGGAAGCATATCGTATATCATTGAGGAGTTTTATTTAATACGTAATACGTGCTCTGATTGGGTAGCTTCTCAGCCATCCGCCAATAGCGTCCCTTGTATAAAATCAACTGGGCAAACAAACTGAGGAAGCATGTACCATAAATTAAAAGACCCATTGTCCGCAGAAATCCGCGAACCAGCGAAAAATCCGTGACATATATTTAGATATGCTTACATTTAAAATCCGCGATGGAGTGAAGCCACGAAAGTCGAAGCGCGATATAGCGAGGGATCACTGTATATGTTATATTTTGCATTAAAGTGAGTTTAAACTAACTAAATATTTTATGTCTATGCTGCAATGAATGTTACAGGATATATGTGGCTCACCTGTGTTCTGTGTTTCTGTTTTTAATGTAACATACATTGGAGTTTGAAGTAAGTTACATTAAAGAAATTAAACCCCTATGGGAAGCCTCAGATTCTCAAGTAAGATCTCCTAAATTTCCAAAGATTTCAGCTCCATTACAGTAACTGAAAGCACAGACAATTATTGTCATGAAGAGAAAACCACAGGAAGTCCACAGTATACTTTATGATAGTTTGCAAATATTAATAGGTGGTGATGATGTTTTTGGAAAAAATACGCATTAATATGCAGCTTTCTTTGCCACACTCATTGCAGATTCTGCAAATACATCAATCATCGATTCCAACTACTTAGAAATGACCTCAGAAGACTTTGGAAACCCATGAAAGTGGTCTCAAGAGGCTCTGCAAGTTATAAAGAATTAAAGAAGTAGAAGAAGAAAGAATATTTTGAACAGAATTTGGATTAATAGAAAACACAAAAGGATCACTCACTTCTGCCTTAAGATCTTCTCCACTTTTCCCCACTTTATATGCAAGTTGGTTAATGGACTCATCATCAAGACCCATGTACCAACGATAGAACAGAAGAATTTCCACAATAGCATCGCAATTATAGGCACAAGTGGTTCCAGGTATAAAAGTCGTACCTTCATCTGTTGCATATGAAATTAACTGTGAGATTGTTCCCTTCAGCTTTGTCTTTTTATTTTCAGCAAAGCTGGCCATTTCAGTGATTTCATGTGAGCACAAATCTTTCTTCTTCTTTCCTACTTTAACTTTCAAGTCTTGACAAAGTTCCATGAAATCAAAATCAGTTGTGCAGTGGCTTGACACAAGGAAGACACGGGGAGAGTCCAATCCATTTGTTTTTAAATGACTAATACAATTATCTTTTATTTTCTCATATCCTTCATTCCTGCTGTACTAATCATCATTATGTTCATGCTCATCCATTTTGCTCCATACAACATAGAAATCTTGTTTAATTTTTCTTATCTTTTCCACAAAAAGTTTGTCATTCTCTGTAAACCTGTTTCCAACAATTAATATGATTAAGTGATATTTTGTAAATGTGAATTTCTTAAAATATTTTGCAATTTCAAATTTTGGCGTTCCAGCATCAGGAAGATCCCATAGAAAGACAGAAGGAAGACTTGGATGTTTATATTTTTTCGGTTCCATGGTTTGTTCAGAAAAGCCCTCTTCAGCTGCTTCAGGGTTTTCAGGTTTCAGACCACAAACAGCATTGATGAAAGCTGATTTCCCTTTTCCTGATTCTCCTGTTACAACAATGTGAAATTTTCTTTGGTCAAGCACATGTTGTATCTCATTAATTATGTCTTCTAATCCATTGTCAGTAAATGGTGAGGAGAGTTTTGGTTGAATCTTAGCAAGTTCCAGTCTGATATTTTCAGTTACTTCTGTCTGTTTAAGAAATAAACCACAAAATATTTTTAATATTGTAGATTAACTGATACAATACAGGTATACAACAGTTACAATGGGTGTGTGTGTAATTATTTTTTTAAAGTTTTTCTAAATAAAGTCAAAACATTTCTTATTCTTTATCTTTTCCTTTTATGATGTGTTTAATGATATACAAATATTTTCACCAGATATGAAAAAACATGATAATCAGGCACAATAGGTTTCAAGATGTTTAAGGAAAAATACATTTTCTGCAAAACATTAAAATGGTAGCTTTCATAAAACATCTGTTATACATATTATAGATGTATAATAAAGAAATAAACTGTCCAACATCAATCTCAGTTAGACTCAGTGGTTCACATTAAGTACTACTTACTGTCACACACGTCAGCTTGGGAGACAACTTAAAGACTCAAATAAATGTAATTACACTCCTAACCAGGGGTTAGCGCTGTTTCCTGAAGCCTTTTCTCATCCTGCAGAAGCAGTGGTTGACAGTTGTGTTCCTAATGACATTACTTCCAGTTCCTCACTTGCTGAACTTGCGTCTTCCTGTCCTCTCAAGTGAAAACTGTCTCCATCGCTATCTTGAGTGTATAAAAAACGTCTCACGACTTTACAATGCACTTATTTTTATTTTGTATTTGATTTACAGACTTCCAATAATACAGGGATCACCACTGTACTCAAGCACTTTATCGATTTTTTTTTTTCTTCTTTTTACAACACATTTTATTAGGTATTTTTTTGTACTATGGTATCTCCACTCTTAGTCCTAACCAAGAAGACATAAAACAAAATCCTCTAGGCTACTGATGCACAAGAAACCTTTTAAAACACTGACAATGTTATTAACTACAATACCAGGTTTTAGGACATTTTATTTATCCTTACAGATTGAGTTGGAAGTGGAAATAGAGGTAATAATGTACAAATTGTAAAGCAATTTCCTTGTTCTGGCAAACTTCATTCCTATGACTGCTCTATGAAAGTTCAATTTAGTAGAACAGGATCATAATATTCAAAACACAGAGTTTCTAGGAATACAATTGGCATTGGAAGAGTGGAGACACTGATTAGAAGGAATTTAGCACCATTTTTAGGTGCATGTGTATATAATGCAAGAAGCACCTACTCCAATGACCATATCTGTCTGTTTGTCTGTCTGTTTGCATGAAGCAACTTGGCACACTGTTTACCAATTTTGTTAAACTTGGCATGCTTATTCTTCAAGTAGTACTAGGGTGTTGTACTGCGTTAGCCATTATGAATATAGTGAGAAATCAAGCAAAATGACACCTTTTATTGGCTAACTAAAAAGATTACAATATGCAAGTGTTTCGAGGCAATTCAGGCCCCTTCTATCTTGCCTGAAGAAGAGGCCTGAGTTGCCTTGCAAGCTTGCCTATTGTAATCTTTTTAGTTAGCCAATAAAAGTTTTTCATCAAGGAAATTCATCAAGATTATTCAATTTTTATTGAGATATCTTAAACAGATTGCACTGTACTAAGTTTTGAAATTTCAAAATTTCCCACTGAAGAAAGTAGGCAAATCTGAAAACCTGTCTCTCCTAAAACACAGAAACATTCTCTTCAATTTTAACAATGAATTTTACCTTGACATTGATTACACCAACTTGTCTATTTTGTATATTTACCTCTTTTATTTGTCCATTTGCCACTTGAATCTCCACAATGCCAGGGAAAATGCATGCACACATGCAAGCAGCTCGTATAACAACACACTTCTCCTAATGCTTTAAGTAAGTTAACCATAAAAATAATAATGAAACAAAAACACTTCTCTGGAAAGGAATATGAAAGAAAAACAATGATGTAAGCTTACATAAGACTGAATTGTGTAAACCAATTGCATGAACCTACTTTGTCAAACTGCAGCTAAAGGGTGTTTGAACTTACACAGTAATTACACAGGAAAGATGCGTCTCCTCTAAGTGATATAAACAGTGCATGGCTTTAGAAAGGTAAGTGCAGTTGATCTGTGCTACAACAGTGACTACATTCTGGTTTGTAGAGTTCATGAAGTGGCTGCTTGTGCTGCAGGTAGTAAGACAGGGCAGGATAAAAGGGTACACATACTGGAAGACTTGACTAACAGTATAACATACAATAGACTGAGTTTGGGTTATCATTTATCAGTACCCAAAAAGCCTCTTTTGCTTCAGACTGGAGTTAAAATCCTAAAGATTGTTACCTTTGGTATTCCCATTATACAGTATAATAAATCAGTTCCTTTCTAAGCTTTTAGTTATTTACATCATTTTTGTGAATCACTGGGTATTAATTAATGCTAGCTGTATTACACCGCTTTACCCAGGATATTTGGTAACTCAATGAGTGTCAGTTTTAGTACCATTGGTTAATTGGGTGTATCAGAAGCACTACTGTGTGTAACTAAATAAGTACTTTTATGTGTACAATATTTGTAGGTTTTTGTTTTTTTTTAAGGTCTAATGTTATCAATAGGCAGGTTGGTGTAGTGTTTAATGATTTTGACCCGGAACTTCAAACTCTGAGGCTGTGGGTTTAAATCCTGCTTCTAATGCTGTGAGCAAGTCACTTCACCTGCCTTTGCTCCAGTTGGAAAAACAAAAGTAATGGAACTAATTGTATCACAAATATTGTTTTTGTAAACGAAAAACAGGAAAATAAATGAAAAACAGGAAAGAACAGCTTAAATTAGGACTTTAACAGCCAATCTGATACAAGAGCCAACCTGATATTCCAACTGGCCCCACTGCTCTGTTGGTTTATTTCCATCACAAATACTTTCTTCACTTGAGATAAACTGACTTTCAACCCAGCGGTATTTTTAATACTTTTAAAAAGCATCTCCCTTTCTTCTGCATTTTGTATACTGAAATCAAATCATGTAAAAAAGTCATTAAGTTCCTCTGATTAAGGTTGTTATTCGTGTCTATGGGAAAGTTTGCACTTCTTTTAACGTCCAGCCTGATGATTAATTTCAGGCCTTTCCAAACCTTGGTTTGTTATCATCAAACTGCCTCATGATTTTTTTCTCACTAAATATTCTTATTTTAGTTAATTAATCTGTTAATCCTTTGCAGTAAAACTTGCTTTTCTTCTACGTTATTTTTACTGATGAGCATGTTGTTTATCCAGTAGTAGTGCTTTAAACTCTTTAGTGATCCATGGCTAAATATTTGGGTCCGCCTTGACAGTTCTTTCCTTAACTGTCATAGACTCATAGAATTTTGTGTATTCACTGACACTGTAAGTGGCCTTATTCAGTGCTTGTGAGGATGTCAGCACATCCCATAATACAGGAGAAACATTCCTGCAGTTATTCTACACCATCATTGCACCAGATGTGTGATTTCCACATGGCTAGTTTTTCTTGTTTCAGTTTCTATTTATACTTAAGTAGTAAATAAATAACAAAAAGAGGGATTAACAAGCCAAAGGGAAATAACACCCTCTTTGAATTTTTATATTTTTGTTTTATAGAGCATCAAAAGGAGTGATAAGAAGTCGACAGAATAGAGAGTACTGCATGTACTGAAGGAGGCAACTTATTTCATCCTTCCCTTTCACTTCTAGTAGCAGCCTTCATTTGTATAGAGAGTCCTGTTTACTTTTCTGGGCAATTCCTTCCTTTCCTTCATGGTGCTCAGCAGATAAGAGGACATTGTCCCTAAGAATAGCACACTCAAAAAGCATTATTACTGACAGATATGGAAAAACTGAAAAGGACATGTTGACTAATTTTCATTTTTCTGTATGTTATTAAAATTCAATAATATATGAAGGCATTTTTTGAGATTTTGGGGTATTTATTTATTTATTTTAATTATTATTTTTTAAAATCTATTTTGTCCTGGGTATGATGATAAATTGCATTTGACCCTGCAAACAGTCCTCTAACTTGCATGGAAAACTTGGGGGCTGGAGGCGTGATTGGCACTTCAGCCACCTAAAAACTTAACGCAGCTCTGAAATGGCAGACAAGACTCCTTTCTGCTCTCTGCTTGCATTATGAAGGGAATGGGGGAAAGCCCTCAGGAGTCTCATTCCTAGAAGAGTCGAAACCACTGGAGAGCCAGTGGGGTCAGGTCTTTTAGGGATTAGAACTGGTGTGCTGCTGAGGCATCACCCACTGCATGACAGCTCTCGGGTCCCAAATTGAGGTGCCCTATCCGGGTTGGCACGTAGAACCTCTTGTCTCTCCAGCATGGCAACCATCTTCGTCTGCTGTTGGAGAGTTTTGTAACTTTGCATTTCAGTGGCTGCACTCTCTAAGGTGTGCAGACCAGTGATTGGTCAGATCTCTGTAGGTGGGTACACCTTTTATTGGTCTGGTTGCACTGATGGTTGTCATACTCAGGAAGGAGCTGTGGATCAGCTCCTCCTGATGGTGTCCAATGTCACTCTTTTCAATAAGTGTATTATGAGACTCAGGTTAAGGAACTCTATGGATGCCTTGTCTGTTGACCCAGCCTATGCTCCAACCGTGGTGAGTGATGTCTTAGTGAGGGAGACATTCTATGCACAACATCGCTTGGTGGTTGATGACTGTCCAAGAGGTGACACTGTTCTGGCCATGTGCAACTTCAGTGCAACCACTGGTGCTGACAGTGTTGGCTCTAAGGATTGTGTCAATTCTAATGGTGTTGGTGACCATGGTGAAAGTGGTTCCATGTTCCTTAAATTTGCAAAAGAACAGGGGCTGCAGATCACTGGATCCGGTTCCAGTGCCCTTGGTCACATCGCTGGACTTGGTACTACAATATTGGTGGTGCGGTGAAGCAGATCCATCACATCCTCATGGGCAGATGCTGGAGGATCCTACAGAACTACAGGGTCTACAGAAATGCCCAGTTTGTGAATTCTGACCACAGACTTGTTGTTGCTACTCTGAAGATCCAGCTAAGGTCCAGTAGGCTACCACCTATTACAAAAAAAGAGACTGGACCTGGCCAAACTCCAAGATCAAGCTGTTTCTAATGAGTTTGCATTAAGTTTGTATGAGAAAGTTGCAGATTTGGGAGCGGCGGCTGATCCTAATGTAATGTGGGAGGCATTCCATGACAAGTCCCAGAACATTGCTGAGGGTTGTGTTAGTGTTGCCGGTGTCCTCAGAAGGAGGTGTTTTATCTTGCAGGGCACCCTGTATCAAGAGGAGTCTCAATGCACAGCTCGATGGCCACTCTAGTCTCTACTGGGAACTAAGAAGGTGGCTTTGAGGGGTCTGATGGCAGATAAGGAGGCTTTTGTTAGAGGAATCTGTGAACAAGTGACACAAGTGGCACGTCCCACTTACAGAGGAATCAAAGTATTATGCACATCTGAATCTGTTTCTTAGAAAGTCGCACTCAGGATGGGTGATGGAGTAGCCCTTACAGGTTGCAGTTGTGACTAGCTAGGCTGGCTACTTTGAGCTGCTGTTTAAAGCTGATCATCTTGCTAGGATGTTGAATATCTCTGGTCCACTTTTCTTGAGGCTGATCTTCCAATTAGCTGTGAACCACACAATCTCGCTGAGATTGTACAGCTGAGATTGAACCAGCTGAAGCAAGGTGCAGGGATTTGTGGTATCCAGGGTAAACTTCTGTAGGCTGGTGGCTTCTATTTGGGGGATGGGTGTCATACAAACTGACTGGAAAACAGGAATTTTCATCCTTATCCGGAAATGGAAGGGTAATCCCCTTAATTGCGGCAGCTACAGAGGGATAACATTGCTCTCGGTGCCGGGTAAGTTCCTTGCTAAGGTCATCCTCAATAGGATCTGTGATCACTTGCTCACCTAGCAGTAACTGGAGCAGCCTGGTTTTATATCTAAGAAGTTGACCATCAACCACATCCTGGTATTGAGCGTTCTCATCAAGAGCAAACATAAATATCAGATGAGGTTCTTTGCAGTCTTTGTTGATTTTCATAAAACCTTTGACTCAGTTGGTTGATTTTATATATGATCGAGTGCAGCTTTGGCACAAAATAATTTTGACAGGCTGGGACCTGTTTCAGGCAAACATATAGTAGTTTGTTGTTTGAACGTACAACGTGCATGTACCACAAAGCTGTGTTTATCTGCTTGGAATGAATCAGAAGTGAGGTGCATGCATACGCCATTACACGTGCATGTCACACTTGTATAAGCTTCTACATTTTCCATAGAATTCACACCAACTTTTGTGGCAGTGGTTGGGCATGAGCAGAGCAGACTGCTCCACACATACACACACACACATGTCTTTTGTAATGAGAACTGAGGTGCATGCAAGCGCTGAAAAAATTTAAATGTGCATACATACACCATCTAGTGGCTGTGGTTAAGCATAAACAGAAATGTTTCATACACACACACATACACACACACACAGGTCTTCTGTTTATATATGTATAATATCCAAGCCACAATGCTTCAAAGTTATACTATGAGCAACACTTACAAAACAAGTGTAACATTGAGTCTTTCAGCAAATGCATCCTTCTCAATAGAGTCAAAACTGTGATCAGAATCTGGCTTAAGGTCTTTATATTCCATATCACTAGTATTCTGTGACTTTTGAAAGGCTTCCTCAACCATGTTTACTTTTGTGAAGTTGAAGAAGACATTTCCATTGCACAAACTTCAAGTCTTATGGTTTGTTAACTAAACAATCCCCATGCACTCTGACAGAAGCTTGTGAGTAATGGTGTCTAAAGATGAGCAGTTGTACATGTAATTTATTTCCTGCTGTTTATGTATGGCTGTGACATGTAATATGAATTATGAATCACAGACAACTATACAACACATTGAAATGCTCTAAGCCTCATCGATCCAATTGTAAAGAGCCTTTCACTATATGTGGCTCAACATGGGTGAGATTTTTGGTAAAAGCAGGCTCATTTAGCTATGCCACACTGCTTGTATTGGGGTATATGTGTACAAATACCATATTTTACTAATGAAAGACATTTATTTGAAAGAAGACACCCTCAGGAAATTTAAAAATGCCATTATTTCTTTTGATGGACTAATTGCAATGTACACAAACAACTTTGAAATTTGGCAGTGTTTCAACAACTGGACACCTCGAGCTTAAGTGGAGCTTAAGTTGAATAAATGGTATTCAATTAGTAATAAATCTGTTCCTTATTATTATTAACAAGTTTAAGGGTTGTTAGTTTATGTAGTCGGACCCTGCCTCTTCTATTATATGGATCTGTTGAATGGGTAGCAAGCAGGGTGCAACTCTGGCCACCAGGACATGAAGATCAGTTTGCAGGTAATTCTTTGTGGCATGGTCAATGAACTCTGTGATTCCCTTTTTATTTTTTTATTTTTTTTACTTGTTTCCAGTTAGAGGCCTTTTGTTGCATTTTGTTTCTGGTCATTGTTCTACCACTCTCTTTTATAGTATTAGACAGGGTGGCACAGTGGTTAGCATTTTGACCTCAGCTCAGGACCTATTTTTCGTCACAATAATCAAAACAGTACAGCTGACGCACACATCTTTAACAACAACAACAACAACAACATTTATTTATATAGCACATTTTCATACAAACAGTAGCTCAAAGTGCTTTACATAATAAAGAATAGAAAAATAAAAGGCACAATAAGAAAACAAAATAAATCAGCATTAATTAACATCGAATAAGAGTAAGGTCCAATGGCCAGGGGGGACAGAAAAAACAAAAAAAAAAACTCCAGACGGCTGGAGAAAAAAAAATAAAATCTGTAGGGATTCCAGACCATGAGACCGCCCAGTCCCCTCTGGGCATTCTACCTAACATAAATGAAACAGTCCTCTTTGGATTTAGGGTTCTCACGGAAGGACTTGATGATGATGGTTACGTAGACTTCTGGCTTTTAATCCATCCATCATTGTTGGAGTATCATGAAGCTTTGAGTAGGTGGAGGTGGCAAAGGCCACCACCACAAAGAAACCGGAAAAAGAAACAGAAAAGAGAGTAGGGGTCAGTACAGATTTTAGAGCTACCCTGAATAGTTATTATGAGGAAATTGAACATATAGAGTATCAGGATTAAGTTAAATTAAGTTAAATTGAAGTTATACAAGGTGTGGCAGAAAAGTAATGAGACTGGCAACACTGCAAGCGATCTGGCAACTCTGCGCTGTTGTCCTTGATAGAGCACGTGTATCAGTACCCTCCCATAGCTCAGTGCGAGTTTCAACTCCTTCCGTTAACTACATGATTTTTGTGACTGCTATTAGCGAAGTTGTGTTTTTGGTTGTGCGTCACGCAAAATGGAACAGCGGAATTTGGAGCAACGTTGTGCTATTAAATTTTGTGTTAAGCTTGGAGAATCGGCAAGTGTGACGTTTGAAAAGTTAATACAGGCCTATGGGGAACATTCTTTATCCCGAGCTCAAGTTTTTCAGGGAGGCCTTCAACTTTGAAAACCAATGAAAATATCGAACGTGTGAACACTCTTGTGAGATCAGACCGTCATTTAACATTAAGAATGTTGAGTGAACAATTAAATTTGAACAGATTTACCGTTCATCAAATTTTGACTGAACATTTGCACATGCGAAAGGTCTGTGCCAAAATGGTGCCGAAAAACCTCACAATTGAGCAGAAGGACAATCGAAAAAACACATTCCTGTGGTTCCCCAGCCCCCCTTATTCACCTGACCTCAGTCCGTGTGACTTTTTCCTTTTTCCTAAACTGAAAAATGTCCTCAAAGGACGTCATTTCGGGACTTTAGAAAACATCCAAAAGAGTGTAACGGACATGCTGAAGACCATACCGGTTGAAGACTTCCAGCGCTGCTACCAACAGTGGGAACAACGTCTCCATCGGTGTGTAGCTGCCCAAGGGAACTACTTTGAAGGGGATAACATTGATGTTTGAAAAAAATAAAAACTTTGGTAAATAAAAAATCAGTCTCATTACTTTTCTGCCACACCTCGTAGAAAGGCCATGTTAAAGTAATATGTTTTCAGCAGTGTTTTAAAGTGCTCTACTGTATTAGCCTGGCGAATTCCTATTGGCAGGCTATTCCAGATTTTAGGTGCATAGCAGCAGAAGGCCGCCTCACCACTTCTTTTAAGTTTTGTTCTTGGAATTCTAAGGAGACCCTCATTTGAGGATCTGAGGTTACGATTTGGAATATAAGGTGTCAGACACTCCGATATATAAGATGGGGCGAGATTATTTAAGGCTTTATAAACCATAAGCAGAATTTTAAAGTCAATCCTGAATGACACAGGTAACCAGTGTAGTGACATCAGAACTGGAGAAATGTGCTCGGATTTTCTTTTCCTAGTTAGGATTCTAGCAGCTGCATTCTGCACTAGTTGCAAACGATTTATGTCTTTCTTGGGTAGTCCTGAGAGGAGTGCATTACAGTAATCTAGTCGACTGAAAACAAATGCATGAACTAATTTCTCAGCATCTTTCAGTGATTTAAGAGGTCTAACTTTTGCTATGTTTCTTAAGTGAAAAAATGCTGTCCTAGTGATCTGATTAATATGCAATTTAAAATTCAGATTACAGTCAACAGTTACCCCTAAGCTTTTTACCTCCGTCTTGACTTTTAATCCTAATGTATCCAGTTTATTTCTAATAGCCTCATTGTATCCATTATTGCTAATCACTAAGATTTCAGTTTTCTCTTTATTTAACTTGAGAAAGTTACTATTCATCCATTCTGAGATACAAGTCAGGCATTCTGTTAGTGAATGCCCTTTAGCCCTCAGGGATACTTTAGAGACCATTGTAACATTATAATCCACTCATAACTAGTCCAGCTCCCCCAACCTCAGTGACTTTAAAGCATTTTGCTCACTTTGCTAGTGTTCCTAAACATTTCATGATTTTGCTGAATTCGTGGTAAAATTAACTCCATGGGCTTTGTTTATCACTATGGATGAGTTATCTTAGAGACAATGCTAAAGTGACAGAAAAGGAATGGATCAACCAGTGTTACAGCGAGAGTTTTTCTTTGCAAAACAAAGAACAAATATTTTTTCATACATTTTCATTAATTCTGTAGTCCACATGGCTGCCTATTTAAAAGTCCAGCCATACACATAAAGTAAGTAGGGAGGCATAGGAATAAAAGAAGACAAACAGCTACTGACTAAAAGAGCATTCAGCTGGACTCACAAAAAAGACTGTTTTTGGATGGCTCAATTGGTGGGTTGCATACATAGGACAAACATAAGACCAATAATGTATCGGTAGAAATGACAGCCATGCAAACAAACTTGAAAATAATAGCTGCTCTTTAGTGTGATTCAGAAAGCTGAAACGACAAAGAAAAAGAGGCAGCTGCAGTTTAGATGGTTAGTCATACAGTTGCATAGAAAAAAAAAGATGTTAGGCTGTGAGAGTAAATTGCTACTTGCACTGATGGTCAGTAGACTGTACAGGCAAACAGAAACACAGAGGCTTTCTGCTCAGTTGGCTTCACAGAAAAGCAAAGCAAACTTTTTGTCATTGGCCAAACACCTATACAAAATAAAAATTGGCTTGCCATATGCAAAGTAGTGAACAGCTACCTTTCAGCATGGAAAGCTTCTTAAAAGAGGGGTCAACCACCTACTAAGTACGAAATGGATGCCTAGAGAATATAAACAATTGTGTTTGTGATGTTACCGGCCTTTCCAGTTTAAAGATGACAGTGGTCCCATTCAAAATAATCCCTTAGTTGGATAAACAAGTTATTTTATAATAGCTTAGATTTAATTAGGTCAAGTGCTAGGTTTTGCTTCAGTGCTGAAATATTTTTTTGAATTTGACTTTGATTTTAGTTTTGTTCCTGTAATTTGGTTAGTTAGTTCCTTTTTTGACCTTTGCCTGGGCTATGCTACAAATTTCGTTTTATATTTTTTATCTCCTGGTCTTTTTTTTATTTAGTCACAACAATCCCTGGAAATAATTTTTCAATGTCGAAAACAGAAAAACCAAATGCCAAAATAAAACCAAAACATAAACCAAAAACCAATGAAAATTCCAAAACCAACTCAATAAACAGCAAAAAATATGGGGAACGGGTGAAAACTCATTTAAAAACCTCCCAATATTGGTAATTTGCTTGTACAGTAAATTTTTGAAGGAGCACAGAATAAATCATTGTTATTGTCAATACGAATAAATTCTATTTTGTGCTTGTTTTTCTTTCCATATCTCCAAGCAGAACTAAATCTCCCTAAATATTAATTGTACAGAACTAAGAAGGGTCTACTACCATGTTTCCCCGAAAATAAGACCTACTCCAAAAATAAGCTGTAGCATGATTTTCAGGCTGCTGTGTAATATAAGCCCTACCCCAAAAATAAGCCCTAGTCAAGATCATCAGCTGAAAAGTAAGGCGCCTAAGGCCTGGTTTGTATTTCACGAAATGCGACGTGTGTGCCTGAAACATCTGTTAAATTCCGACAACACCTTGCCACAATATCTCTGAAAAACATGTTTAATGATTACACCCATCAATTTGGGGATGCACCCATTCCAGCAGCATCGGCGCAATACAGAAACAAAAGCCCTGGATGAGGCATCAGCTCATCGCAAGGTGAACACAAGCACAATCATACACACTGGCGCCAAATCCCCATAACTTCATGTCTTTGGATGGAAAACTGAGCACACTGTGGAAACATGCAAACTCCAGGCAGGGAACACAAGGTACGTGACTCCCTGCGAGACAGCAGTGCTACCGCTCTGCAACCATGCCATCCCATATGTGTAACTATTTGCAGTATTCATTATTTAAACAAAGTTAACAATTTATCTGTAAAATGTAACATACATATTTTAATGCAGTTCATCATGATAGTGATATCAAGTATAAATCTAAGAATTCTAAATGAGCAGAGAGCTGGAATATCATAAATGTAATGTGTTCTGTGGGGCGATGCTGCTGTCAGTTCAGGAGGAATCCTTAGCGATTTAACAACTGGGTCGGTTTTAAGATGACATTTACGACAGTCTGCTTTAATGATAAAGTAAACTACAAGTTTAAAGCCGAAATTTTCACTTTAATCACAAAAATAGACATTTTCATTATGTCCTTATTTTTTTTCTCTGTGGCTCAAATAAGCCGCCGTACATTCTGATAGTATATTGTAAAGGCGCAAAAAAAAAAAAAAAAAAAAAAGATGGCTTAGAAGATGGTATGTGAGACTTTTAAAATGTATCGCGTCATTACTTTGGGGAATATGCGACTCTTGAATATAATAGCACCATGAATGCATTTGTATGTTGGCATTTTGCTTCACCACATCGAACCATTCATCAAACGCACAATGATCCTTGAGGATCCTAAAAGTGGCTGGAGTAGCAAGAAATTCAGGCTGAAATTCAGGGTTTGAATGTGGAGAGTTATGACGATATTCCAGAAGAAGATGACATGACTGTATTTGGATAAATGTATATTTTTGTACATGAATAAATATAAGACATCCCCTGAAAATAAGCCCTAGTGCATCTTTTGGAGCAAAAAATAATATAAGACCCGGTCTTATTTTCGGGGAAACACAGCATATCACACAATTGTATTGTCACATTTACCCAAGGCTTCAAGAAATGTCTTTCAGTGTCACAAGAATTAAAATAACATTTGAGCATGGCTCAAGTAAGTCAAATCTAAACATTGTAATGAAAAAGGGAACCACGCCATAAAAACTGATTTTTTTGCATTATTAAAGAAAACCTTGAAATAATTTTAAAGAGTTATTAAAAGCAGAAAAGAGGTACTAAATTATATACAATAGGGAAAAGTTTAAACCACACATACACGAAAGTCAATTCGACTGTAAAGCGTATGCCTTGTAGTTTTTGGTTCTGGACTTACTAGTACTCACCTTATCATTGTAACCAGTAAAATATTACTTTTAACAGATCCATTTAGAAATTTAATTTTAAAATTAAAATATTACCTCAGAATTGTCTTCAATTGCTTTTCTCAACACCTTCACTGCAGACTTGGTGAAATCATCAAGTGCACTATTCAGCAAAATGGAAGTTGCAATAAAAGAGATGGTAGCTCCAATAATGAACCCAATTACAGGTATTATCAGAAGGGCATCATCAGCAATCATTACAGCACCAGAAACGATCGATGTGAGCAATTTTGTGACAGATGAAGGGGTGATATTAAGCACAAATAGGCTTGTAATTTCTGCTTTCAGCTCTTCAATAGGTTTGTTAACTCTACAGGCAAGTCTGCAGAGAGATTTGTCATTGAGTCCCAAAGTAGCTTTGCATATGCAGAAGTGTGGCTACTAGGATACCGATATCACAGGCAAAAGATAAGCCAGGAACTGGAACTGCTCCAATTCCAGCAGAAACTGTTGCTGCCAGAGCAATTTGTGCTTGTAGAATTTTTTTCTTCTTTTCAATTACACCTTCAGTAAGATTGGGAAGTGAGAGCACAAACACATTCTTCTGCTCAGACTCTAAACAATCACAAAATTGCATGAAATCATAACGAACTGGACATCAACTGGAAACAAGGAAAACCCGTGAAGTGGTTAATCCACTTTTCTCTAGGTTGTTTTTATAGTAACTTCTTATTTTATCAAATTCTTCTTCCATCTTGCTACGAACAAAATAGAACTCTTTCCCCATTTTCTTTATATCTTTAGCTAACTTTGCATCATTCTCCTTGAATCTCTCTCCAGCTATTAAGACAAACAAGTCATATGTTTTAAAGTTAACTTTATCCAGGTATTGGCGAGCAGAAAATGTTGTTGTTCCAATTCCTGGGAGATCCCATAGGAAGACGGAAGGGAGTGTTGGGTGTTGATAAGGTGTTGGTTCTGAGGTTTGCTCTGTTGAACCTTCTTTAGCTGCTCCTTCATCATTGGGTTCCAGGCCTCTCATGGCATTAATGAAGGCAGATTTGCCCACACCTGCTTCTCCTGTCATTGCAATTGAGACTTGTTCATTGTCCAGATTATCACATTTGTCTTTAATTAATGGAAATACTGCATCCAACCCATCTCTGTTATAGACTTCAGCGATCTTCTTAATTTCTTCATCATTAAAAAAGCGATTAGGTTTAAACTGTGATTTTCCCATTGTATTTCTGGAATAGAAAGAAAAAAAACACATAAAACAGGTATACCATACAGGTAACTAATGAAATGCATGAAAAACATGTTAAATTGCTTTTTTTTTTTACTTTAAATCCTAAGGATGCCATTCCTTCAGAGCACTGCTTCTTGAAAGCTTCAGATGATAAGGTTGAAGTCCAGTCCTGGTTGCTTTCTGCGTGCATTTAATAAATTATTCATATTTTCCTTCATTCACTTCTAAGCAGTACATATATACATTCCTTCTCTGTCTTCTGTACCTTTTTATACTTCCTGACCTCTCACACTGACTAGCTCATCCTTTAACCTCCTCACATTCTGACTGCAAAGTAAAATCATAGCCAGGGACTCCTTCTGTTGCTGCTTGCTTAACCACAATTACTGAGACCACCCTAACAATATATAAAATACAGGTTTCCTTGCAGTTCTGTGTCCCAGAACATTTTGACAGAGTTAGGTAACTCCTAGGCAACTTGACCACCATAATAAATTTAAGAAGGCCATTCATTCTGTGATAGATCTCCTTGGTGCCAATATGTCAGCAGTCCTCCATGGCCCTCTCCCTATCTCTGTGTACGCAGAGTAATTATTTCCATGGGATTTTTCATAAACATATGTCCTTCATTTCCTGATGATATTACAACTAAGCTTCGGGTTAAGCTACACAGAGCCCTGTTCCTATTGTGCTGCACTTTCTGAAATAATATTCTGTACCTCACAGATGATATAAGTTGGCAAGAGTTGAATAAAAGACTGCAAACATTGTAGGAAGACTTGCAAGACAGTTTCTGTAAGACATAACTTTTCTTATTGTTGAAATATAGTTCATCTACTTTCATTAGCCGATTAAAATTTAGTAGCTCAAATGACATGAACTCACCTGAATGAAATGATATTATTTAGAGAAGTGCCTGGAAAGATTTGGAACATGTATTTGCTGCTCAGGCTGACTCTGGAGGATTGGTCAGAACACAAGGGTTATACCAGAAGTAACAATATATAGTGCATAGATTGTAAAACAGAAATATAATTATCTAGTAAATCCCAGCATGTCTGATGCATGGTGCACAACATGCACAATGCAAGTGCTTAGAGACTACAGTATGTTAGCAATACAGATGATGAGACAATGGCTTTTTCCTATGCAATCTTATAATAATATAACTAGCTGTGTAAGCCCGTGCTCTAAAATGCCAGGGCTCCTAGAAACCATGGATCAATCAATCACTTCGGTTGTGCATTAGAAGCTAAGCGAGTTCCTCTCTCCTCAGAGGTCCTGTTTTGCTGATGTGCTCGCCTCACTTGTGTATGAGTGGTTAAGCGAGTTTCTCTTTTCTCTGTGGTTTCACTTCGGCGAAAGAGTCACTTTCTTTGAGCTTCATGCTGTAGCCTCACACTTCCGGGCCAGACAGACAGACAGACACACACATTTCCAAGAGTAAATGTTTATATTTAAGATAATTGATCAGGATATTCATTTATTATAACGCACTTAACTTAAACATTGTGATCAGTACATAGTTCCCAGATTAAGGATAATCTGCATAAAATGTTAGTTAAAACAAGTAGTTTCATCCACACTCCATCATCCTCCACTCCATGGAGTTGGAGATTATCTCAGTTCACTCACACTCACAGTCCCACTCAGTCTGCCTTGTATGTTATGCATAATTTAACAGTGCCGGGTTTAACACAATTTTGTTCTGTTTTGCTTTGAAATTAACATGCAAAATCTTTTTTAAGCTTACACTTTTACTGTAAAACTTAAGTAAAAACAATTTTTGAATTAAATTTTCGTCAGTATCACATTGAATTGTGATTCTGTTTTTGGACTTTGATCGTGACAATGCCACGTATAACTGCACATGATTGAATTTAGTTTCTTTCTCTCTATTAAATAAAATGACTTTTGCGAATAAGTGGCTCTGAAATTTGGAAATTTTTTTTGCAAAAGCTATTCTAACGGGAAACTGTAAACTTTTTAATACAAATAGCATATCAAGATCTACTTTGGTTTCTAATGGTATCCCCTGAAGATTTACTACATTACCTTTCTTGGATACATCCTTCTTTCTACAGTAATTCGTGTGGTGGAAGACTGGATGGTGTTAATGGTTGTAGATATTCTTCATGGTATTGTAAGTTGATGTTTTTATCTTCCACACGATCACCACCAACTGTTTCAGCATAGTCTATCGACATGCATTTAATCAATTTGCAGTGTAACCAATCGACATTTTTGGTGTTAATTCATTTGACTTCATCGTTTCTCGGTGGTAGGATTACCTGTATACTCATTTGTACTGTTGATAACCCTTCGTGATGAAATTCTTCAATAAGATTTAGACATAATACATCTTCTTTAATTGGGAACTTAAAGTGAGGAAAACATTAAAGTTTATAAGAGCTAAGAGAGCAGAAATTGTGTCTGACAAAAGCATTCACACAAATGAGAGGTGAGAGTACCGTGTGCGTGGTTTGCTATGGTTGAGAGGAGGGTGTGACTTAAAAACAGCTCATGGCCAAAGTCTTGACTTGTGGGACTTGAAAAAATCTTCCAAAAAGTCTTGTCTTGTCGCAGAATTTTTTTATTATAATAGAAAGATTTATTTATTTGTATATTTATTTATTGTTCAAGTTAAATCTGTTATAAGAAATACTAATGCATTGGATTCAGGGTGGGTCCTGGTGAAGATTCTGCTTAGGGCCCTAGTGGCAGCATTGCCTTCCATATTCTATCTGCTGTCACACACAGACGAGATTCAGAGGCAGCCAACAAGCCCAAAGGTAAGGCAAACATTGTGCGATAAGTGTTTGTTGAAAGGTACTAACGTTTCTCTCTCTTTTTCCTCAGCTGGAAGGAAGAAAAATAAACTGCCCTCACCTGTTTCAGCACCCAAAATGGCTACACTTCCTTTCCTGTCCCCGTTTTGATGACGTCAGTTCCTTTGTTTCAATTTCCTGTCCCCATTTTGTTTGTATAAATAATCACTGCATTTCTGTAGCGGGTGGGAAATGTTTGTTTTGAACCCTTTGTTTAAAATGCTTTTTGTTGACCTTGCCCATGGTCATTATACAGGGCATTTCCTCAACTGTTCAAAAGTACAGATTCTCAAGCGCCCCTGCAGAGTCTCCTGGCAGCTCCCACGGCACCCAGCTCCCATGGTGCCCTGCGGGAATCTGGGGTGAAGTTAGGCTGCAGGGGCATTGTCATCTGACGTTCTGGGGGAGGCAGTGTCCCTCTGTACCTGCTCTTCCCCATCTTACTCTTTTCTGGGTGTCCTGGCCGGGTTAAGCAGCCAGCTGTCCACCACAGTTCCCCTCCCTCAGCAGAGCACAGTGGGGCGAAGTGTCCAGTCCCGCAAGGGTTGTCCTTCTCCAGGAGGAGCTGTCTGTTGTCACTGGGCCATGGCTGTGACCTGTGAAGTAAGAACAGGAGAACTGCAGGGAAATACTGTACACATGCTGTCATTTCCCCATCTCCCCAGTTCTCCGTGGACAATTCCTCTACACATGGCCCGGTCAGCAACATTCACAACCCAGCCGCCTTCCTCCAGATAGTCTCAGCCTGCGAGACTGAAAACATGTTGGAAATACTGGCTCTGCTCCCTTTTCAGCTGAGGGTGGACCATCTCGCTGCCCACGTCCTTCCTCCACACATGACCTTACAGCTCTACATTCCGTAGTGTCAGGAGATCCCAGCATTTTACCATGGGTTTCCTTTTTTATATGGGGTTTCTTAGCAGTCTGGGTCTTTCTATGAATAACAGAGAGACCCTTTACTATCTGTACCACTTTCGACTCACATGAGTCCGACGCCGATGTCTCAAGGGGCAGGCCAACCCGGATGTCAGCACTTCCCAGCTGCTCTGAGTCACCCGATCCTTCCACTGGCCCTTCGGTCAGCATCCCCCTATCATTTGTAGGACATGAGGTTACTTGACAGCCGATATTAACTGATTGGATTGCCCCTTCGCTCTGAGTCCCCTTTTCATGTACAGTACCAGTTGTACTCACCTGTACCGCTGAATTCTTTAATTGAAGAAGCTTTCGGCTAAACGGCTGCAGGTACTCCTTCACCCGTCTCAAAGGCGCCTTGGCTGTTGTCCCCAGTTCTTCCAGGAGCTTCTTCATGGTGGAAACTACCTGTATAAAGTCTTGTACAGGCTGGATTAACCTCTCCAGGTCCAACACGTCAAAATCATTAGAACGATCAGCCGGAGACGGACTTGGGCAATCATCACCCATCACCCTAATTTTTTCAGGTTTCTCTCCAAATAGATGGCCAGAATCCTACCGGCTATGCCAATGTAAGACGCTTGAGGGCGCTGTTGCTGTGTTAAACCGACAAACGCTTGACACAGGGTAAAACCACCAAGAAGATCTTTAATGATTTTTTCTTTTTTAAACAGTGCCACCATATGCAGGCAAAACACAAATCAGCACACAAATCTCTCCTCCACTCCTCCCACCAAGCTCTGTCCTACTCTCCTTCCAACTCTGGCTTGCTCAGTGAGTCCCCACCAGTCCTTTAAATAGTCTTTGACCCGGAAGTGCTTCTGTCCTTCTGGTCATGCGACTTGTCTGCACTTCTGGGTCAGATTGAGACTTGTGGATTTATTCTGCCCAGACGTACTTCTGTGTTTCCATCCCTGTAACTCGGGAGTACTTCCAGGCTATAAGGAAAGTATCCACCTATCCTTCTGTTGATACCAGCATAGGAGAGAGTTTCCCCCCACCCACAATTACAGCAGCCCAAGTAAGCAGAGAGCTGAGGAGACTTCGTGCCAGCAAAGCAGTGGGTCCAGATGGAGTATCGCCATGACTGCTGAAGGCCTGTGCGCTGGAGCTGGGGAGTCCTCTACAGCACATCTTCAACATGAGCCTGGAACAGGGGAGAGTCCCGAGGCTTTGGAAAACATCTTGCATCACCCCAGTCCCAAAGGTATCACGTCCTAGTGAGTCTGTCGCTCTGACGTCACATGTGATAAAGACCATGGAGCGGCTGCTGCTTCACCACCTGAGGCCACAGGTCCGCCATGCCCTCGACCATCTACAGTTCGCATAAAAGTAGAAGGTGGGACCGGAGGATGCCATTATCTATATGATACACCGATTCCTCTCCCACTTGTACAGAGGCAGTGGTGCTGTAAGAATTATGTTTCTGGACTTCTCTAGTGCCTTCAACACCATCCAACCTCTGCTCCTTAGGGACAAGCTGACAGAGATGGGAGTAGATTCATACCTGTTGGCATGGATTGTGGACTATCTTACAGACAGACCTCAGTATGTGCATCTCGGGAATTGCAGGTCTGACAATGTGGTCAGCAACACAGGAGCGCCGCAGGGGACTGTGATTTCTCCAGTCTTGTTCAGCCTATATACATCAGACTTCCAATACAACTCAGAGTCCTGCCACGTGCAAAAGTTCGCTGATGACACTGCTATCGTAGGCTGCGTCAGGAGTGGGTAGGAGGAGGAGTATAGGAACCTAATCAAGGACTTTGTTCAATGGTGCAACTCAAACCACCTACAACTTTACACCAGCAAAACCAAGGAGGGTGCAGACCTATAAATACCTGGGAGTGCAGCTGGATGATAAATTGGACTGGACTGCCGATACTGATGCTCTATGCAAGAGAGGACAGAGCCGACTATACTTCCTTAGAAGGCTGGCGTCCTTCAACATCTGCAATAAAATGGTGCAGATGTTCTATCAGACGGTTGTGGCGAGCACCCTCTTCTACGCGGTGGTGTGCTGGGGAGGCAGCATATAGAAAAGGGACGCCTCATGCCTGGACACACTGGTGAGGAAGGCAGGCTCTATTGTAGGCACGGAGCTGGACAGTTTGACATCCGTGGCAGAACGACAGGCGCTGAGCAGGCTCCTGTCAATCATGGAGAATCCACTGAAGAGCATCATCTCCAGACAGAGAAGCAGCTTCAGCGACAGACTGTTGTCACCATCCTGCTCCCCTGACAGATTGAGGAGATCGTTCCTTACCCACACTATGCGACTCTTCAGTTCCACCCGGGGGAGTAAACGTTAACATTATACAAAGTTACTGTCTGTTATACTTGCATTGTTATCACTCTTTAACTTAATATTGTTTTTATCAGTATACTGCTATTGGAGTATGTGAATTTCCCCTTGGGATTAATAAAATATCTATCTATCTATCTATCTATCTATCTATCTATCTATCTATTGTCACACTTGGGTCACAGATTTGCACAGAGACACAGGAGGTTGTAGAAAACAGGAATTTTATTCAAACACTGCAAATAAACATTTGTTTCTTTTTCAAAAGCTTAAACGTGCTCCATGACAAGTCAGAGATGACAGTTCCGCTAGGAGCAGAGAATGTCAGAGAGAGAGAGAGAGACATAAAAGCAAAACAATCAATTCCAAAACTGACAGGCGCTGCACAAGGCTTTTAAGTAAGCGAAATACCGCACAAGGGCTTTATTACGCGTTATAGCACAAGTGAGAAAGGTAAGGAGCAATGTGAAGGTAGAGGTGTTAAAGGTGTTTCAGGGTTATTCCCAGGGGTGTCTGTGTCCTCTTGGGGTGCGATCACCCCTCCAGCTTACACTATCTATCTATCTAAAGATTCTTGAGCCCCCCCTGCAGCATCTCCTGGCAGCACCCGTGGCACCCAGCAGGGCTGTGAAGCCGAACTCCAACTCCCATGGTGCCCTGCGGGAATCTGAGGTGCCGCTATGCTGCAGGGGCATCTCCTTCTGGCATTCTGGGGGAGGCAGTGTCCCTCTGTACCTGCTTTCCCCCATCTTACTCCATTCTGGGCATTTCGGCCGGGTTGAGTAGCCAGCCGTCCACCATACATTACAGAAGGACTTGGATAGCATACAGGCTTGGGCAGATTTGTGGCATATGAAATTTAATATCAGTAAATGTAATATATTACACATAGGAAGTAAAATTTGTTAGGTTTGAATACACAATGGGAGGTCTGAAAATTGAGAGTACACCTTATGAGAAGGATTTAGGGGTCAAAATGGACTCTAAGCTATCGACTTCCCAACAGTGTTCAGAAGCCATTAAGAAGGCATGTAGAATGCTAGGTTATATAGCGCCTTGATGTGTGGGGTACAGGTCACAGGAGGTTATGCTCAACGTTTTAACACACTGGTGAGGCCCCTTTGGAGTCCTGTGTGCAGTTTTGGTCTCCAGGCTACAAAAAGGACAAAGCAGCACTAGAAAAGGTCCAGAGAAGAGCAAGTAGGCTAGGGGCGTCTTTGTCTTCTTGGGGTGCGATCACCCCTCCAGCTCACACCCCTCCCCTCAGCTTTATTCACACCCTTGTGAATCAAGCGACTTTCCGTACCAGGTTCATGTTCATGTAGACGTGATAATATGTCTGCGTTGACGTGTTCAGAACCTGGTCGGTGCCTTACTGTGAAAGTGTAAGGCTGTAAACCCAGAAACCATCTCATTAGACGAGAGTTTGTATCTTTCTGCCGGTACAGTAATCCCTCCTCGATCGCGGGGGTTGCGTTCCAGACCCCCTCGCGATAGGTGAAAATCCGCGAAGTAGAAACCATATGTCTGTATGGTTATTTTTATATATTTTAAGCCTTTATAAACTCTCCCGCACTGTTTATAAATATTCCCCGCAGAGTTATACAGCATAATCCCTTTGTATTCTCTTAGATATTAGGTAGGATTCATTGAAATTATGTATATAAACACACTGTTTATATACAGTAAAACCTAAATATTATTTTAAAGATATTGAGTGTCTCCGATATCACATATGTTACAAGCCATTACGATAGACAGGCCACCAGCAATAAATACGTACAATGCAAGAAAAATAGTATACAGTAAATGTGTGTACAGTGACACTAAACCTATGTACATGTACTAAGCACTGTAAGAAGGAAATAATTATGGTTACTCACCAACAATGACACGATGACTTGTCCGATAACAATGAGTTTAATTTTACTGCACAACAAAGGAGAGCGTTACAGCCCTTGTAAAGGAGCCACTTCTGGCGATTGTGTAGCACTGCCGTTGTTCTTCTTCTGGCAGTCTTCAATCCAAATCCCTAAAGCAGATTCCATCCAGACTACTGCCTTATTACATCCACTTACAACTCGTTTTGCACCCTGGTTAAAAGGACACTGCAGCCGTAGATCTTATATTCCTTTCCTACTTTTTAAATAAAAAG
>JANRMT010049829.1:12916480-12931141 GCA_026402145.1 Polypterus bichir lapradei
TGGGAGCTCCCAGACGGCGAGCTGAGCTGGGTGGAAGGGTGGCAACGCGTCTGGGAGCTGGAGGATTGTTTATTGTGATTAGTATTTGTGATTTATGAATATAGTGTTGGAGAGTGTGCTTTGTGCACTGTGGCAATTAAATAAAGTCAATTTGAGGACTTTTACCTGGTGTCTGGAGTCGTGGACAGGGGTTCAAGGGAGCGAGAGCACCCCCTATCTACCACAGTGGCATAGTCGGCAGGATACTCCAGCATCTATAGAGGAGGACCTGAATAAAAAATTTCTGAGGGTAGTGAACCCCGAGAAGACTACGGCATCAGAAATCACCATAATATCGCCAAAACCCAAAAATTTCGAGTCCAAAATGGGGAAGAGGAAGGGCAAACAGAGCGACAAAAGAAAAGAACTTGTACCTGACCCAGAAGTGATTGAGAGTCACATGGACTGGGGATTAGGAACACTTCCGGGTCAGGATATATAAAAGGACTGTGGGAGCTCTCAGACGGCGAGCTGAGCTGGGTGGAAGGGTGGCAACGCGTCTGGGAGTGGAGGATTGATTTAATGTAGTTATTGTGATTTGTATGAGTATTGAGGAGGAGAGGGTGCTTTGTGCACTGTGGAGATTGAATAAAGTCAGTATTTGGACTTTTACCTGGTGTTTGGAGTCGTGGACAGGGGTTCAAGGTAGCGATAGCGCCCCCTATCTACCACTATATATATATAATATACAGTATATATATATAGGGGCAGCACAGCCTGGATAGGTGTGGGTTAGAAAATGACATGACATACAATTTATAATTTTATATAACCTTTTGTAAATAACTGCTTTTGTTGTGTAAATTTGTTTTGTTATTTTTGTGGAGCAGTACACTAGTGCAGTAGTAGCGCTGCTGCTTTGCAGTGAGGAGACGAGGAATCACATCCCGGATTCTTCCTGCATGGAGTTTGTATGTTCTTCCTGTGTCTGTGTAGATTTTCTCTGGGTGTTCTGGTTTCCTCTCACAGTCCAAAGACATTCAGGTTAGGTGAACTGGCAATGCTAAATTGGCTCTATTGTGTGTTCGCCTGGCACCCTGTGCTAGATGAGATAGACTGCAGACCTCGACCAGTACACACCCTGCCCACCTACACACCACACGACCCTAATCTGAATTAAGCAGGTTAGAAAATGGCCTGCAGGTTAGGTGCAATGCTAAATTGGCCCTAGTGGTGTGTTCACCCTGCAATGGACTGGTGCTCTGTCCAGGCTTTGTTCCTGCCTTGTGCCCTGTGCCATCTGGGGTAGATTCCAGCCCCACCACCTAAAACCACCCCTATGTTTAATTCTGAAAATCTTGTCACGCAGAATAGGAGTGCAGTGTATTCTGGGAAAGCTGAAAGGCACAGTTAGAAAGTACAGCTATGTATGTGAAGGTGCGAAACAAAAAGTGTAGCTGCAGCAGGAACTTACGTGTGTCCAGTCCTTGGCATATCATATTTAATCCACTCTGTTGTTTTATAAAAACACTTTCCAGGTTATATATTTCCACAGTCAAAATGAAACTCAAGACAGACATGGTAAGAAAACCATGTGCTTCCAAAGCCCTATTAATCCATGCACAAACCTTCACTAACTTCCTAGTTCCTACTGTATAACTCCCACTACTCAACAGCCCTTCTTCAAGTAACAATACCCCATTAGAAACAAATAATTATCTAGCCCTATTGTTAATATATAAACTAATCTTGAATTAAACATTTTCAAATTAACTGAACATAAAAACGTTAATACAGAACTTGGCTCATACATTATGTTTTCAGAAATTGTGAATTGTCAAGGTGTATTCAGCGAACAGAAATAAAACCACATAAACCAGGTGTTTTGTGTGTTCAAAGAGTGGAGGAGAGCAGCCCTCTTTTAATTAGACATTTTTCAAAAAGTGTGCACTCTCTTTCAGCTGCTGTTTGAAAAAGTACCTTTTAGTTCAGTTACTGCTTTCTAACACTTTCGTAAAAAAGCTCAGCCTTGATGGTGCTACAGACACACTTTCACTGAGCTTTTCTTTATTTCTGTTGCTGTTCCAATAATGCATCAAGTTCTCTCTCTCCAGAAAAAAAATGTTTTTTTTTGTCTTTATTTCTTGATTGTGGACACAGAATTTGTAACTAAGAAACTGGACCAACAGGGAAAGGCACCATCATCATCCTTGCTGCTGCTAACTGGACTGAATGTGGACTGCATGAATGCACCCTGGTTGTATATTTGCTTTGATTTACAGCCGTTTGTTTTGATATTGATGCAAATATAATTTTTAAGTAAACATTTAAAGTCAGCGTCTTTGATTATTGCTAGGAATCCAAGAAGCTAGGTTGTCCATTTCTTGTCAAATATCAGACCTTTGGGGCTCATGGGGATGCCCTGTATTGGTGGTCTGTATTGAAGTAAAGGTTTGGAAGTAAAAGACAGTCCCAGTCAGCAAGCACCCTGCCATTAAAGGTTCCTAGGTTTGAAAACACAGGATCCAACACCGACAGTGAAACAGGTAAGAAGTTACATGAAACAATTGTAAAGCTGATTTTGATATTTCCTCCTATCACCCATTAAGAAAAGAATGCAAGAGGTTAGTTGGTACATTTTGTGTTAAATGCATGTCATAAAAGATATAATGTATTGAAACAATAGTATTATAAAAAACAAATTATAATAAAACAGCCTGAATACAAATGATTTACTTTTTTTATATTATCGATTTATCAGAAAACAGTTTTAGGCTTGAGATATTAGAAATCTGAATACAAAAATGTGGATGTAGCATATTGATTGCTTTCTGCAGTTTTAGTTACATCAGACTTGACTATACAGATTGTAAAATACCCTTGGAATCCTTTTTATTCAATACGATATTCCTTTTTATTGATCAGATATGGTACCCTCCAATAATATTGAAATGGCAAGGCTGATTCATTTCTTATATTATGAAGATATTTGGATTTGAGATCAAAAGATTAATATGAGACAAGAGTTCCAAATTTCAGCTTTTATTTCCTGGTATTGATATCTAGATGTGTAGGAAGGTAGCACATTTTGTAACAAAACCCCAATGTTTTAAGCGAGCAAAACTAATTAAACAGGTGTTTCTTGTTCCCCAAGTGTGTCCTGATAGATTTGATTGTTTAAATAATAAATAGCTCTGTAAAAGTCTTGGGTTGTTAGAAAGGATAAAGCGACAGGATGACCAGAAAGCTGTCTATGGGAGACAGGCAAGCCATTTTGAAGTGGAGAAATGAGGGAAAAAGCAATCACAGGTATTGCACAAAAACTGAGAAATAAAAAAAAAAAAAAAAAAAAAAACCACTGGTGTTCTGAGCAACTGACATCAAAACAAAATCAAAAGAAAGGGCCTTGCTGTTCCAATATCTTTGGAAAGGCCAAATATTGACTGTAATAACTGTTACATTGAGTACTAAGCAACATTCACATTTGATGACGATACTCAGGTTTATATTCCCGTCTGCAACTCTGCAATAAATCAACTGCACAACTGTCTTTCTGAATTAAGATCCTGGATGGTTAGTAATTTTCTTGATCTGAATCAAAATAAAATGGAGGTGCTTATAGTGGGTCCATCAGCTAAAGCCCAAATTGGTCTTGGACTTCTCGGCTGTTTCTCTGTCTTTTGCAAACCTCAAGTCCGCAATCTTGGTGTTATCTTTTGACAGTAACCTCTCTTTTGAGAAATAAGTTAATTCTGTAGTCAAAGAGTTGCTTTTTCCAGCTTTGTCTATTAGGTAAGATCAAGCCTTTTTATCGTCTAAGGATCTTGAGAAAGCTACTCATGCTTTTATCTTTTCTCACCTTAATTACTGCAACTCGCTGTATTCTGGGATTAACAAATCCCTGATACACAGGTTACAGTCCAGAATGCTGCCGCTCGCTTTCTGGTTGGGGCAAGAAAGTCTGATTCTGTTTCTCCAATATTAGCTTCTTTACACTGGCTGCCTGTCAGTTTTCAAATTGATTTTAAAATCTTGTTGCTAGTTTTTAAATCTTTACATGGGCTCACTCCTATTTATCTGAATTATGTGTTTTACATCAGCCATCTAGAGTGCTTAGATCTTCTGGTCAGTTGTCTCTTGTTGTCCCTCATACCAAGTGTAAAACTAAGGGGGACAGAGCGTTTGCAGCTGCTGCTCCTTGCCTGTGGAACTCTTTACCTCATCACATAAAGGAGTCGTCTACAATTGAACTGTTCAAAACGAGATTAAAGAGATTTCTATTCACTTGCATTCCATGACCTTCTGATGGTTTCCTCATTGTGATTATGTAACATTACTTCTATTTATTATTTATTTTATTTATGTTCATTTATTTTATTTCTATTTATGTTATTCATGTTAATTGTATGTTTTTCTTTTATTCGATTTTTTGTAATGCACTTTGGCCACAGCATTCCTATGTTGTTTTAAATGTGCTATATAAATAAATTGACATTGACATTGACATTGACCCAATGATAAAATTTTAAATTTCCTGACATTTTTGATTGTCCTCCCACTTAGGTCCATGTAGCCCCCTTATATGACAGACAATTCCTACAGTAAAGGACAGCATTTAATATTCCAGCTAGTTCAGCTGGCAGATTGTCACACTACCGGTCACTCTAAATCCTGGATAAAGTGGCTGAGTGAAAGTGGTATGAAATCTATACAGAAGAGTCAGTGTATCTGAAATGCTATAAAAGGACAACGTGCCGGCATGCCAGTCCAGATAGATTCCAATCGTTTGGTTGCTGGGTGCAGATATTACAGTATCCACACCGTTGTGCCGCACAGAATAACAGGAGCCAGAGCACACTAAACTCCAGGACATGTTACTGCCTCCGAGGAGACATTTTGAATCCCCGCTTTTCCTACAAATGCCATTGTATGCAACTCCAATATCAGCGTGTTCTCCACTCCACTTCACCTCCCAGTAGTAGCGACGGCCAAACAGAGCCTCTCGGCACAGGACTTGGGGCCATCGCTCAAATCGGTCAGGGTGGATTGGGTAGTGGGCTTTTACAGTGTTAAATTTCACCATTGTGTTCTCTTCAGAGATGCGGAGGCTTCCATTTACAGTATTGGCGTCCAGACTGAGAGGACAGGCGTCTAAAAGGAGTGAAGAAGAAAAAAAAAAGAGAAAATGAAGAAACCCAATCTCCTGTAAAGTCATGAAGATCATAAATGGCAGCATTCAAATAGAAAGTGGATGTGTTTTGCTTGTCTCTCTGTAACCTGATGTTTGAAATACAGTTTTCAGAGGTACTTTAATTCTATTTTTAATAACAAAAAGTTTATAACAATAAGAGATAACCTAGGCATATAATCATGGGGTAACTGGTTTGCTATGCTATTTATTTTTAGCATAAGTGCTCTGCTATTTTGATTTAGATGAAATGGTTTTGTGGAAACCAGGGGTTCTCCAGCTGCCCCAACCCCGAAACAGACAGGCAGACATGAGTCCAGCATAGCACAGATTTATTTCCATGCGAGAAGTGTGTCTACCTTGCCCCCCTCAACAACACAGTACACCAAGCACTAAATATACAGTCCATTCTTCTTCCTTTATGCTGCCTTTGTCGTTCCGCCTCTAATCCTGCTCTGGCAGGCATCACCCTATTCCACCCAAATCTGACTCCCTGAATGGAGTGAGGCAAGTCCTTTTAAACAGGCCCTGGGAGTGTTCCATTAATCAGACCTGGTATCACTCCCAGGTGTGGTGAAAGCCCAATGTAGGGCTCTGCAGCTCCCCCTGGTGGCCCCCCAACAGAACCCAACAGGGCTGCCCTCTAACGTCCCGGGGGAGGTAATGGCCTGCAGATGCTCTCTCTCCCAGTCCTTCCATCCAGTAATGGGTAATGGCCATGGCCCACCCTTCACAATGTCAATGAGGGTTGAACAGTTGTGCTGCTGTATCAGAAAAGCAAGTTTTAATTCCAAAAGCAACAAATGCAAAACAGAAAACCAGTCCTGATAGAGACACCAGTCCATTTAAGAATGCACTCACTTGTATTCATTCCTTCATTTATGTGGGCTTCACTTATCCCAGTATTAGGGATGTGGGGAGCTACAATTTATCCCAAAAAGTAAAGCAGGTGCAAATCCAGGATGGGCTGACAGCTCCTCTGAGAGCTCATAGAACCAAATTAGTGCTAGCAATTAACTCACAAGCCAGTCCCTGGGATATGAGAGGAAGTAGCGAGAAACTTATGGGAGAAGGGACATCTCCACATAGGTAATACCAAAATCAGGAGACTTATGCTTGAGTCCAAGGAGTTGTGAGAAGCAGTGCCAACCAATGAGTGACTGTGCTACTCATTCATTCATTCATCCATTTAATTTGGTGGCCTCTTATTCAAATCAGTATCACATAAGCCAGTGTCAATCCCAGCAGCACTTGGTGCCAGGGTTACAAAAGCACCATATCCTCACAAGGCAACATGCATATCTCATCATGAAATTAATTTCTGAAAAATATAACACTCTTACATTTCAAAAGAAAACTTCTCTCCATTAGGTTCTGCAAGATGTAGCTTGGTTCTTCGAGTCCTGAATAGAGGAAGAAAAAAGAAGAATAAACCTCGCTGTTCAAGAATTGCTCAACTTTGCTCCTACATTGGGCTCTCTCTCTCTCTCTCTGCACTAAAAAAACAACAATTTAGTATCTTTCCAGCATACATAAAGACTCACAACTCACCCGTCTGTCTCATTTCCACAAACTCCAAGCTGCTCATTGTGTTCAGATACTTTTTGAGGCTGCACAGGTCCATTCTGACAGAACCAGGGAACAAATGTCTGTTGGCAGGGATGCTTGGTGTGTCTCCATCTATAGGAAGATCTTGTACAGATGAGAACTTCTACATGAGTAAAAAGAGAAAAGGGAGACATCAAAGAAGCTAAAGGGCATGGTATAAACTGGAACATGACGAGTGCTAATGTTACCTGAAGGAAGTCGATGTGGTCGTCAGTCTGTGAGAGCTCAGCCATCATGGAGATGTTCCTCTTCTGCTCCTCTATCTCTTTCTCCAGCTGCTGAATGAGCTCCTCAGCCTTTCTCACTTCGCTCTGCTCATAATTTCTTATCAGCACAGTCACCTCTGATCTCAGCCTCTGAATGGACTGGAAGACAGAAGTGAAGGTCTTCTCACATTCCTGTATTTCTCTTTGTGCAGAGCGCTGATCAGAAGAAGATGGAAAATACACTGAGTTACATGTCCTTTAGAGGGGTGCATAGGGAAGCACAGCTGCCTGAAAGATTGCACATCCCTAGGTGTGTGCCCTGCGGTGGACTGGCGCCCTGCATGAGATTTGTTCCTGCCTTGCGCCCTGTGCTGGCTGGGATTGGCTCCAGCAGACCCCCATGACCCTGTGTTAGGATATAGCAGGTTGGACAATGACTGACTGACTGACTTTTGCACAGTATTACAATATCTGTATAGGTTCTCCTCCCACATCCCCAAACACATGCAGGTTAGTTTAATTGGTTATTAGAGATTGGCCCGTGTGGGTATGTGAGTGAGCCCTGTGAAAAACTGGCAGTCTTTTCAGTTCCTACTTTCTACCCAGTGCTGTAGGGGCAGGTTCCAGCCCACTTATGATCTAATATCCTTTTCAAGTTTTGGTCCTGCACCTTGGCTTTGTGAATGAGAAAGTGACCAAAATAAATGCTCGACGAAAACTGAAAAATAAAGTATTAATGCAATGATAGCACACCTTCATATTATATTGGAATTGTGCATACCATGGGAAAGGTCGTAAGAGAGGACAAGTTTTGCCAATAAGGTTGACATGCAGCATGAGACCTTCAGATGATCATGTCAGTGTTACAATTTATTTTTGTATGGCCCAAAATCACACAAGAAGTGCCACAATGGGCTTTAACAGGCCGTGCCTTTAGACAGTGCACCAGGCCGTCCAAATTTTGGGTCCATGGCCAGGAAAATCCCAAGACCTTAACCCATTGAGAACTCAAGAGGCAGGTGGACGAATAAAAAACCCACCAATTCTGACAAACTCCAAGCATTGATTATGCAAGTCAGGATTTGGCCCAGACGTTGATTGACAGACAGCATGCCAGGGTGAATTGCAGAGGTATTGAAAAAGAAAGAAGGGCCAACACTGGAAATATGGACTCTTTGTATAAATGTAATGTACTTGTCAATGAAATCCTTTGAAACTTATGAAATGCTTGTTTACATCAGTATCACATAAAAACATCCAACAAAAAGACCTAAAAACACTGAAGCAGCAAACTTTGTGAAAACCAATACTTGTGTCATTCTCAAAACTTTTGGCCTTGACTGTACTTTTTGCTTCTTTAATGATGTCTTAGAGTGACAATAACTGACTCATCAAGAGTATCCCCCCATGTTTCACAAATTTGAAGAAGAGTCAAGCGGTGTCCTCAACACTCAGTCTTGCTTGTCATCGTGAGTGAATGTTCACACAAAACTTACCCTCAGCTCCTCTATCGCAGCTATAGTCAAGGCCACTTGTCTTTGTTTTTTCCAGATTGAGCTCTCGATTTCCTTTCGCTTCACGTCCATCTGCGCCTGTGTGATGACAGAAGAGTAATAAATGACTTTTACGTGACTTGTGAGAAAGAAAAACTTAAAACATTAACTTGCATTCCTTTATGAGGAAAGGTTGACCTCTGATACTATCAGAAGACCCAGTGAAGAATGTCAGATCTTTGGACTATAAGAATGTTTAAATTGATTCTAAGTGTGTATACATAGAAGGGTGTATTCCTTAGGAATGCAAATGGTTGTTTATTTCATGTCTTAGGACATTCCAGTATGTCATAAATTAAGATTTAACCTTAATCTATGTATAACCTCAGAATGAACTGCTAGGTTTTTTTTTCTTTTCTAGGACATAAAAGAGAGAACGGGTTTAGTTTATTTATTCTGCTAAAATCCAAATCAGTTGACTGAGTTGGGAAGAGGCAGTCTCACATTCTCTCTACTCACCAAGAATTAAGAATAAAGAAATTATTTTTACTTTAATTGGGTTTAAGTTTTTCCGTTGTTTTTCGACTTCAGCGCTCACACTTGTCAATGTTTTTAATTGTTCTTGGTCATGCTGCTGAAAGATGTAGTTAATATTTGCATATCCATAAGGCTCATATTAAATATTTGTTTAAGTAGGCAACTTGTCTAATATGAAAACAAGATTTTGTTTGATTATTTTACTGTAAACTTTTGGATGGTGTCAATCACATGCACAAGATTCACATTACCATGGTGTGCTACCTAACTATTTCATCTGTTGTCTTAAGTATAATTTTTCATAACGTTCACTTTTAATTAAATTCTCTTGTTTTAATTTTACTAATGTTGTTTAATTTTATTGTAGGGTGACTATATGATGCTGCTGGTCATGCGGCATCTAGTAAGTCTATGGACACACAGGGCTGCGGTGGGCTGGCCCCCTGCCCGGGGTTTGTTTCCTGCCTTGCGCCCCGTGTTGGCTGGGATTGGCTCCAGCAAACCCCCATGACCCTATAGTTAGGATATAGTGGGTATGGATGGACGCACAGGGACCAAACGTGCCGCTAGATGGCTCCGCCGTTAACGTCTGTTGTAAAGTGCAGCCATCTTGTCACTGATAAGTATGGGGACTTTTTGCGAATGTTGTGTCGGTCAAAAGGTGTCCTGCGCTTGACCAAGGACATTTTTCCCAACCAAATATACCCCATGACCTCCTCCTGGTCACAAAGCAGCCCAATGCCCAGTTTGGTGGCAATCTGACGCCCGGTGCAGATTTGTATAGCGGACAAACAAACATACACACATACATCGACTCTGTTTTATATAGTAGATGTGTAATGACATCTTTAACTTACTTTCTGTCAGCGGCGCTCCCTACTGAAAATATCACACCAGGCCACTGACAAATGATTCCTTATTAGATATTTTTATTCTTTAAAAAAGACTTTATCAGTTCATTCATTTTTCAAACATACAATAGGATTACAAGAATAAATAAGTTCAGAAAATGTTTAAAAAACATTACAACATTAAAACAATTGTGACGAGAACAGACCATTCGGGCCAACAGGCTTGTCCATCCTCTTCACCTAGACTGTCTAACATAACATCAAGTCTAGTTTTGAAGGTCCCTAAAGTCCTGCTCTCCACCACACCACTTGGGTAATTCCATTCCATGTGTCTTTGGTTCTTAAAAACGTAACATTTGTGTGAAATTTTGTCCTTAACAAGTTTCTAATTATGCCCGCATGTTCTTCTTGAACTTATTTTAAAGTAACAGCTGGGATTCACTGCTCTAACTCCCTTCGTAAATTTAAACATTTCAATTATTCCACCAGTTCATGTCTTGTTTGTTTAAACCGAAAGGGCTCAACTCCTTTAATTTCTCACATAGTATAGAGGGAAATATTTACTTTACTATTGATTGACATGTAGTCACCATGAATAATGAGCATGTAAAATAATAAGTATTGTATTTTATTAAGCACAAGCACTGAAGGGTTATATTGGAAAGGCTCAGGCCTGTTTATTTTTATGTATTTGGATAAGCTAGAAACTACCAATATACTATAAGCTAAAGGTCGGGTGTACACAGTAGAGTGAGGAGAGTGAATTTCTCTCTTCCAGACAAGGAATGTGAACTTGAGGTTGTAAACATTGGTGGCAACCGCAGGAGCAGGACTGGGCGAAATTAGACCCTGTCAGACATATGTAATGTATGGGAAAGATGCTACACCCAGTGAACTGGGAGATATTGGTGGTACCAGTTGGAGACAGGAGAGCAGAGGATGGAATGTTGGCAGCCAGATGAAAGAGACAAATGTTTTAGGAGATAGGAATTGTAATAATAATAGGATTTGCCCATCACTGAGTGCTCTTCATGCAAATAAAGCCTAATTCTGCTGCATTCCTGAGACTCCAAGTGCCTTCTTTTGAAGACTGGGTGCCGTGCTGTGCCATGACAATAGCTCATACCTCTCAGGCCCAGAATTGGCTTAGTTGATCTTCTCTGGATTTTTTCTAACACTGCTACTTCTTCCCTGTACATAGTACTCAGGCCTCACTAGTTTGTTTTTTATATATCTTAAGCATAACCACCTTCACACACCGTGCTATTACAGAACATTCATTTTAGCTTTATCCTACACAATGGTGGGTGCGGCAACGCTCTATCAGCACATCTTCCCAACACCCAATATGCTGTCTTATATTTTGATTGTCTTAAGTCCACTATGACTCCTACCTTCTCCTCATAAGGAGTATATTCAAATTTCAGACCCAATTTTGTTCACTGAAAACTAAACTTTTTACATCTTACATGTAATATTTTTCAGTTACTTACATTAAATGTCATCTGCCACAAACCTGCCCAAGTCTGCAATGCATGCTGTCCAGATCCTTCTGCAACATTTTAGCTAATTCCACATTAATTACCTTCCATCTAGTTTCATACCAATTGCAAACTCACGTTTACTTGTTTTACTTTTTGTCATTTATGCAAATTAAAAAGAGTAGCAGCTCTTGAGCCCTGAGGGACACCACTACATCACCTTATTCTGGAAAAGAGTCCCCATCACCATAACCCTTTGTATCCCGTTACCTAACTCACTCATACACCTCTGCCCAGTCCAGCTGTAACCGTCATGGCAGAAGAGGTCCCATCTGTTCCAGAAAAGAGTCCTAATGAACAATTCAAATTTGCCTTTCTCCCTCAAACTAAGATTCGATTCATGTGTCGAGTCTTAATTTCCTCATTCTTACCTGGACTGGTGCATGGCACAGGCATAACTTCAGAGAAGATCACCTTGCCAGTTCTGTGCTTCAGCTTGGCACCCAAACTGAATTGTGTGTGCCAGTTTTGTACCTACCTACACACCCTGCCATGAATTCCTACTTATTTTAGTTTGAACTCAAACATTTCATGTGTTGCCTTATCATAAAATTCAAGTATATTAATACAACACGACCTTCCCTGTTTGAATTTTTTTTTTTTTTTTTTGACATGCGCTGCTTGATCTTTTCTTCAATGGCTTTCACTAATTTACCTGTGATGCACAATTAATTTTACTTATTAAACTTGGATCAGCCCAATTGCCCTTTCAATACAATGGGATATTATTTGCTAGCCTCCATTCTTTAGAAATGTACCCAGTGTTCAGAGTTTTTTGAAAATAAAAAAATATCTCAATAGTTTAAATATGTTCACTAACTTCCATAAGCACTCAAGGATAAATATTTGGTCCTGATGATTTGTTAAGACATTAAAATGCTTATTTAATCAAAGCAGCACTTCTCTGACTACAATTTCCAAATCAATAAGTACCTCCTTAGCAGACCCTGTTACTTTTGGGAGGTCATCAGCTTTTTCACATATATAAACGTCAATAACGTGCAAGCTCAAAGCAGTTCCTATTTCACTGTTCTGTTCATTTAGGCTCAACTTCACCTTTCCTAATACTCTTCACCACCTCCTTCATAGTTCTTTGACAACTGAAATTTTAAAATGGCTGCTTCATCTTGGCTTGTAATTCTTATTTAAATTTGGGTTGCAGAAGAGACAGCCTGACCCTCACATAGGTGCTTTTTTCTAGAAAGGCAATGACAACTGGACCCTGCGCTGCTCCTGCCCAAGAGCACTTTCTGGATTAAGAGAAGGTGGGATGCGGTCCCCCGTCCCTACCAAATGACACTGTAATGCAAAAAAGTGAAATAAGCAGAAACAATTATTGGATAAGGCTAGCAAAAAAATCAATACATTCTTTTGGCTTTTGTCAAAAATGTGATATGTTCTTTAATAGATCATAGGGACCTGAATCCAAATCTGGAAACAGAATTGCTTTATCACATACAGTTTGTAGTACTAGGGTGTTGTACCATGTTAGCCATTATGAATGTAGAGAAAAGCCAAGCAAAATGACACCTTTTATTGGCTAACTAAAGGATTACAATATGCAAGCTTTCGAGGCAACTCAAGGGATTACATCTTGCCTGAAGAAGGGGACTGAGTTGCCTCGAAAGCTTGCATATTGTAATCCTTTTAGTTAGTCAATAAAAGGTGTCATTTTGCTTGGCTTTTCTTCATATGCAGTGTGACAGATTAAGGTTTAAAATGAAAAATTGCTATTTCAGAAAAAAAAGGAATATTTTTTAAATAGACTTGAAAAAATATTTTTACATATATAATTGCCAGTCAGTCAGTCATTACCCAACCCACTATATCCTAACTACAGGGTCACGGGGGTCTGCTGGAGCCAATCCCAGCCAGCACAGGGCACGAACAAATCCTGGGCAGGGTGCCAGCCCACCACAAGGCACAATTTAGAATCGCCAATGCCCCTAACCTGCACGTCTTTGGACTGTGGGAGGAAACCAATGCAGACACGGGGAGAACATGCAAACTCCACGCAGGGAGAACCCGGGACGTGAACCCAGGTCTCCTTACTGCGAGGCAGCAGAGCTACCACTGCACCACCATGCCCTATATATAATTGTTTTAAATAAAATTATTTATAACAAAAAGTAGTCACTTAATAGTTTTTTTTTCCTTTGAAGGTGTTTCATGGTGTGATTACCAATAGATGTCTTTTAACACTAAAAGAGAAGCTTAAAGAAATAGCATAAAGAGTTAATAAATGTCAGAATCCCACTCAGGCATATCAGGAAACCAGATAAAGGTCAAGTGAACAACAAAGACAAAGATGTAATAAACAAAATGTTCTGAAGGATGACTAAGTGATTAGATGGTGTATATCTAACAAGATTGGACAGTTGTTAAATACACAGAAATTTCAAGGGGTACAAGAAAAATAGACTTTTATTTTATATAGATCATTTGGGTGTAAACGAACAAACCAACAAGAGCAAATTTTTGCATTGATTGACACTGTTATGAAAATTCAGTTGCTTATAAAATAGACCTACACCTTTAATAATGGACCATTCTGATCATGCTGTAAAATAAAACTCCCTGTTCAATCTTTAGCTGAAGAGCAATAAATGATGCAGAGGGACAAACATTTCCCTTCCCTCATTACTGATTAAAAGGTTTTATCAAACTTGTCTAGACGATAAGTTAGTTTCTTTAATTAAGATGTTCATTTCCACCACAACACTAACTCATTCCACTTTCCACTATTAACAGCTCTCCAGGTGAGAAATGTCTTGGTGGAACCTCTCCCCATGTTCAGAGACTCCTTCCATGTCCTCAGGATAAGTCCATATATATATATACATATACAGTACAGGCCAAAAGTTTGGACACACCTTCTCATTCAATGTGTTTTCTTTATTTTCATGACCATTTACAGCACTCCATCACTCTCCTTCTTAGTCAAATAGCCCTTACACAGCCTGGAGGTGTGTTTGGGGCCATTGTCCTGTTGAAAAATAAATGATCGTCCAACTAACCTGACTTCTGCACAACACAACTGCTGGTCCCAACCCCATTGATAAAGCAAGAAATTCCACTAAATAACCCTGATAAGGCACACCTGTGAAGTGAAAACCATTTCAGGTGACGACCTGTTGAAGCTCATCGAGAGAATGCCAAGAGTGTGCAAAGCAGTAATCAGAGCAAAGGGTGGCTATTTTGAAGAAACTAGAATATAAAACATGTTTTCAGTTATTTCACCTTTTTTTGTTAAGTACA
>JANRMT010049829.1:12942229-12968538 GCA_026402145.1 Polypterus bichir lapradei
CCCCCCCAAATTGGCTGTGGCCGAACTCTTTTGTTTTAGGACGGCCACAGCACTTACATATGTATGACTCAATCTTTTTTCTTTGTTTGGGGAGGATTCCTTGCTGTCGTGCCAGCTTGTCCGCCTCCTGTTTTTTCTTCCGCCGCCAGGCAGTGGTGCGGGGTACTGAGGGTCCTGCCTGCGGCGGTGGAAGCGGAGGACTGGCAGTGTCAGCCGGCGGGGAGAGTGGCTGGGTGGCGGGTGCTTCCTGTGGCACGGGGGGGTGCCCAATGACGGCTGGTGCCACATCCACGGGGCCCCGATGTCGCTGCGTCGCCTGACCGGATAGGTCAGACGGGTCAGGGAAGTGCAGTGGTGGTGCAGCGGACTGCTCGGGGCCCGTGGGTCGTGGGCGTGTGGCAAGGGTGGGCTCAGAAGCAAGGGCCGAGCTGGTTGGTAGTGGCACAGCCATCTCTAGACCCCGCTGTACCAGCTCCCTGGTGCGAGTGTAGTGCCTACAGGGACAGAAAGCAAAGTAAGTCAGGGTGGGAGGGAGGAGAGCAGCGTGGTGGATGGCACTTGTCCAGTGTGTACTTACCATTGTGCCAGGGTGCGCTGATTGAGGGGGAATAACTGGATTCGAGTCTGGGCCAGGAGTACCGAGTTTGTTAGGATGTTTTCCTGGATGCAGGTGTAATCCCGCATCACAGCTGCCCAGCGATTCACCCTCACGCCGCTGATGGTGGTTCCTTCGGGGTGAATCCTGGACAGCTCTAAACAAACGGCCTCCACAAGGCGGCTGATGTTTGGCATATGTGCGGCTTGGCCGCCTTGGCCGACCATACACCTACAAAATTCGGGGGGAGAGAGAGAGAGAGAGAGAGAGAGAGAGAGTGAGTCAGTCAGTCATGCCATTGATATCCAATCTAAAGGATAGAGGCCACACCAAAGAGGTTGATCACCTACCGTTGCAAGCTCTCCACTCCCGGTGTGACACTGGTCTTTGAGTGCTTGCGTCGGAACCTCCCCTGCACCAGTCTTTCCTGGTGACGTGGCAGAAAGCGAACTGGGGCCTTGTCGCCCTCCGGCAATCGTTCCCAGAGGGTGACGATCTCCGCCACTTGCTGCTGCGTCACGTAGGCGTGGTGACGCAGCTTGACGAGACTGGAGGCCAGGTTGACCACGTGCTGGTAACCTGGGCCGGTGTCAGTTCCAAGGCTATGCTGTTGGGGGAAGAGAGCGAAAGTGAGAAAGGGGAGCACTCATCAGATATTCCACAGGTATAGCACGACTCGTCGGGAGAGACTTACCAGCCTGTGGGACACGCTTCGAGTGGCCTCGTCTCTAGGGGAGGTCTCCTGGTCGGCTGGCCCAGACTGTGAGGCGCCGATGGCAGGGTGCAACTGGGACCTGTCAGACGATGACAACGGTAGTCGGGCGAAGTCCTCCTCAAGGCCGAAGATGGTGTTTTCCAGAGGTTCCTCTGCTGGGCTCTCGACCTCTTGGAAGCCCTCGTCGACACTGTCATCGTCGTCCGTTTCAGTCCCATCCGGAGCGTCGGGATCCCTGCCCATCACTTCCTCCAGCACTCGTCCGGTCTGCGAAAACAGGTACTGGATACCAATGAGTTCACCTGTGAAAAGGAGGCAACTGTTTTAAAATGAAAAGGTGGGAGGGAGAGAGAGACAGACAGAGAGAGGGCTCGACGCCTGCCTCACCAGTGTACTTCGCAGGCCGGGTGTAATCGTCAACGAGCTTCCTGCGATAAAGAATGTCGCTCAGCTCGTTGGCGGAGTGCTGGAGTTGGCCACTGTAGCAGACCACATCACGGTCTGCTCCCTCCACTGCTTGTGCCGCATGGTCCTCGTTCCACCGCGCCAGGCCTTCCAGCAGGTAGGCCTGAAAGTGGGCCGCACTGGCTGAAGTGCCTGAAAGACACGGTCAGGGTGGGTGAGAGAGAGAGAGAGAGAGAGAGAGAGAGAGAGAGAGAGATAAAAATGCAATGCCATCCACTCCCTCGCACAACACAGGTCAAAAGTACAGGTTTCTGGGCTCCCTTACCAGGTATGAAGCGGTCCAGATGCAGGTGGAATGACTCCAAGGAAGATGAACCTCGCGCACACCTGAACACCGGCAGCGTGATCCCCCCTTTGACCAGCTGCCCGGTCTGCATGTACAGGTGCACGCCAGGTGGGTCCTGGATGCAGTGGAGGTGGCGCCTCTGTGTCCTCCAGATTTCCTGGATCTTCTCGCGGTCCAAAAGCGGGATACCCATGTTGTCAGTGGCATCCCCGAAGGCCTCCAGCATCTCATCAATGAGCCGGCCAGTCTCCTCCGCCCCACGTGTGCGGCGGCGGCAGTGGCGGGCCAGCTCCTTCAATGGGATTCTTCCATAGCCGGAGCCTCGGGGATCATTCCCCGCCCCACCAGCCTTGGCCTGTCGTAGCCGGGCGACGTCTCCCTGGTTCCATTCAAAGACGCAGAACGAGAGACGCGCCATGAAGAGGCTGTATAGTGGGTGGCTCTCCGTGGTGACACCCGCCGCAAAGCGTCGCATCAGGTGCCACACGTCGAGCCACACCACCAGCTGTTCCCACTGGTGGAATAAGAGGGACACCTTGCAGGGTCCCCCGTGGGAACAGCAGTCTCGGTCCACGTAGAGGACCAGAGGCGGGGACACACTGGCATCACGGTATCGCCGCATCAGCCCGGTGGCCATGGGGCGCAGGCCAGCGCCCTCGGCTGCAGTGAGGACGCTGATCAGGACTTGGCCGTGCTCGTTCCCCACGTTGGTCACCCAGGCTGCAGTTCCTGCCGCGTCACCGGCGAGTTTCTTGGTCACCTGAACGATGAAAGGAAGAGTGACAGTAAGCTGGAAGGAAAGAAGGAAGGAGAGAGAAAGAGAAGGAGGGGATGGCGATACCGCTCACCTTCTTGGTTGAGTCCATCTTCAGGATTGAGCCAAAGATGGAGGTGACCCGGGCCTTGGTCTCTTCTATCCTCGAAGCCACCTCCCTGGCATAGATGGACAGCAACCACTTTGTACTGGGCACCGGGGTCATCCGCGGCACTAGAGGCGAAGTCGCAGGTGGCTCGGTACCCGGTGTGATGAACTTGGTGACCGCGTACATGAACTTTTTGGACCGCTTCAGCCAGGACTGGGTGTGCTGCTCGAGCAGATATCTGCGCAGCCGGGTGGCCCCGTTGCCCAGCGTGCGCTCACGCATCTGCCCGATCAGCTTTGTGTCGCAGGATAACCTGTGTTAAACAGAACAGAGACGTTAGGACTGCCCGTGTACCTGTGGAGAGCTGACCCAGCCATTGGAGACTCCTTGTCTGACCTGTATGTCAGGATAGCTGGAAAGTCATCCCGGTGCGTATGGTGCAGTTGATCCAGGATATCCTGCGACCAGCCCGCCACCTTCTTCTTGCAGTGCCGGCACTCTAGGTACTCCGTGGCCATAAAGTACCATCCGTCTGTGTCCAGGACCCTCCGGACGGTCCTGTAGAGTCCGGCTCCCGTCAACCTGTGGCTGCACGCCGTGCAGGACAGCTTGTAGCCCCACATGCGGTACGGCATCCACAGGAAGAACGGGCGCTGAAAAAAGGTTTTCGGGCGATGTCGGGGGCTGGAGGTGCACGTTGCGGGGGCCGGGAGGATGCCACCAAAGGCGAAGGTTGGAGGTCAGCACAGGCTTTCCGTCCTTGCCCCAGGTGAAAAGGGCCCGGCTTACCCATGCGTGCTGTTCCTTGGGTAGTGAAGTCCTCCAGCCCTCGGGCAAAAGTAGCTGTGTGTGTGTGAGTGAGAGAGAGAGAGAGAGAGAGACACACAGACAGAGAGCATGAGCAACAGAAAATCAAACAAAAAGAATCAGACAGGGCCTGTTCCTTTCCCGGCAATGCAATTCAAAGAAACACATCCTTTTAACTCACCTCTCTCCTGGCTATGGTTAGCGTTTGCGAAGGCTGCTTTCCCGGATCAGCCGTCGGTTGGGAGCGCTGGGATGGCATTGGCCCTCTAGTGGTTGCAGACTGGGAGGTAGATGCTGGGGAAGGTTGTTTACAAATTCAAACAAATAACAGGTTAAACAGAAAAAGTGAAGGAGCCACCACCAGTTCCATGGGTGGTTGTCACTTACCAGCCTCCAGCTCAATGCTGGCCGACAGCAGCACGTCATCCGGAATCTCGACGACGGAGGCTGCTGAAGAGAGAGAGGCACTGGGGGCAGTGGTGGTGGTTTTGGGAAGGGAGGAGGTTGCTGCTGCCTTCGCCTCGTCTCTCCGACGCACATACAGCTGGAGTGCATGCATCTTGGTCCCGACTTTGGTGGTCTGGCGCCGGAGCCATTTGATGTAACTGCATTGGGGTACAACAGCGGAAACCGTAACAGGTAGGACAAATGGAAGCAGGGTCCAACTACCTTGCTGAGCCCTTCCCCTCAGACCCCACCCAAAAGTCTTTTTCTCACCTCTTGGCCTCCCAATCTTCTGTATCGTAAAGGGCCTCAAACGTCAGGTGTCCGTGTTGGCCGAAGCCGACGAGCCTCTTGCTCTCGTCCGGAGCCCCGGCCGACCCGTCTCTCTCCCGTCGATGGCGGATGGCCGCCTTCACGTCGGGAAAGAGCCAGGCGTAGGACTCCAGGGCGTTCTTATTGCTCGCCAGCGGGCTATCCGACACCTGGCCATCTTCACGCTCCCTCTGGTGGGTTGCCAACACCATGACGGCATAGCCGAGGTCATGGGTCAGCAACCATTTAAAGGTCTGGCCCCGGTACTGTCCAAACTGGAGCTCGCTGGCGCTACGCACCAGCTTGGAGTCCCCGGGGTCACCACCTGCGGCCCACACGCGTCTCCTGGCCTGCTCCCTGACTGTCTCGGCCGACTTCACCTTGAACGGCACAGAGCCGCTCAGGCGGTTTGCCTTGGCGACCTGCACCGCCTCGGTGGAGGCCTTAAGGGTCAGTTCGCCGGAGGTCTTGCGGCGGAACTGCGGCACAGGGTTCAAGCTGGAAAAATCAGATAAACCAAGAGAAAGTTACAGTTCCACTACAAAGTTTTACAACACCCGTTTTTCTTCAAATTTCACCAGCTGGAATGCAACGAGCGACCTGAAACGGATCCGCAGGAAACTGGCAGACATTTGACATTTAAAGTTTAGGTTACCAAAAACTGAAATTAAAAGAAATTTCAGAATATTACAAATTGGCCTTCAGGGAACAACTAATAGGTTAAAACCTTCATTTAGTCTGCACCAAGCGACGCTGCCTCCAACAGAGACAAAATAAAGAGTAACTGAGCATGCAAAAAATGAACAAGGGAACAACAGGATGATAAACCGCCACCTTTGAACAAATTCTATATTCTTAATATCCCAAAAACTTTTTTTTTTTCTTCGAATTAACCTTTGTCTTATTTAACCTATGAATACTTACATGTCAACACCGCAGGTGATGTTGGGTCTATTAAAACAACGCAATCAACCAGTACGTCAGTTAAAGAAAGAAAGAAATCTTTGCTTTGAGAGGAACATTGCTACTACAAACAAAGACTCACGTAGGAACACTAGTGGCAGCCATGGTAACAGATACCAAAAAGAGTTAATTCTCAATTCTGAAAGAGTAAAAGGGACACACAAAAAATTAAATATAATGGTTAGTAATACTAATACACACTTTTTTTAAGGCCTTTAATAATATTACAACTACCTTGGTTACACTGCATTTTCCTATTGTTAGCATTATTATTATTTTTTATCAACAAACATCATTATAACGCAATTCTGTCCAGACTATTTACAGATATTTATATTACTGAAACCAGTTTACTAAAATGCAAAAAAAAAAAAAAACTTTTATTAATATGTACAAAACAAATACATTCTCATTACATTCAATTAAATCTGTTTTATTTCACTTCACTATAATCCTTGTGCACTAAGAGTAACATCAATAGCACCGTTTTAATAGTATCAGCGGGCCCCACTTTAAGATGAGACTTGAAACATGACATCGCCGCTTTTACACGGGGAGGCGGGTCTTTCCCAACAAAACTCGGAGCGCACTCGAACACCCAACTTCTCTTTTAACTGACGATTTCTCGGCACTCCCTTCCTGTCTGCCTGTATGTTGAAGTTCGCCGCAGCTACAAAGGAAACTGCCAAAAATTTTTTTTTCTGCTTTATTTCAGGCGCTTAGGAAAATTATGCAACCTTCAGGTTTGCTACAACTGAACGTACACATTTTCTGCGTTTTAATTCCTTTGCTTCGTGTTAAAAAACTGCTAAAACAACATTATTTTCATATGACTTTTTTCATAGCTACATTTCAGTTGAATTCCTAATAGACTATATGGACGTAGAATTTTCACATTCTTCAGGGATCCACATCTCTACTAATCCCCACCATTCTCTGCTGTTTTGTCCAGTTCTACTGTGGTGGAAATGAAGGAATGAACAACAACAACAACAACATTTATTTATATAGAAAATTTTCATATAAAAAATGTAGCTCAAGGTGCTTTACATAATGAAGAATAGAAAAATAAAAGACACAGTAAGAAAATAAATTAAGTCAACATTAATTAACATAGAATAAGAGTAAGGTCCGATGGCCAGGGTGGACAGAAAAAAAAAAAAAAAAAAAACTCCAGACAGCTGGAGAAAAAAATAAAATCTGCAGGGATTCCAGACCATGAGACCGCCCAGTCCCCTCTGGGCATTCTACCTAACATAAATGAAACAGTACTCTTTGTGTTTATGGTTATCATGGAAGGACTTGATGGTGATGCTCATGTAGACTTCTGACTTTTAGTCGATCAATGTTGGAGCATCATGATGCTTTGATCAGGTGGTGATGGCGCAGGCATCCACCACAAAGAAACCGGAAAAAGAAACAGAAGAGAGAGTAGGGGTCAGCACGGATTTTAGAGCCACCATGAATAGTTATTATAATGAATTGAACATACAGAGTATCGGGATTAAATTAAGGTGAAGTTATGAGAAGGCCATGTTAAAGTAATGTGTTTTCAGCAGTGTTTTAAAGTGCTCTACTGTATTAGCCTGGCGAATTCCTATTGGCAGGCTATTCCAGATTTTAGGTGCATAACAGCAGAAGGCCGCCTCACCACTTCTTTTAAGTTTTGCATTTGGAATTATAAGGAGACACTCATTTGAGGATCTAAGGTCACGATTTGGAATATAAGGTGTCAGACATTCCGATATATAAGATGGACCGAGATTATTTAAGGTTTTATAAACCATAAGCAGAATTTTAAAGTCAATTCTGAAAGACACAGGTAACCAGTGTAGTGACATCAGAACTGGAGAAATGTGTTTGGATTTTCTTTTTCTAGTTAGGATTCTAGCAGCTGCATTCTGCACTCGTTGCAATTGATTTATGTCTTTTTTGGGTAGTCCTGAGAGGAGTGCATTACAGTAATCTAGTCTACTGAAAACAAAAGCGTGAATTAATTTCTCAGCATCTTTCAATGATATAAGAGGTCTAACTTTTGCTATGTTTCTTAAGTGAAAAAATTCTGTCCTAGTGGTCTGATGAATATGCGATTTAAAATTCAGATTACAGTCAACAGTTACCCCTAAGTTTTTTACTTCCGTCTTAACTTTTAATCCTAAATCCTTAACTTTTAATCTTACTTGTTTTTCTTTTCTTGTAACTTTCTCTTTGTCATCTTTGTTGTATGAAAATGTACCATGGAAATAAATGTTGTTCTTATTGTTCAGTGGCACTTTATAGTTCTTGACAAAGCACTACTTCACTGTGCTAAGAGTTCTTTGCTTATGAAGTTTGTTCTTTGTGCTTTCAACAACTTCTGAATAAAGTTGAAGTCAGAGGTTTCCATGCACTTACGGTGAATTCATTTTAAAACTCACTTTATAACCCCGCCACAGATTTTATACTAACAAACTGTAAGCAACTATTTTAATGTGCCACATCTTTTAATCCATCCATGCATCTTTTTTCTTAGCTTGCTTACCCACATGTCATTATGAACAGTGCTATTCATACAGCTCAATTTTTTTGCTTTAAGAAAACAAATGTGGGGAAAAAAGTAAATGTCAAAGCATGTAAAAACTTATAAAGTGGCGTTTACTTTTCTCTCCAATAAAAATTCTTTTGGTTACCTAATTTTGAAATGCGATACAAAACTGGCAATGACTGCAAAAGGGCGGGTTGAAGACTAGCAAGAAAAGGTATATAAAGAGGAGAGAAAAGGCCAAAAGAGAAGAAACCTTTTTATATTTTTTTACCTTTGTGAATTTGCAAGTTTCAATTATAAAAATAATAAAATAAAAAGAAAGGTAAGATATATTTTATTGTTTTTTGGAAATATATTGTTATCTATTGCGAGTATGCCAGTGCAAGGATGATCAAATATTTTTAAAACTAACTGTTATTGTTATTGTTATATATTTTAGAATGATATATTATTGATAGCAGTGATAAATTGCATTGTTACAGCAATTCACTCTTATTAATAGTAAAAAAAGAAAAGAAAAAAAAAACAGTGAAAATATTTAAAGTCTAAAGAGTAAATTCAATAGGTTCACTAGCTATTAACAACTTACAATACAAAAAAAAAAGTTTAACCACAGGACGGGTGGTAACATCTAACGACTTGCATATAAAAGTCCTCCATGTCGGAGTGCTACTGATTCAGTCTGGGCCTGCAGTGCTCCGCAGAGGGACACGGGTGTCATAAATGGGATTGGATTGCTCTTCATGGAAGTTGCAGCATTGCTATTTTATTATATCTTAAGACTGGAAAAAATAATAACATTGAGTATAAGATTTTAAAACCATAAAGGTATCAGTAGGTATGCATCTCTGCCTCTCTCTCTCTCTCTCTCTCTTTCTCTCTATATCTATGAAAAACCTCTCAAAAATCGAAGGGCGTGCTTCAATTAGTCTATCTATCTATGTAACACATTTATGTCTACATATTGAGTGTATAAATAGCAGTCACTATTGCCAGATTGTTGTTTCTTGGTAATTTCTATCAATAATTACTGGATGCCAGGGTGGCACAGTGTTAGCCATGCAGCTCAACTGGTCCATCATCCTTGTCTGTGTGGAGTTTATGTGTTTTTTCTGTGTCTGTTTCATGTTTTCTCAGAGTATCCTGGATTTCCTACTACATTTATATCTTACTCCAAATTCTAAACTGACCCGTGTGGGTATGGTGGTGTGTATGAAGTGGCTTGAGATCGACTGGCACAACTGTTTCATATCTTTTACACAAAGCTTCTGGAATAGGCTCTGCCTCCTCACAAATGTGAGCTGGATTAAGAGTTTAAATGTTAAGATATTAATGTATAATGCATGGAGAGTACTTTGGACAACAGGATAGAGTCACATCGAGATATATTCAAGGGCTAAACAGGTTTATTTACTAAATGAGCATGACAATTTTAGAATTCCAAACACAGGGTAATGAATTCAGCTTTACTGCATTTTATTGCATGTTTACTTTTCAGGCACAATGAATCCTGCATGTGAAGCCCCTCTTCAAGACACGTCTGCAGATCAAATTTTGGAAAGCAACGAAGCCACCAGAAATGTGATGATTGAAATATCCAACAATACAGCTAAGTTCCTGACTGACCCAAAGTAAGCCTTTGTCTTGTATCTCTTTCCTTCATTTTTGTTCACGTCTTCCTGATTTTTATGAAAAATGCACTGTTTGTTTAAGAGAGCATGATGTGTTCTTCATGTGTACAAAGAGAAAAGGAGGGTGTGTTGAAGCATTAGTTGTCAGGAATGCCTGACTTGTAATAAATGTATAAAGTCTATTTACAGTAAGCTCAGTTTGCCACATGTTTGGGCATAATGGAGCTGTGCAGTAATGCCACTAAAACCCCAGCCTGGACTTTCTCCTCTTGCTCATGTAAGAGTTACTCCTATCTATTACAGGTACATTGATTATGGAACCATGAACCAACTGTAAGTGTATCTACAGTAGTAACTATTGTCTGATTACTGATTTCTTGATAATCTGGGTCCATAATTAATGTACAACAGGATGGCACAAAGGCACAATGTCAGCCTGCAGCCTAACTAATCCAGCATCCTGGGTCTGAATACTGCAACCCGCTGTGTGTGTGGTGGTCTGCCCTGGGCTATTCTGTGCTTTACACCTGCCATAACTGGCATAAGCTATACCTCTTAAAATTTTCCTCAGAATAAGGCAGATATAAAAAAGCGATGGTTTCAGGGTTATGCAGTGAATAGCACTGCTGCCTCATTGCCCGACATTCTTGTGATGAGTGGTCACAATTTACTTTAGGTATAATTTACAGTACTTTAGGTATCCATGATAAACTCGCTGTTAAGGATCTGCAAACAATTTTTTGTATGCACTCACATTAATTGAGAACGGCAATTACCGTTGGTTATATTCATGCCTGTTTATTTGTTTACCTGAAATGCTCAGCTCCCACTGGGCCATTTTGTATTGAAATTTGGTGTACTAATTCATTGGAGAAAATGATAGAAAAATTCAGTTTTTGTTGAGAGTCCCATTTAGAAAACATTAGCGATTGCCTATCCAAAAGATACATTTTTTACAACCTCAATACCGAATTCATTTATTATTTTTAATTTAACTTGAGAGAGGTTCTTTCAGCTTATAAATTTGTATACTTTAATCTTTTATAAGTCTGACAGCTGCTTCCAACAGCAAAATAAATCCCAAAGCAAGTTAGTGCGACAATGCACATATGCCTAGGGAACACAACATCACATTAATAATAATTATAATAATAATAATAATAATAATAATAATAATAATAATAATACATTTTATTTATATAGCGCCTTTCCCATGCTCAAGGCACTTAACAGTGCAATATTAGTTAATGAGGCATCTTTTTGCACAGAGCCGTGATCAGGGTTTATTTCCACACAATGTAAATTTGGCACACTGATACTTTTATTTCCAGGGCCATGAGAAGGAAGGCTTATTACTGAGCAAATGCTGCCGGTTGTCTTTTCATTCGCAGCCCGGCGGTGGCGGCGACCTGACCCGCGATGTATATATTTCGGGCGCTGCAAAATACCGGCGTCTTTTAGGATGTTCCAACCAGACCATTTGCTTTGGACAAACTGTTTAATAAGAAGGAGTTTCTCATGAGAGTATTTTAGCATGATACTTGGCAATACTTATCTGAAAAGCAGTGAAGAAGCAGCACAGCACAGCGGAACCAGTAGGGCAGACGGGTGTGGTAGCGTAGATGAGATGAGCGGCGATAGCAAAGCAGCAGAAAGCATAGCAGGAGGAGGTAGCAGGATTTGGAGGTTCCAATAAACAGCCACAAACAGTAACGCTTGGTAATTTCATGCGTGATCGCCCCGGAGCCATAAGCCAGGTTAGTATGAGCGTCAGATCAGATCCCAGTCGTAGAGTACTGTAAAATTAATCGGGAGCAGATCAGCATAGCGAATATAATCACGGAGACAGATCATCCCGAGGTCATATATGCCAGGTACAAAGAAATGTTCGTAGGTCTCATCCCGCGATTCACAGACTCAGCTGTTCCCAGTTAAAGTAGAGTCCATAAAATCTGTAAATATTAGCCTAAGCCAAATCCATGCAATTCAAGTCGGCTGTATCCACGAACTATACGTACAATAAAAGAAATAAAACAAGCTTGAGAAAGTGTAGAATTAAGGCGAATTTTGCGAAAAGTGTTGTTAACAGGGAGGAGCGGCAGCAACTTGCGTGCGCCAGCGTCCCCTCACCTGTCATTAGTAGGCTATGCAATTCTCTCCTACACAAGCTCAGTTCTCCTGCTGTTTGAAGCTGTACCAAGTAAACTAAACAACAGAGTTGAAGAAAATGGAAAACAAAATATCCCTTCACTAATATAGAAATGCATAGAAGAGGAAACAGACTACCTAGGTGTAGCTCTTTAAGCACAGTACAGTAAGATAGTGTGTACACATTATTTATCTTACACTAAAAATAACCCTGTGTCTGCATTTTCTGCAGATTGTAATAACTTCATATACCATTGTCACTATAATTTACCAGGAAATTTCCAAAATAACTTGGTATTTTCATCTACATCATATTGTAAGTCAGGTCAGGTTGGAGAGCATGCACTGGTACAGAGCATTGCTGTACCCACAACACAATGAAACAGTTTGGGATCCAGGTTGGCAACCCACAGGGCATACATGCAGTCCAGTCCCATCCCCCAGAAATGACAATCTACTTGCTGCAGCCAGGTATTACATGGGCATCCCCTTGGCCTGGTCCAGCTGCTCGGGTCCCCAACAATGAGGATCTTACGAGCTGGATCATCCTCGGGGAATTGCGCCACATGGCTGCAGTGCTGTAACTGATGGTCCCTCACAATGCAGGTAGTGTGCCTCATTTGGGACTCCATGAGCAACACAAAGTCAAACCAGTTGTACCCAAGGATTCTCTGATGTGACACAGAACTGAAGGAGTTCAGTCTTCTTCTCAGGTAACTGGATAGCGTCCATGTCTCGCAACCATATAGCAAGACAGGAAGCCCCAGGACTCTAAAGACTTGGACCATCGTCCTTTTGCATAGATATCGGGAGCACCACACACCTCTTTACAGTGACCTCATGACCCACCATGCTCTCCTAATCCATCTACATATATCATAGGATGAGTCACCAGAGACACGAATGTCGCTGCCAAGGTAAGTAAACCTCTCGACAAGGTAGACACACTGATGATGGCTGTGCCCAAGAGGTGTGATGATGCGGGTTCTGCTCCATACTCCCATCCAGCTTCTGGGAGCTCTGAACCCGACACCGTCGGTAATGTCACCGATGAGCTAGGCTGTGAAGACATCAACAATGAAGCAAGGGGATGGTGCAAAAAGTATAAAGTGCTTTTATTAAAAAACAGTCAAAACAAAGTATTCAAATAAGTAGCGCAATGAATCAAAAATAAATAAATAATCCAATGAAAACTAGTGAACTGGTGGAGGTTAAAAACAATCAATAAATAAATGTCCATTAAAAATCTCCACCCTTTAAAATGTCCTCTTCCGGCTTGGGTCCATGGGTTCTTTTAAAAAAGTCTGGCACCAATCCCGCTTGCTGCTCTGTCTCCTGCTGTTTGGTCCCCACTGCCAGCTCATCCCAACACTGCCACCAAATGTGACGATGCGGATTCTGCTCCATGCTCCCATCTGGCTTCTGGGAGCTCTGAACCCAACACCATCTGTAATGTCACCGATGAGCTAGGCACTGAAGACGTTAACAATGAAGCAAGGGGATGGTGCAAAAAGTGCAGAGTGCTTTTATTAAAATCAGCAAAATCAAAAACAGTGTTCAAATAAATAGTGCAGTGTCTCTCAAAAAAAATAATTAAATAAATAATCCATAAAAACAAGTGAATGAGTGGAGGTTAAAAACACAATAGAAAAATCCTTTAAAACAACAAGGTTAAAACAGTGGCCAGAAGCAGACTTTTAAAACACAAAGTTCGGTGCATTCTTCTTTAACCGGCAGCTCCCCTGCTTCTCCCTTCCGGGCCCCGCAACAGGGGAGTCACCCTACCAGCAAATGCAGCTCCCTCCTATTCTGGTCCGGTAGCCCTCTGATCCCCGGCTACGTCGGGCACCAGCCAGACCGAGACTTGGATTCCCTCCCCAGTGGCCAGGGCGCTCACGTTGGGGCTCAACACCCCCAAAGCCTCCACGACTGCTACTGCCTTCTTGGCCTTACACGGTGAGCCGTCCATGATCCTGGTCACTCCTGCTCCTCTGAACAGTTCATCAGGAGTGACCCAATCCATCCACCCCAAGTGTCAGCCAAACATTCTCTCAGGGCTCTCCTTCCAGCTGCCTGCTTTTGCTCAAGCGAGCCTGCTGTCGCTCGTTCATACCGGCTCTCCATTTCTCCAGCCTTCTTCTCCCTTAACCTCCGTCCTTCTCTCTTTTCTCTTTCTCTTTTTTCTTTTTCCCTCATTCGCCTTGCCCTTCTATTAAATATTACGGGGACGTGGATCAGGTGTGGCAATTAGCAGCTCCCGGCAACAATTGCGGATGACTCCTTACCTGTACACTTAACAGAGGACCGCCCGCATCACGAATCACCCGGGAACTGCTCCGGCCATACTTCCACACCCCCTCTCTAAGCCACGAGTGTGGCGATTATTTATTTAAAAATAATTTTTTATTAAGAATTTCAAAAACAAATTACTTCACTTTTCTACATAGTCACCCTCATTTGCCATGCAATTTTCCCAGCATCACACCAACTTTTTAATGCCCAATTACTACAACTCCCGCTTTCACTGTTTACATCAAAAACATAAAAATGCAGAAACTTTTTGAACGTCCCTAGTAGTACTGGTCTACTTCCAGTTTCCATGTTTTTATAACATGTTCACATAAGTTCCCAAATCACTAGCACGTCATATCATCCTGGTATATCTGGATAATAAAAACTGCCATGCCAATGAACTTATGACAGCTTGCACCATCAAAGCTGATCAGCAAGGTCCTAGATTTGGGACATCATCTGCAAATGAATTTTGAACATCCTAACTTGCAGACCCCTAACACGTGAAGATCGGCTGCATCATAACGTTCATGTTCAGTTAGTGTGCCAAGTCCCCTTCTGATTTTCATTTTCAGCTAAATTTGTTGATGTCACCACTGCCATTTGCATGATCACCAATAACTATGAGAATATTTAAAGAGAATTCATTTGCCTTCTGACACAACATTGCCTGGACAACAATATATCCTTTCTGAAATGAACAGCCTCGACACCCACAAAAAGGTTTGGGGCAGCCATCCATATATTGTCCCTGGTTGCAAAAGGGTTTAGAATGAGCACTCAAGTGCACTGAATTGAGTCCTGAACTGAACTGAATTACTCTTCAAAACATGGAGGCTTTAAAGGCCTTGACCAGAAGTGACATTGCAAAACCAGAAGTGACGTTCCTCTGAGCACTGGAACTGGAAATGGTGTTCTTCTGGGCGCCAGAACTGGAAGTGATGTATTTACGAGTAAATCAGGCAGGTTTTCCACCCCCTTGGCCTGGTGTGGAATTACCTTCACTTGGTCTGTACAGCTCCCTCCTACTCGCACATGTGTGACACTTTTAATGTCAGCAAAACTGAGGAGCTGGTCACAGAGGTCAAGAAGCACTGGCAGAAGACTCTCACATCTGCATCAGCAGACATTTTTGGAGCCACCATCACTAAAAACCTGAATTGAAAAGAACACATCCTAATTATTGTCAAGAAGGATCACCAACACCTTTACTTCCCTAGATGTCTGATGAAGGCCCACATTTGTCTGCCCAAGCTAACCAACTTCTACAGATGCACAGTGGAGATTTTTTTCAATATATATGGCAGCTTAGTATGGCACTTGATAAGTGCAGGGCAGCAAGACCACTACAAAAGGGCACTATAAGGGGGTGGTGAAGGCAGTACTGAATAATACTGGCACACAGCTCACATTTGGCCAAAACATATACTGTATAACAGTTTTAATGTATTGTGTGGTCTACATTATCTGTTTTGGTGTAGTATTTCTATCACAAGTGTGTTTAGATATACAATTAAGAATTTCTGAGTACTTTGTATACCTGAAAATAAATCTGAACTTGAATATGAACATCAATAGAAAATCCATACAAACGTGAAGAGAAAATGCAGACGATCCAGGTCTCTGGAGCCATTAGACACGAATCACTATGCTGTTGTGCCCCCCATTTTATCCACCTGTAAATATTTGCTAAGTTGTTTAATACACGAAATGTACCTTGTTTATGAAAACAGGCCATGTTCTGCCAAATGCCTTCAATACATTTTTTTACAGGGCCAAACTAAAGAAGTGGTGATATCCATTATAATGTAAGATGGCAGCATCTTTGGAATAAACTGTAATCTGTTCAAATTAGAAAGGGTGAGTTAAGATGGAGTTTTTGATTTTATTTAGTTGCCTAAACATGAGTTATTTGTATCTTGTGTCTACGAACAGGTACTACTGTTACAGTGGGTATAACAACACCCCTCCTCAACCTACAATCAAGCCAAGAAGTAAAGAGGCCTGCGCCTTCAGCAAAACATACGACACGGCTTGGGGAAGTGTGGGAGTGATGATGTATGACATCTCTGCATCACCGACACAAAGCGGCCAGATAAAACTGGCTATCATGTTCAGCGTGCCTTATAATTATGATTTCTACGAGAATTGGTTTGCGGTGGGCTTTTATGACCTCAGTAAGAAGTGTGATTACGATTTGTATAATGAAATGTACAATGAGGACAAAGCAGAGTTTAAAAGAGCCAAAGCTACCGAGGGCGCTCTGAGTTATAGTGCCAATGGCTTTGATATCAAAGCAACAATGTCTAATGACAGTCATTCAATAATACAAGTGGAATTGTGGGAAAGCAATGTCAGTTATTCTGCAGGGTGTAAATGAAAAGCATGGCAGTCTTACATTCTTTGAGAATTAGCTTCCATTTTGTTTTAATATAAGCTTTAAGTTGATTCTTCATTATCAAATTGATGTGCTTTTAAAAATAAAACAGCTTTAGGAAATGAAATTCTGCAATTTGATAAAAATAAAATGCTGTATGTCTTCCCTGTACTTGTGTGAGATTTCCAATGGAGATGTTGGCTTCCTGTTTTCGTTTTGTCATTCTGGGGTATTGAGTGCTGCTTGATGAGGGAAAAAATGAATTTATATAATTTTAGCATAAGTCTGAAACATAACAATATAGTAAAAGGGTTTGAATACTTTCTGAGAGCAATGTGCATGTATTCATTTGTTTTAAAAATACTTTAATAGTATTGTACCACAGTAACTGTTTAAATATATGTTTTAATGTATTTTATGGGTGTTCTTACAGTGTGCTAGTTAGTCGTAAGTACATTCTTAAAAATGCCATAAGGTAATCATTTTCGGTTACCAAAAGATCCATCCACATAGAGGCACCAGCAAGACTTTTGATTTACTGTATTTAGATTCATAACAGGTTCCATCAATAATCATCAATAAATGGTAACAGATTTGGGAAACACCAGTGGATTCCTGAGTATTTTCCTTCACAATAACACAAGCTAAGCTCAGGTTATCTTCACTGTTGGTATCATCCTTGATAGCCTCCTAAACATGAAAGATTTCTGTTTTTTCCACATATTAGGAACCTTTTCAATGCCTAAAAAACAACTTCACGTGTAAAGAACTGTTCACAGAATGAAATGGTTCTTTGTCAAGCAAGAGTCCTATGGGGAACCACACAATATAGTAATGTGCCATTATGGAACCATTATTTCTGAGAGTGTACATGAATACAAACGTTGAACCATGAAGCAAGACAACCGTGATGAAAATACAGTAGTAAGCGAGCACAGAGAATGCATGCAGAATCCAAACTGATGCAAAGCGGACATACCTACTACCTTTCCAGTAAAACTCCTTTGTACTTGTAAAAATAAAGGTGCTTAAAGGGGGTCCCAAAAGAGCCATCCACATGAAGGCTCCAAAATGAACCTTTATTTATATAGATCCACTACAGGTTTAATAAATAGCCATAAATATATGGTGTAGGAGGAGAAATGGCATTCCGGCTGCAAAACAGAAGAAGTAATTACCCAGATGGGAGGCCAGAGCAACAACACAGCTGGATTGGCTGGTGGAACAAATAAATGACTTTGTACCCGGCCGGTGTAAATTAATGGAAGGACCAGAGATAGCGGGGTGGCACAGTGGTATAGTTCGCTTCCCGGGTCCTCCCTGCGTGGAGTTTGCATGTTCTCCCCGTGTCTGTGTGGGTTTCCTCCGGGTGCTCCGGTTTCCTCCTACAGTCCAAAGACATGCAGGTTAGGTGCATTGGCGATCCTAAATTGTCCCTGGTGTGTGTGTGTGTGTGTGTGTGCCCTGCGGTGGGCTGATGCCCTGCCCAGGGTTTGTTTCCTGTCTTGCGCCCTGTGTTGGCTGAGATTGGCTCCAGCAGACCCCTGTGACCCTGTAGTTAGGATACAGTGGGTTGGATAATGGATGGATGGATGGATGGACCAGAGATTGCCGGGAGTTGAGAGCAATTCACTCCCCCAATTTGATAGGTGGCAGTGGTCCTCACATAGGAACCCAGTTGGGACAACTATATGGATGCTTGAGAGATGGAGTCTGGAAATGCAGCCCTGCAGGAGTCCCTACAGGCTGATAGAGGGCGCTGTCATGGGGAGGATCTTTCTACGTTCTTTATGTCCTGGAAGTGCTTCCAAGAAGATACAGCATGACATCGGAAACATTCTTGTGTCCGGCTTAAAAAATAGCACGTCATTTAAAGTTTTTTGAATTTGAAGCAGAATTAGTTGATTTGTTTACAGTTAAACCTATTGCAACTTTAATGTGAAGACGTGAAATAAACAGTCCCGGTTCTCGAAGTGAAGCCTCCATCGTGCCATTTAATTTCAGCCGCCCCCTCACTCTATAATACCTCCACTCGTCTTCTAAACCAGTGTATTTAAAATTAAACATTTTCGCAATTTCCTTAATGTCAAAAAAAAAATTAAAGAAAATTTCTTCGTGGGTAGAAGAAAGCTTGACTTACGCATTTAACGAATCGGCGACAAATTTAATGAATTCATCAGTAAAATTCCGAAAATAAAGCTAGTGCCGATTATAGACAATTTTCTTGAAAAAGACGTCGCCTCATATTCTCGCAAATACAAAATTTAACAAAAGTCTATTTCTTCACATCATACCTGTGAAAGATATTTATAGGAAAACAAAATATGAATATGCATATATAGTAAAACAATTTGAAAAGTAAGCGTTTATTATTAAATTACATGTATTATAATTATTCCACTAAATAAAATATTAAATTAAAATTGCACTCTCCTTGCTTTCTTACTTGCAAGTTCGTCAATAATGCCATCTAAGTTCATTTCTTCTGACAAATCTTGCTCTATTGCAATTAAACCTAAATTACTCAATCTCTCTTGGCACATCGACGATCTTAAGTAAGATTTAATTATTTTTAGTTTAGAGAAACTTCTTTCGCCTGTTGCAACTGTGATAGGCAGGGTTAAATATATTCTTAAGGCTACAGAAAAGTTGGAAAATGATGAAATTAAATTACTTGCTTCAATAAATTCCAAATTTTTTAAAGGATCAGTAATGTCATCATTAATGATTTTGTACATCATTAATTCATTTTCTTTGAAGCAAGTTACAGACATTCGACGGGAAAAGACGAGCCCGCAGACTCGTTTTGCTGGGGGCGGCTATGTTCGGTCGCCTTCGTGCATGCACGCTCTGCACGACCGGCAGAACCGGGCCTGTGAAATCATGTTTTAAAAACACAGTTATAAACTTTCTAATTCTAAACAGACATACTTTATTATGCATAAAAATCGTGAAATTGGTCAGTCAAATGTGAATTCTGAGAGCGTTCATTTTAATGAAGATCTTTATAACATTTTTTTTTGTTAGTTAAGTGATTGGCAGCTCAGACTTTGCTTTCATCCTGCGGGACTCTGCGCTGTGTCCGCCGCGCCGGGCTGTCCAAAGTCAATTCAGCTATAAAACAGTAAGAACTAAAAAGTTGTAACTAAATAATAATATGCTCTGGAAATGACAGATCTACTGGCAACATTTTTTTATTTTCAATTTAAAATCTAATCTCAGTAAAAATTTGATTAATTAACACTTCCGTTGTGTCGCGGTGCAGCTGGAGCCCTTCATTAAGCGCCATACTTAAGAAAGGAAAAATCAAGACTGCCAGTTCGTGACAGTTGTGTGCGTGGCATAACCCCAACCACATCGTATATATCTCTCTCTGCTCCGATGTTTTACTTACTCTGAGCCAGCAGGTGGCACTGGTGTGCAAACAGTAACACAAAGGAAAAAAAAGTAAAGAAAACATTGATGCCCGCAGGGTCAAAATCTTCGGTTTCAAAATAGTCTGTCTTGTCTATATCTATACCCAACCAGTTCAGAAGGCAATGGCACAAGATTTAGGCACAGCAAAATGGGAAAAGAGCCACATAGTAATTTAAGGTGTTTTTTTTTGATGGATCTGACAGTTTGCTGGAATTAAAACAGGGGTCTACAATTGGTAATGAAGGCTTTGGGTTTCCTGTACATGAATTTAACTTGAATTGTAGGACACAACTGAACATGAAATTCTTAGGAACTAGCACAATGATTTCTGCTTCAGTATACAGTACCATCATATTTCTTTATAGAGATATTACACCACCATCTTGTAAAATCTGCTTAAGCAAAAACACATAATAAGGTACACTCAAAACAATTTTTTCTTTATTTTTTAAATATATAAAAATACAGTGTCTTCAGAAAGAATTCAGACACCTCCACTTTTTACACATTTTGGTATGTTGAAGCCTTGTGCTCAAACCATGCAACTTATTTCTTTCCTCATCAAGCAACACTCAATACCACAAAATGACAAAAAAACAACAAGAAATGGATTTTAAGAATTTTTGCAAATTTATTAAAAACAAAAAACTGAAATTTCCCACTGACACAAATATTTAGACCCTTTACTCAGTACTTCATTGAAGCACCTTTGGCAGCAACTACAGCCTGGAGTCTTCTTGGGTTTGACGCAGCACACTTGGATTTGGGGATCTCCTGCCATTCCTCTTTTTAGATCCTCTCAAGCTCTGTCTGGTTGGTTGGAGACTGTTGGTGGACAGCTATCTTCAGGTCCCTCCAGAGATGTTCAATTGGTTTCAAGTTTGGACACTGGCTGAGTCACTCAAGGACATTCATGGAGTTGACCTTAAGTCCCCCTCTTGAGTTGTCTTGGCTTTGTTCTTTGGGTCATTTTCCTGTTGTAAGGTAAAACTTTGGCTCAGTATGATATCCAGACCACTCTAGAGCAGGTTTTCACTAAGGGTATCTCTGTCCTTTGTTCTGTTCAGTTTTCCCTCAACCCTGCTCTGTCTCCCAGTCATTGTTGCTGAAAAACAACTCTAGTGTATGATGCTTCTACCACCCTGCTTGACCATTGGAATGGTGTCACACATGTGATGAGTGGTGCCTGATTTCCTCCAGAAGTGACACTTAGACTTGAGGATTAAAGGCATTGATGAATTAAAGGCCAGAAGTCCACATGACCATAATCATCAAATTCTTCCATGAGAACCCTGAATACAATGAGGACTGATTGAGGTCATTTATGTCAGGTAGAATGCCTAGAAGGGGCTGGGTGGTCTCGTGGCCTGAAACCCCTGCAGATTTCATTTTTTTTCTCTAGCCATCTGCAGTTTTTTTTCTTTCCTCCCTGGCCATCAGACGTTACTTTTATTCTATGTTAATTAGTGTTCCCTAATTTTAATTATTTATTTTGTCTTTTTTCTCTTTCTTCATCATGTAAAGCACTTTGAGCTACATCATTTGTATGAAAATGTGCTATAGAAATAAATGTTGTTGTTGTTGAGGTCAAACAGTTCAGTCTTGGCTTCATCAGAACAGAGAAACTTGTTTCTCACAGTCTGAGAGTCATTTAGGTGCCAATTTTCATAAAGCCCAGCTTAGTGGAATGTTGCAGTGGTGGTTTTCCTTTGAGAAGTTTCTCCCATCTCTAAAGTTAAGCCTGAATGACCATCAGGTTTTTGGTCACCTCTCTAACCATGGCCCTTCTCTCCCAATTTTTCAGTTTGGCTGACATTTTTTGTAGTCTTCTCCAGATCTGTGCCTTGGCACAATTCTATCTCCAAGCTCTGCAGGCAGTTCTTTTGACCTCATGACTTGTTTTTTATCTCACATGGGTGACCTTCTATAGACCGGTTGGGTGCCTTTCCTAAGCATGTCCAATCATGTGAATTGACCACAGGTGGATTACAAGCAAGGTGTAGAAAAATCTCAAAGATGATCAATAGAATGGGATGTACCTGAGCCAAATTGCAAGTGTCACAGTAATGGCTCTGAATGCTTGTGTCAATGGGATAATTTTTGTTGTTTTATTTTAAATAAATGTACAAAAATACCTAAAATCTTGTTTTAGCTTTGTCATTCTGGGGTATTGAATATTGCTTAATGAATTGTGAATTTCCCCTTGGGATTAATAAAGTATCTATCTATCTATCTATCTATCTATCTATCTATCTATCTATCTATCTATCTAATGAGGGAAAAGATTCATTTAAATGATTTCATGCTCATTACTTTCTGAAGTTACTGCATGTAATTTGAATTTATTTCTATATTTAATAAATACATTTTTTACAAACTAGAAATGAATCTTCTTACAACTGAAAAATTAAAAAACACAATACATAGTTTGTCGGCTAGAACGCTGTCTGCCATTTTAGGATAGACTTTGTTGGACTTGAACAAATGAAGCTACAGGTTCACTCCCACCATCCACACAATGGGTGATGCAGGCAAAGTCACTTTACCTGACTGGACTCCAATTTAAAAAATCAAATCAAATCAGTTCACAACACCCACACTACGGCTCTGGTTTCTAATTAACCTAATAGGAATGTCTTTGAGATGGAAGAGTAAAAAAGCAGAGTAACTGGAGAAAGATCCACTCAGACTTAGAGGACATGTAAAATTCACAAAGGCAGGCCAGGATTCAATCCACAACTCAGGAGATGTGAGAGAGCAGCATAACCCATTTTACCACCAAACAAGAGATCATCAGTTATTAGGAAATTTACTGATTGCTGTCCTCTATATGGTGTCTTTTGGTAGTCTTAACTTCAAGATGAACCATCACTCCAGTCTGAGGTTTCTTGAAGGCCCTCTCTATTTGGTTGCCATCATCCTTCCCTCAATTCTGACTAGTTTCCCTGTCCATGTTGCTGAAATACACCCCCATTCCATAATGTTCCCACCACCATGCTTCACATTAGGGATGGTTTTAGGCAGATGGTGAGCAATGTTAGGTGTTTGCTAGACATGGTGGTTGGAGTTCTACCTAAACAGTTCAAGATTTGTCCCATCAAACCAGAGAATCATTTTCCTCATGCTCTCAAAGTCCTTTAAACTGTCATATGACTTTACTCAAGAATGGCGTTCATTCAGCCACTCTTCCATAACTACCCAATTGATGAACTGCTGCTGAGATGGTTATCCTTTCTACAGGTTTTCCTATCTCAGCAGAGGACTTCTGAAACTCTGTTGTTGTAATGATTGGCTTCTTGGTCACCTTCCTAGCCAAGGTCCTTCTTACCTAGTTACTCCATTGGACCAGACAGACAACATTGGAAAGAGTTCTGGTAGTTCCAAACTTCTCTCTTTACACAATAATTGAGGTCATTGCACTCAGATCATTATGTAGACTCATGACTTTAGAAGTAGTTTGATACCCTTTGTCCTTATCTGTGCCTCACCATAATTTCATCATAGATGTTTGCAGAGTGTTCCTCGTACATCATGGTTTGTTTTTTGTCCCAATGTGCAAAGTGAATTGTGGGACCTTCTTTACAAAGAGATGTGCCTTTCTAAATGAAGTCCAATCTGTTCAGTTTGCCACTAGTGGACTCTAACCAACTTCTAGACACATCTCAAGGAGAATGAAAGCAAACAATATGCACCTGACTACAATTTGAAGAACTGCAACAAAGGGTCTGAATCTTATAGGAATTAAATATTTCAGCTTTTGATTTTTAATGTACTTGTGACAATTGACTCCATAATATCATCACTGTGAGCTCCTGCACATGTATCATCTCTATATAGTCACCATACTTGTTTTGTTACAGTCAGGGTTTATTCCTTGGCTTATGTGTCATTTTATTTTAAGATTGCTTTAAAAGGATTTTTTTGTGTGTGTGTTTTCATCTTATTTATATTAATTGTGCTTATTGTTTATTGTTTGTGTTTTGTGCAGCCATTTCTGTAAATTGTGGGTGGAGCCTCCCAGTAGGCGGGGCCACCTTGATGTCACAGCTTCTGGGTCTTCCTTCTGGCTTTACATTCAGTCAGGAAAGAGAGACTCAGCAGCAGATCACTGAGTTTGTGTTTGGAGTTAAAAGTATTGAGTATTGTTATCTCTTGACTTTCCTGGTTTCTTGGATTTTGTTTTTGTTTTTTGATGCTACTGTTTATCGGATCCTTCTATAGACTGTGTATTGGGATTTGCTCGCCATGGATTGTTTTTTAGGCAACTCCTTTTTTTGCAATTTGAGCTTTATTGTTATATTTTCTGTTTTGTTGTTTTCATTTATATTGAGACAATATTGACAACATTGTTTGACTTGTCGCCCTGCGGTGGGCTGGCGCCCTGCCCGGGGTTTGTTTCCTGCCTTGCGCCCTGTGTTGGCTGGGATTGGCTCCAGCAGACCCCCGTGACCCTGTAGTTAGGATAAAGCGGGTTGGATAATTGATGGCCTCACACACTCTTTTGACATCATACAAAAATACGCACATAAAATGTTGTCATGATTCTTCGTTCAGGCTTTAATTATTTATTAGCTATGCTGCTCCTTTCAAATGCAGCAAAGGTGCTGCTGATGGAAACTTTTCCCTGCCTTTAAGAAAGTGTTAAGTTCAAGTTTGGTAATGTTTATTTTTAGGTGGCACGGTCTGTTGTGGTTTGTCCCACTCTTTAAATTCAAAAATGTGCTAAGCCTCAGATCAGAAGTCAGTCCTGTAGTTTTGCAAAGGTCTAAACAATTAGGGTAGACCAAATCAGAACATATCAGCCTGGTCACAAACTCAAAAACATGTAAGAGATATTGGAATGTGACAACATTAGACATTTTTTATGAGAACAGTCCATTCAGTCCAACAAGCTCCCCAATCCTGTCCACTAATTCCTCTAAAATAATATCAATGCAACATTTAAAGGTCCCAAAGGCCTACTGTCTACCATAGTTCCCTCTATGAAGAAAAACTTCCTAATGTTTCTACTCAATTTACACTTATCAACTTTCCAATTATGTCCCCATGTTCTTGTTGAAGTAACATTAAAGTAGTAGTCTCATCCTACTGTATTAAATCTACTCGTAATTTTAATTTTGGAATTAAATCAAAATTTTAAAATGTTCAATCAGGTTACATCATGTCACACATGTACATCGGAGGGTCACCACTCTGGGTCATGATGGGGAACTGTTGTCCTTTCTGCATCCACAACTCAGAGAAGATGCCCAATGGGCGACTGACTCCACCCTGTACACCAGGGGGCTATAAAGCTAAGACGCTTCAGGAAGGTGGTGAGTCATTTTGGACTTGGATCAGCTGGGGGACAGAGCTCTTAACCGAAACCTGACCACACTCAAACTTACTTAAAGCCATTGAGAAGGAGGTGCGGCCTAAGTTTCTGTGTTTTGTTTTAGCGCCATTGTGTGCCTCTTTATTTTAGTGACAAATTTTCTCAAGTGTCCAAGTCCCTCTGTAACGATTCAAGTGATTCTACATTATCTGCCATCCCACCAAACTTAGTGCCATCTGCAAACTTAACCAGATTGTTATTTATATTTCTAGCCAATCCATTTTTATATATTTAAAAAAACTGCGGTCCCAGCACTGACCTCTGAGGGATCTGATTCTGAAAATGTTTCCTCATCAAATGCTTTCTGAAAATCAAGATAATAAAATGATATTGTAATGCCAGCACATCGACAAAAGATTTAAATGGTAAACCAGGAGAGAGACGAGAAAAATGTCAAAACCGGGAGATTGAAAAGAACTGAAACATCGTAGCTAAAGTGCAGAACAGAAATTGGGATTAGAGGAACAAAGTGAATGTCAGGAATTTATAAGACCAATTCAAAAGCAAGGAATTACCAATAAAGCTTTAATGAATGTTCATCTTGGATTAAGACATGGTGAAATGGGAGAACCTTTAAACCAGCCATGACAAATTAACCTGAGGGGTTATAACCTTGGTCGGTATGCCTCCTAACAACTGGAAAATCTACCCAAGCAATGGGAACAAAGCTGTGATGCTTCCAAAAACACACAAAATAGCCACCAGAATAGAATAAAATACAAATAATATAACATATAACACATATGCCCACTCACTTTTGTTGCTTCCTCATAAAATTCCTGCATGTCAATAAAACCCAACCTTCCCAGTTTGAACCCATGCTGACTGTTCACTAACAGTTCTGTTCTTCCCATATGATGCTCAATCTTTTTTCTTAATAAATCCTACCATCAACTTAACTGTGATCCATGTTAAGCTTATAGTTTTGACAATACAGGTAATTGGCTCAATTTTATAGCAATAGCTAATTATACTGCCATCTTTGTTATCTGTTAATTGATCCATTTTATTTTATTTTATTTTTTTTTCTTGCATATTGGAAATATGTCTGTTGGGTCTGGAGGAGAGTGGAAATGTCGGTACACTCCAAAAATTC
>JANRMT010049829.1:13043909-13105037 GCA_026402145.1 Polypterus bichir lapradei
ACCGTCATTCCATCCCAGCTCATCACTAAACTTCTGGATCTGGGGCTTAGCTCTTCACTGTGCAACTGGGTACTGGACTTCCTCACTGGCAGACCTCAGCAAGTGAGTATTGGTGGAAAACCCTCCTCCTTCATCACCATCAACACTGGCACCCTGCAGGGCAGTGTGCTGAGCCCCGTGCTTTACTTTCTCTGCACCAATGACTGTATAGCTAAGTACAGCTCTAACTTCATCCTCAAGTTTGCTAACAATACCATTGTAATAGGTCTGATCAGCGAGGACAATAAGATGGCCTACAGGGAGGAGGTCAGACTCCTGGCAGAATGGTGTCAGGACAATAGCCCCACCCTCAATGTTAGCAAAACTAAGGAGATGATTGTTGATTTCTCAAACAGGCAACAGAGCACAGCCCTTTCTACATTGGAGGTGAGACTGTGGAGCAGCAGGTCAGCAGTTTTAGGTTCCTCTGAGTCACCCTCACTGACGACCTTAAATGGTGAAGTCACACTGCGGCAGTAGTCAAGAAAGCTTGACAACACCTCTACTTCCTCAGGAGACTGAGTAAGGCCCGGATGTCCTCCACAACCTTGTGCAGATTCTACAGGTGTACTGTGCAATCCATCCTGACAGGATGCATCCCATCCTGGTACAGAAACTGCTCAGTTCAGGACTGCAGAGCTCTGCAGCATGTGGTGAACACAGCACAGCAGATCACGGGCACACAGCTCCCTGTGATCCATGACATCCACACTACAAGCTGTCTCAGGAAAGTGAACTGTATCAGGTGGGATGCAGCCACCCTGCACTGTCACTTTTCACCCTCCTCCCATCTGGGAAGCAACTAAAGTCCATTTGTATGAGCACCTCCAAGTTCAGGAACAGTTTCTACCCAACTGCAATCATACTCATGAACAATCAGTAACCTTGTGTCACCTCCACTGCTTCCTGCACATATACTTCTGCCACTGTCTCTATTTATTCCTAGGATTCTGGTTTTATTGATTTACTTATTTATATTAATTTATTTATTGTGTGTTTTTTTTTGTCTATGTTCACTGTCTGTGGGGGCACATGCAAGCAAGCATTTCATTGTACATTGAAAATTGTGAAAAATTTAAATTGAAAATTGTGTTTGAGTAAGATATGATTATTCTGTTCCATTTCACATAATAGTACTGGCCTGCATAGTTTCTGCTAAAAATTCAAGTTTGCGTCGGCAGAGTCTCCCACCCAGCATGTCAGATTAGATTTTTTTAAACTGGAGTCCAGTCAGGTAAAGTGACTTCATCTGCATCACCCATAGTGTGGATACTGGAAGTGAACCTGTAGCTTCATGTGTTCGAGTCCAGCAAGGCCTAACTTAGCATGGCAGACAGTGTTCTAGTCTAGGAACCACATGCTGTGCTGCCTCATTTTCAGTTGTAAGAAGATTAATTTCTAGTATGTTAAAATGTATTGTCACACACGTGCACCTATGACGCAGCCAACAAGCCCTAAAGTGAGTGATATTGCAAAGAGATAAAGGGTTGATTATATGCCATAATGTCTCTCTCTCCTTCAACAGAACCAAAGAAGAAAAATAATTCATCTTCATTACTTCTGGTTAACCTAAATGACTTCCATTCCATTATTCCAATTCCACGTTCCAGCGATGACGTCACTTCCGGCTTGCCCAAGATGACGGCATTCTCCGGCTCCCCTTTATGACGTCACTTCTGGCTCTGCCATGATGACGTCATTTCCGGCCAACCATGATGATGTCACTTCCGACCAACCATGATGACTTCACTTCTGGTTCTCATTGATTATGCCATGTCCATCCATCCGTTATGACGTTATTTCCTGTTGTATCATTTCCTGCCACCATTTTGTTATATAAACTCCATGTCTACACTGTTCTGTATGAAATGCTCTGGTTTTTGATAAACTTTTCAAGTAATTTTTGCACCGTTTGTCCACGGACATTATACGGGGTCATTCCCCAATTCTTTGTGACAACTTTTGTGTCCTTTATTGTATCACAGTATTTATTAAATATATAAATAAATCCAAATTACAAACAGTGCCATCAGAAAGTATTCAGACCCCTTCACATTTTACACATTGTTTATATTTAAGCCAGTGCTAAAGTAATTTAAATTCATTTTTTTCCCTTATCAGGCAACACTCAGTATCCCAGAATGACAAAGTGAAAACAAGATTTTAGGTATTTTTGCAGATTTATTTAAAATAAAACACTGAACTCTCCCACTGACTCTTTTCTATGGCTCTTGAAATTTGGTTCAGGTTTCTCCCATTGTATTGATCATCATTGAGATGTTTCTACACCTTGTTTGGAATCCACCTGTGGTCAATTCAAATGACTGAAAATGATTAGGAAAGGCACGCACCTCTCTCTATAGAGAAAAAACTAAGCCATGAGGTCAAAGGAACTGCCTCTTGGTCCACAGTGCAATATTTAGACAATAATAATGACAATATAACAAAAACAGAAGGACAGGCAATTTCATGTAAGGGAAGGCACTGATCTGGAGAAGACTACAAAAAATTACTGCAGCTTTGAAGGTTTCCAAGTTTGGAGCATCCACGACTCAGCCAAACATGGCAGGACAGGTGACCAAGAACCTGGTGGCCATTCTAACTTAATTACAGAGACGGGAGAAACTTCCCAAAGGACAATCACCACTTCAACACTCTACTAAGCTGGGCTTTGTGCAGAAGGGCAGCTAAATGATTTTCAGACTGTGACAAACAAGATTGTCTGTTCTAATGAAACCAAGATTGAACTGTTTGACTTCAATTCTAAGCATCACTTCTGGAGGAAACCAGGCACCACTTATCACCTGTGCAATACAATTCCAGCTGGGAAGCATGGTGGTAGAAGCTTCATGCACTGGAGTTGTTTTTCAGCAACACAGACTGGGAGGTGTCATGGCGAAAAATTCATCATCAGAAGGCTTTTTACCTAAAAATAAAGGCTATTAGGACTCGGGATAGACAGACAGAGTTTTAAAGCTTTATTGCAATAAAACAACACAAAAAATAACAAGGACTCAACCCAATACGGCCAAATTGAGCTGATCCCTGAACATTGCCATAATCAAAGTTTTTATAACAATTTCTTATCATTTTAACCTTGTTCAATGAGTTAATTCTGCACCTGGCCATACTGTCTATTGTTTATTCCAGTTTCTATTTTTCTTATTCCTGATTGGTTCTTCAACTGAGCCGGTTTCCTCTATTCCATATTTGGCCTTTCATGGTGTCACTTCCTCCTCTAGCCTTTCAAGCTATACTATAATATTGGCGTAAAGCTAAACTTTAATTTGAATGAAATATTGTATATGCTTTCATTTAATCATTGCTTGGCATACTTGATTTGTCTTAATTTCTACATTAAAGCTAATCTCTAATATATTTTTCTCATATTTTTTTCTAAAGCCTGCATTTACTAAGATTTTCTCTTCCTGCATTAGAGTGTGACCTTGCTTACAGCAATAGCCTTTTGTTGCCTTTCTGCTGATTCATCAACCTGGCTGGTTTCGCTATGTGCCTTCCAGAGATATCTTCTCTGTGTTATCGCTTTATAGCCTTGAATCACAGGTGTTCTTAATCGATTATCCTGTTCTAAGCTGGTTTTGGTGGCGTCAAATTCTGTTCTTTTATTACTCTGGAAATTTTGCTGTAAGCTTAAAAAATAATGCAATATAACTGATTTTTTAGTTAACTATTTGCTTGACCTATCTTATTTGCTTAACTTTCTAATTTATGCTTAATCTAATATTTTAGAAGCTTTTAATTACTTTTTATGGCTCCTTATGTTATTTTTGCTATTCTCTATGCTAATATAAAAAATTTTCCTTCTACAGAGGCTAAACAGGGCTGTGGGAAACTGAATAGAGCAAAGCACAGAGATACCCCTTAGTGTTAACCTGCTCTAGGGGACTGTGGACCATGGACTGGCCTGGAGGTTTACCTTCCATAGCAAGGACAACACAGGAGGGACTTTGGCTCAACTCTGTGAATGTCTTTGAGTGGCCCAGCCAGAGCTCGAACTTGAACCCAATTGAGTATCTTTGAAGATACGTGAAGACAGCTGTCCACCATCAGTCTCCAACCACCCAGACAGAGCTTGAGGGGATCTACAAAGATGAATGGCAGAAGATCCCCAAATCCAAGTATACTGCATCAAACCAAAGAAGACTCCAGGCTGTAGTTGCTGCCAAAGGTGCTTCAATGAAGTACTGAATAACGGGTCTGCACTTGTGTTTGTGGGAAATTTCAGTTCTTTAAATGTTTAATAAATTTGCAAAAAAGAAAACAAGTGGTATGTGTGCACCTTATTATGTATTTGTTTAAGGCAGATTTTATAAGAAGTACTGTATACTGAAGCAGGAATTACAAGTATTGTGTCAGTTCCTAAGAATTTTGTGGTGTCTTCTACTGCAATTCCAGTGAAATTTATTTACAGGATTCCCAAAGCCTTCATTGCCAACAACAGGCACTTGTTATTATTCCAACCAACCATCAGATCAATCAAAATAAAATACTGTAAACTACTAGGCAAATTTAACCCTCTATCTAGAAGCTCTCAAGCCAGAAGTTCTCGTGTGTCTTGGGGGGGTTTTGTTACTTTTTTTCCTTGAGCTTCTGTAAAGTTTTAATTTCTCCTTGGGGACAAATAGTCTTTTATATCTATCTATCTATCTATTGTGGACACTTTTTCTCTAGTGTCGCTTCTTGTGACTGAAGACAGAGAGATATAATTAAAGTTAGCAAACAAATCTTTTATTAATACACACCAGGCAAAGGTAAGAATGACAGAGAAGCACAGTCCTAGGACACCTGCCCTTCATCTGCCCCGAGAAGTCGGTGTCCTAAATCTTTTATAAGGCAAAGCTTTGTCTTATGACTTTAGTTGCACAAGAATTTCGAAACATTTCATCTTTACAACAATTTGCTTGGATCAACATTTTTAAAGTTCATCAGTTGATTTTAAAGTTCATCAGTTGGTCACTTGTGGTTTTTTGTCTGTTAGGAAAAACAGGAAGTTGCACTTACACTTGCACTATAGACATTTTGCTTAGCACGCACTTCAGTTCTGATCATTAATTCCTATTTTCCAATCTCATACTTTGGTATCTGTATTTTTCTATTTCACACTCCACCCTTTTGATCAAACTGAAGTATTTACCTGAATAGGTGTTTAGACCGAAGAGATAGAGAGAAGGGAGGTAGAGGGTGGAGAAGAAGGAAGAGAGGGGGATGGGGTATGACCTGAAGAAATTTGCAACATACGCTCTTCATGTAATAGATAAGCTTTAGCGAGAGAAGTGAGTAATAAGAAAATAAAAGCAACTGCTAATGAGATAAAAATGGATTTGAGCCACTGGCCCCAGGAGCCGAAAGTAGAAAGAAACCACTGGTCCCAGGGATTAGAAATTCCGGAATTAGTGGCCAATTCATTAGATAGAGAGGTAAGACCAGCAAGTGCACGGGTGATGGAACCATCTGGGGAGGTATTATTAGGAATGTCACCACCCCAGTCATTTGGGCCGGTGTTAGCAAAAACAAGGACCCATTGATTGCACCAGTCATCTGAGGTGTCCACATATCCTCCTTCTAAATAACTGCCAAACACTTGAGTTTTTATCTTTCCCTGAAACATGGAAGCTGTAACACAAACATATTTATCGGACCAAGCCCAGTGCTCCTGTCTAGTAGGCCCATAGTTTATAAAGGAACAAAAATCGACTTGCAGTGAAGCAGTTTGTCCTTTGTGGAAAGTCAGGGTCACTTTACTTTGTAGACAAGGAAAAACGGATACAGTCAGGATCAGCAGGAGGAGTGCCATTTTTTGCAATGGGAAGTGTGAATCCAGGCGGGCAGTCCTTCAACCTTGACAGCGTGAGGTGTGGATAGAAGAACTTGAAACGGTCCTCTCCACCTGGGCTGATGCCAATGTTTTCTCCGGGTGTCTCGGACCAGAATCCAGGTACCCAAGGGAATCGGCGAGTCTTCAGATGGAGGGCTGGTTCTCCAGGCCTGATTAACCTGCTCGTGGATTTCCTTCAGGGACGCTCTGAGACCTGTAAGACTAGAGAGAAGATCATTGTCCACGGTATGCATATTTACATTTCCTATAACCATGCCAACGGGCATGGGTCGTCCAGTCAGAATTTCAAACGACGATAGTCCCAATTGCCGATGTGTCCGCCCCCTCAATCCCATTAAAGCCAGGGGTAAAGCATCTGGCCAAGATAAATTGGTTTGTTCACAAATTTTTGCAAGCTTAGCTTTTAGGGTGCCATTGCATCGTTCCACAATACCCCCACTTTGCGGATGGTATTTACAGTAGTGATGCACATTGATTTGTAGCCAGGTAGTCAATTCATTTATAATGGAATTCACAAAGTGAGTACCATTATCTGTCTGTAACTTTTGCGGGATGCCCCATCTTGGAATAATTTCTTTAATTAGTGCTTTAGCAACCGTTTTAGCATCATTGTGTTTAGAAGGGAAAGCTTCTACCCATCGGGAGAACACATCGACAATCACAAGGCAATATCGGTAACCTCTAGACGGTGTTAGCTCAATGAAATCCATTTGGAGGTGCTCAAACGGTCCCATTGGGTTATGAGTAACGGCTGGACTTACCTGTGTGCCTTTTCCCACATTAAACCTTTGACACAAGGCACATTGCTTACAGAATTGCTCTGCGTAGGTGGAGAAGCCTACAGCTTCCCAATGCTTTTCGACATCTTGAACCATGGCGTCTCTTCCGGCATGGTTGAGGCCATGGGCTATTTTTGCCATTCCTGGAAAAGAAGCTTTTGGGAGAAAAGGTTTGTTAGTTTGCTGGTGAGTCCAAACTCCATCAGAGAAGGACCCTTCTTTGGACCATTTTTTCTTTTCGATGTCCGTGGCTGCACTCTGTAGAAAAATAATTTGATTATCAGGGTCCTGGTCATTTCTCTGTTGAAATAAAGAAATTGGTGTGTTGCAGTATGCAGCCTTTTTTGCAAAATAATCTGCCAGTTCATTTCCTCTGCTGACAAAATCCTGCTTTCCTGTGTGAGCCTGACATTTAACAATTGCCAACTTCGATGGTTTAGTTATGGCGTCTAAAAGGGATTCGATTAACTTTTGATGTTGGATGGGCTTGCCAGTACTGGTCTTGAATCCCCTCAATTTCCATAATGCCCCATGATCATGGCAGACTCCAAAAGCATATCTGGAATCTGTATAAATTATGTTTTTTCCTTCAGACAGCTGGCATGCTCGAGTGAGCACTATCAATTCAGCTGCTTGTGCACTTAAACTTGATGTAATTCGATTTGCTTCCAACAGGTTGTCCCCTCGGACCACGGCATAACTAGTTGAAGGTGCACCGTTCTCTAATCGCAAAGAGCATCCATCCACAAAAATAATTTCTCCGGTTTCTAAAGGTGTTTCTTGTAGATCTACTCGTGGTTTCACTACTTCTGCAATTTTTTTCTGACAATCATGCGGTTCACCATCGCTATTATTTGGGAGTAACGTAGCTGGATTTAAGGTGGAGCATCTTTCAATCATAACATTTGACAAAGTACAGAGTACATTCTGATAGTGTATTGCCCTAGCAGTAGTGAGATGTGAGGTCTTAGCCTGTACTAAAATGGAATGTACAGCGTGAGGCACCTTTACTGTTAGGGGGCTCATGAGCACTATATCTGTACTGGTTAGCACAGCTTCTGTTGTGGCAGCCACAGCCCTAAGGCAAGGCGGAAGTGCTGCAGCCACTGGATCCAATTTTTTTGAAAAATATGCTATTGGCCTTTGTTTATCCCCATGTAATTGTGTTAGAACTGCATTCATATAATCCCCCTTTTCGTCCACGAACAAAGTGAATGGGCGATTGTAGTCCGGTAAGCCCAACGCCGGAGCCGAGGACAGTGCGTTTTTCAAGTCACAGAGAGCCTTCTCAGCCTGCTCGGTCCATTGCACCTGACCAGAAAGAGGAAGGCCAGGGGTGTTTGCTAAATTTTGTAACGGCTGTGCTCTTTCAGTGAAATTCAAAATCCATTGCCGGCAGTAACCTAAAATGCCCAATACAGACATTACCTGCTGTTTTGTGACAGGTCTGGGAAGGTTTTGAATGGTGTTAATGCGATCGCTTGAGAGAGCTCTTGTTCCATTTGTGATGTCATGACCCAGATATTTTACAGTTGTTTGAATTAATTGCAATTTAGCCTTTGAAACTTTATGTCCATTGTCCCCCAGAAACAGCAGTAGTTTTTTAGTATCCTGTGCACAATCTTCTTCTGTAGCGCTGCATAACATAATATCATCTACATACTGTATTAATGTACTACCTCGGTCTGGCCAGAACCCTTCTAAATTTTGAGCAAGCGCTTGTCCATACACACAAGGGGCTTCAGTATATCCTTGAGGCATGACAGTCCATGCCCAACGGCGGCTTTGGAAAGTAAAAGCAAACCAGAATTGCGAGTCAGGGTGTACGGGGATAGAGAAAAAAGCATTGGCTAAATCAATTACTGAAAAATAACGAGCAGAGGGAGGGATTGAAGAAAGAATAGTGGAAGGATTAGGTACAATAGGAGCTCTAGGAAAGATTGCAGCATTCACTTGTTGTAAGTCTTGAACAAAACGCCATGAACCGTCAGCCTTTTTTACAGGTAAAATGGGAGAATTAACTGGAGAATATTTAATTGGAATAATCGCACCGCGTTTCACAAGATCGGAATGTACGGCGGAGATGCCAGCCTCTGCTTCAGGAGACAGAGGATACTGGGCACGATGCGGATGGAAGGAGGATTTTGGGTGGATCACCAGAGGCTCGCAATGGGCTATCCTTCCATAATCATTTTTACCCTGAGACCACAAAGAGTCAGGAAGCGCTGAGAGCCAAGAAGGGGAAGTGGTTTGTAATGAAAAAGCAGAAAGGGAAGTGCGGCACAATGCACGGTGCACTAAAAAATCAGTTTGAAGCACAACTTTAGTTATTAAATGATCTGAGGTATCCAAAACACCTGGAGCAACATGTAACCAGTCTGTTCTATTAAGACATTGTTCTACCCATGGTCCGATTTCCGCCCAATGTACAGTGCTCGATTTAGCTAAAGAAATATGAGGTACTGACCCACCAAGGTAAAAAATATTCTGTGAATATATAAGATGCACAGATGCAGCAGCTTTTGTGGAGGAAATGAAAATGCAGGGGATGTGAAGGGTTTCGGGGCAGGTGCCTGAAGAAAGAAAAGATTCCAGCCAGGGGGTGTCTACTTCTACAGGGAAATATTGAGCAGTACAGTGTAAAGTGTCAGGGACCTGTAAGTGGGGAAAAAGACAGGAGGGAAAAGAGTGAAGGGCTTTAAGAAGGATGGTGTGTGGGGAAACATTTCATTGAAATGGAGAGAGAAAGTTTTGTCATGAGATCCCTTCCTAAGAGGTTAACTGGACAGAGCTGATTTAAAAGAAATCGGTGTGTTAAAGTTGAACCACTGGAATGCAGCTGAACTCGAAGAATCTCTTGAGGCAGGGACCTCCTTCAGCGAAAGGGTTGAGCGCGTGGCTCCTGTGCCCACAAGGAAAACAGTTTCAGTGCCATTCACCAGCTAGCAAAGTCAATAATGGATCAGTCTCTGAATTATGGGTGAGCAAAGGCAGTTGAAGAGAAGGGCTGGGGGTCCCTGCGGATTCCTATGTCCATGAAACATCAAATTGTTCAGGTGGTGGAGGAGGGGGTGGGCACTTGTGAGGGTAATTGCGGCGGAAGTGTCCCATTTCACCACACCCGTAACAAGCATAAGGTGTAGCGTTTGGATCTGGAGGGGGAGGCAGCTGAGTGGATGATCCACTTGAATTAGGTAACATATATCCGCGACCTCGTCCCCGTCCACGCCCTTGTCCCTGGAGAAATCCTCCACGTCCACAACTTCTGCCGGGAGTGGCCCCACCAGTGTAATAGTTCATTTGTGCTGCTATCAGCTTTGTCTGGGTGTCTGACTCTTTCTGCTTGCTCTGTCGTTCAGCATGCGCTGCATGACGTTTTACTTCCTCAAACGCGGCAGCCTCTCATCCAATACAGGACACCTTGTTTTGAATGTCACTTCTAAGTCCGGAAACAAAAAGAGGAACTGCAGCTTTAGTTCGGTTGTCTGGATTTTCAAGGCCGGAGTGTGTTGCCATTAACTCTTAAATTCAGTGTGCCAATTCATCTACTGTCTCAGCTTTTTTCTGTTTGGCAGCTGAGATAAGAGACCAGTCTCTGCCTTTCATATACTTGTCCTTAATATTATTTTAACATGTTCCCATTGCGTAATAAAGGAACCTTCATCCCGGCCCCGAGGCAACGCCTCGTTCCACTGCCACAAGTTTCCGTTATTCTGTCCATGATTGACAGTGTCCCATGTGGTGCCAAGCTTTCTCCACAGCACCTGAGTCCATTCTGCGGCATTAGGCTTATACATATCATACAGCTGCTGTAATTGTTCTATGAATTTTTTAAACCCACCGATGACTTTGGGATCAGGCAATTCGGACACAACGTCCTTCAGCTCTTGAATGTCCCAGTTACGATGTATCATTACAGTAGTGGGGTTATTAGCTCCTGCAGGTTGCATTGAATCATGTTGGGGGGTTCTGGGATCTCAATCAGGGGGCATTCGAATAAGGGGCCTGTGGGTTTGGGGGACTTTAAGGGGGATTGAAAGGTGGTGTTTTGATAAGGGGGCTGAAGGAATAGGGTTTGACTTCTAGTGCGTTGTGAAATGGAGGTTCTAGGATCATGAAACCCACCCGCCGCACCCATTACGTTACTTTTGTCATCCCCCGGATCAGTGTGTAATGAGGGATCATAATGATATTCTTCATAGAAACCAGACCCCAAGGGATCATCTTTTAATTCTGGTGCGGTGGGCGCTGGAGGTAGCGGAGGAGAAGGTGGGGGCTGTGGATGTGGATGGTGTAGGAAAGGTGGAAGAGCAAGTATGGGATATAACGGGTCTTTTTTTTTTTTTTTTCTCGCTCTTCTTCCGCTTCTCATTCAACTGCGGTCCCGAATCTGCTTGCACTTTCTGTAAAGCTATAAATAACTTTTTTTTTTTTTCTTCTAGTTTTAACTTTCTGCAGCCAATAATTAATTTCTGTACTACCTTTACATTATGATCTTTAATAACCAACTCCCATCTGTCATACATAACACGGACCTTTGTTACAACATCCTCGTACATTTCTACATACAACATCCTTGTGCATTTCTACATAATATTTTTCTAATTTCCTGTACTTCATTCATGTCTCCAGCTCCTTCCAGTGGCCATCTCCCTCCGCTCTGCCTGTTCCACTTTTTTCATGCCTTCTTAAAATCTAAACCTGTCTTTTTCTCGATTAACTTTCTTGGAGACCTATTTTTTCTAGACGTCTGGTGATCCTCCGAAAACAGTCCTTCTAACATTAATGATTTTGATCCCTCCCTATTTTGTTTAACAGGTTTGCTGCTATGTGTCCCCATCACTAATTTTCTGCTTCCCTCTCGCAATAATTTCTTTTCTTATGCGCCCAGGAAGCAATTTTTTTTTTTTATTCAGTACGTACTTTTAATTTCTTTCCCCTACTTTAACCATTTAAACTGTTAACATTTATATCTTATCCTCAGCCTTGCTCGTCGACTGAATCTTTTAGGCTCTCTTTAAGGTGTGCCACGCACCTAGTCCTAAAATCTGATTCCCTTCTATAATTTTTTCAGTAAGCACCACTTTCTTTTCTTTCCCTAACAGCCAGTGACTTCTGGTTAAAGTAATTTTATACCTACTCCTAACTCCCAGTTAGAGTAATTTTATACTTTCAGTCACTTCCAGTTTCAAGGGCAATACCAGCAAACCTGTTACGTCTTCCCTTATATCCCGGGAATCCCCCGATGGTACTTACCCCAGCCTGGGTGTTAATTAGCTCTGTCAGGAAATCCTTCTCAGTCACCGTGGTTGAACCAGGAGGAGACCGGGGACTCCTCACGCAGAAGCCATCTCAGGACAGGGCAGTCCTAACTTTTATCGGAGCTGCTTACACTGCTGCCGGTGTACACTGTAGCGGCAGTCTGCTTCAAGAAGACAGATCGCTGAGGTCTTCCCGCTCAAGGAGTCAGCCGACCGTCTCCTGCCCCACGTCTGGGCGCCAGAAAACTGTAGACACTTTTTCTATAGTGTCGTTTCTTGTGACTGAAGACAGAGAGATATAATTAAAGTTAGTAAAAAATCTTTTATTAATACACACCAGGCAAAGGTAAGATGACAGAGAAGCACAGTCCTAGGACACCTGCCCTTCATCTGCCCCGAGAAGTCGGTGTCCTAAATCTTTTATAGGGCAAAGCTTTGTCTTATGACTTTAGTTGCACAAGAATTTCGAGACATTACATCTTTACAACAATTTGCTTGGATCAACAGAATTTCGAGACATTACATCTTTACAACAATTTACTTGGATCAACATTTTTAAAGTTCATCAGTTAATTTTAGAGTTCATCAGTTGGTCACTTGTGGTTTTTTGTCTATAGGGAAAAACAGGAAGTTGTATTTGCACTTGCACTATAGACATTTTGCTTAGCACGTACTTCAGTTCTGATCATTAATTCCTATTTTCCAATCTCATACTTCGGTATCTGTATTTTTCTATTTCACAGTGAACTGTTGGATGTTTGAGTTACTACTTAAAAAAAAAAGTTTGTTCCTAAAATATAAAAGAGTTACATCTCGCCTGAAGAAGGGGCCTGAGTTGCCTCGAAAGCTTACATATTGTAATCTTTTTAGTTAGCCAATAAAAGGTGTCATTTTGCTTGACTTTTCACTACGTTCATAATGGCTAACACCGTACAACACCCTAGTACTAAAGAGTTACTTAAAATAAGTTTGTGTGAAAAGGCAAATTGAAGGTGTTATGTCTTAGATGAATTAAACCAAAGTAATTCTTCTTTCTTGCTAATGTAATTACTAACAAAAATGGAAACAATTGTTCTGATACGCTATTAATCAGTTTTAATCCATTACTGTATAATGAATAAAAACTGCAGTACAATTTTGTGAAATGTATGATTATTTTGCATTTTTTCAGGAAACGGATAATGTAGGGAGACAAGGCACGGGGTGGGCTGTAAGGACATTCTAACAGGTTTCTTGAAAACGCAGATTATTCCTGCCTTGTGCCCAATGATGGCTGTGATAGGCTTCAGCTTCCCCACAGCACCGCTACATGAATAAACAAAAGATTAAAAATGTCACTTACTGTTAATAATACAATTTAGGTTACTGCTTCAGCTTTACATGTGAATATTTATGACAGTAGTTTGTTTTAGTATCAAATGTTGTGATCTGTTTTACAGGGTTTATTTGTTTAGTTCAGCTATAAACAATGTGGCTGCATACTGTATTGAAATTAAGACTAATTTGGTATTGGTTTACGAATTAGAATGAGAAACAAAGCTGTGCACTAAATATAATACAAAATAAATACAGTTTCAGTAGGCCGATCTTATATCCATTTTTCTTGGTGAATGTAACTGGGCATTCATATTCTTTTGGCTAGAAAAACGATTCCTGGTTGATGTACAGCACAAGTTTGATGGAACCTTTGGTGTCTGCTATGCTCTCTTTACAAGTGAAAGTAACATAATGCCTGAAATCCTAGGCAAGCATGAATGTAAAGCTCATCATCAAACTACATTCAAAAGACCAGAGTTGTATGTCCAGTCTATTGATGAACTAACAGTCCGCTCTCAGACATCTTGGATGGAAACCTAGCAGTGAATATCAAACAAAACGGACACTTACTAAAGTCAGCTAGCAGTGTTCTTTTCGGGTCCCTAGTGTAGTGGCCTTAGAGGCAACCGTAAATCTGTGAACCCAAGAATATCTTGTCTTTAATGAGATTACTTCCAAAATATATTGAAATTCTGAAATGCATGGAGAAGCAATCTAATCCATTATTATTCTAAACTTTTATGCAGGTTATGTGGATTGGTGTTGTTAAATTGGCGTGTGTGTTTTTCACCCTGCGATAGGCAGGCACCCTGTCTAGAGATTATTCCTGCCTTGTGCCCAATGATAGTTGAGGTAGGCTCCAGCTTCCCCACAGCCCTGCTATATGAAGAAACCAAAGCTGAAAAATGCCACTTAGTGTTAATAATACAATTTAGCTTTATGTTGCTGCTTCATCTTTACATGTGAACACTTATGACAGTATTATCAAATGTTGTGTTCTATTTTATAGTTATTTTACAGGGTTTAGTTACTACTGCACATACTATATTGAAATTAACACTAATTTGGTATTGGTTTGAGAATTAGGATGAGAAACAAAGCTATGTGCTAAATATAATACAAAATAAATAACTGTTTCAGTAGGCCTATCTTACTTATATCCATTTATCTATAACCTTTTTAGTAGAAATCCTTTGGCCAGAGAAATGTAGTATAACATATACACAAAATAAACAAAATAGAAAACTAAAAGTTCAATGTTTTGGAAAAAAAGTCCCATACCCTCTGCACTGTTGTTCTCAAGTTTGGGATACACGTCTACTACATCACCCACCTAAATTCAAGTCACATTCTTTTGCTGAATGACCAGAAAGGTGTGATAAGAATGGAGGTATTTATCAGACTTAATTGTGTCATATTTAGAACTGCTGACTTAAATCTCAAGTCCTATTCCTCAGCCAAGTCCCAGCCTGTGTGGAGTCTACATGTCCTTCCCAAGTTTTCATGACTTTTCCTGCAGGTACTCCAGCTTTCATAACAAAGACATGCATGTTAAGTTAATTGGCTCAATGCGGCTGTTTGTCATTGTGTATTTGTTTTCTGCAAAAAGCGGTCTCATCGACCAGGTTTAGTGTCTGTCTTGGACTTGGTGCTGCCAAGTCTGCTGCCAGACTGTAATCTCTCAGCTCTGAAATGGATAAGTTCACAGTGCTTACTATGAGTGAATGACAGCCTTGGAGTTCTATTGGCTCAAATTTCAATTGTTTGTGTGGAGTCTAAGGTTTTTATATGTCCATGTGCTTTTCTCTGGCTACTCAGTTTTCCTGTTATCTCCACTAAGATGATTGAACTTTGTTAATATTTTGGGCATGCCCTATGATGGCCTGGAATATTTAACAGGACTGACAGGGTCTGATTTACCAAAAGATTGTACTAAGCTCACTACTACTATAGAAATTTTTCTGATTTTAATGGGAATGCTAAATTGGCTTAGTATTAATGAGTCTGGGAATGTGCATTACTGTACTCTCTAATGGAATGACACCACTTCATGTAGCAGGATAGCCACCAGCCTAAGTGACCCAGAAGGAGTTTATGGAAGGAGCTCAGATTACTAAAAAATATTTCAAGTAACATAAGGTAGACATTTTCAGAAACTAAAGTGGAAATATATACATGTGATTTTTTTTTTTAAATGGATTTGTTCAAGTAGATTTTTTTTCTTCTAAACTTAGTCGTCACTTACCTCTCACTTCCAGTTGTGAGCTTTTCCATATGAACTCCATTATAATCGCCACACACATCACAGAACAGTTGAAGTAACCTGAATCTGTAACCTTCAAGTCCGTGATGACCAGAGAGCTCGATAGCGACTCAGTGCTGATTGAAAACCGTCCTTTACTCTTAATGGCTTTTTCTGCGTCTTCGCTGCTGTTTAGATGAATGTGTCTGTGTCGCCAGAAGAACAGGACATCTTTACAGTCTCTCTCTTTATTTACGCTACAGTTTAATTCAAGTCTCTGTCCGATCAATCGAGTGGCCGACTGGGGGGTGAGGAGGAGATCGTCAGCTAAACTCAAGTAGGCACCTGAGAGAAATGAATGATCAGAAAATAAATGAAGATACTTTTGAAGTTTGCATTTCGTGTGAACTTTTATTTACTGTATTTTTAAAAATGTTTAAGTAAAGCATATAGTTGGGCAAAGCAATTATGCACTTAGAAAGAAAGCAGTTTTTATCGCTGGGACATTTGTTAAAAGTTTTCGATAAATTACGAAATCCAAGGCTCGGGGTAGAGTGTGTTAGAATCCTGCCTTGTAGCCGATGAAGCCAGGAGAGAACTAAGCGGGACGATAGTCAAGGGATATGTAAATAAAATTCATAAGTCAGGGACGTGGGGATGGAGCCAGTCCTTGACAGAAAAGTGGAAAATTGCAGGCACGTAAATTGAAGATACTCCGTGACCTTGGGGATGGGATTAGATAGTTACGGCAGAGGACTTTATCCCCTGAAAATCTGACTAAACCGTTACTGCCGTGTATCTTGTATGAATTGAAAACGTTTTGTCTGTGAATGAAATGTGGGGTCCACTTTAATTAGCATGGGGGTGATGGTGGACGAAAAGAGCGGTTGTCTTTATCCTGACCACTATAATGATTTCCTGCAATGCAGAGCTGGAAAAGGGTGATGTAAGAAGGTAATGTACAGTATATCTTCTCACATAAGCAATTCAGTTTAACGGAATTCTTATGTTATCGAGAAACACAGCAGTTGCAGGGTACGACAACCCACTCGTTAATATATTACATTGCACGACAAAGTACTACTTGCTTTAACAAAAAAAATAAATAAATAATAATAATAATAATCAACAATTCCACGCGTGTCATTTTACACAGATCCATGGGATTTTTTTTATATTAATTTAAAGAATTAAGAATTCACAATGAAAATATACCATTTGCTAAAAGTAAAAAAACAGATTTGCTATTCTGCGGTTGGTGGAAGAAAGAGATAACACTGTTTCAGGCTGTATAGATATTTAACCAAACATTACGTTTCTTTTTGGTCTCCCTGTTCATCACACAATCTTCACACTCTTATCAGTAACTACAGTGGTTTATGTACAGAATACAGCATCTTTGTTCATGTATTCGGTTTTATCTTAAAATTCAATTGATTTTAATTTGACCGGTTACAGTTCAAGATTCAAGGCTAAATTCCATAAATACTTAAACTTAAAGATTTTCAAGGGATTTTAAAATCCAAATACGAGCTGTAAGAGAATCCAAAGGCGTTTGTATTAATATATATTACCTTTGGATTAGTGTTCTTTTTTTTCAGATTCAAATTAGTCATTTGAATTTATTTCAGTGCTGGAATTATAACTATTAAATGGATGAATAAATACATTTGCAGATGAGTCTGTTTATTGTGAATGTCTCCAGTAATTTGGTAGTTTATATTAAAAAAATGTTTTATTTCCACGTATTTATGCAAGTAATAAGATTACAAAGCACATTATGTGAAATTGTGTTCAGTTTCTTTTAAGAGCTATACTCTTTTGTCATATAACTTAAACGAGAATTTAGTAAAGAACGTTAACCAAGTAATCATTGTTCTGTTGTAGGATTTTGACCATAGGAGTTTCTAAAGAGTTTTATGTTACTCACCAGTCAGATATGCGGTCAAAAAAGCTGTTATCCACGACATTCTCTGCAGTTCATCTCCTTTCGTGTCTGCACGACCTAAAGCCTCACACTGCACTCTGACATTTCCTCTTCTTTCTGGTTAACTTAAAGATTCCGCATGAGCAGTAACAGCGCACAATAAACAGCTGAACAGATGGCAAATCAAATGCAATTTTCCAAAAAAATGATCTCTTCATGAAGTACAGTTTAGAATGGATGTTTTACCATTTTTGAGGAGCGAAGAACAGAAAACACTTTCGGCAGCATCTGACGCTTCAGGTCTAACAAACCAAGAGCAGGACATCAGTTAACAAAGAACGAACGCAACCAGATAATTTCTTCAGCAATTTTTCGGAGAGAACGCATGCACATCTGTCCGTCTGTCTGTAGTTTTTGTCTGTTCCACTCAATGCAGGCTATTTTGTTTGCTCATAACCCATAAACACCATAAATATCACCTTATCAGCTCAGAAATATAAAAGCTTTTAGGAAAGTGCCATAATGTCACAATTCGAGTTAATTTTGATGTTACACTCCTTTTAGAGTACTTTGATTGTTCACAGTTTACGCGCACACGTACCGGTCCCGGGACATAACGGCGCTTTGACGACGTCACAGCCATGTGTGCATGCCCCTCTGCCATGCATCTCGAGATACTACCCATCAAATGAAACTTCAAAGTCTCGTCTTTCCGATGATATCAACCATTTTGACACACAACAACCACAGCACTGACACTAAAGCCTTTTTTACAGAGAAGTACATACTTTTAAGAGTTGACTTTCCCTACCTTTGAAGACTCTCTGCAAGTCAAACATCAATATTTCCGAGCAGTATTGGTCTCATTCTGTCCGTAAGGCTCCAGCGAATATAATTCAGTAAAACGATTAGGTCCAAAACACACGATATATCCTCAAAGGGACAAAAACTCCAGAAAACGTTTCATAACTTGAGACTAGCTACGTCATTTTTTTTCACTTTTATTGATCATATCAGACGTAATTTGTTTCTGTCGGCGATAACCATGCTACAGCATGTTACACGGAAGTGTTAGCTTCTGATTGACACCTAAGTTGGCCAATTACGACGGGTCTGGGGTTGACTGGCACCTCGTATAGCCAACGAGTGTCACAGACAGCTGAACGATGACGTACAACTCCAAACCCTGGTAGAATCTACCAGTTTGATTGGACACTGCGAGTGACACTCAAAACTTACAGCCAATGAGCAGCTGAGCACGTCGATATGTAACTTGCCATACTAACTTGTAAACAAAACGATCGGAGCTGCGCGAAGCTGGCATTTGTGCCAGTCTGCAGACTTGGTGCGTGGTTATTTATTGTGATTTCACCAAGTTTTTTTGCATTTTAAATATGGATAAAAGTACAGATAAACGTGAATACACTCTCGATTAGTATTAGAGGCATGTACGCGGCGTGAAAGTAATCAATCGGCCCAGGAGACGTCTAATGGCAGAGAGCGACATGTGACAGGCCCTTGTGCTTTCTGCCTGCTAGGGATTGATGCAATCAGTGGAACATGGAAAAACTCTGAGCTGTGTTGTAACAGTTTGTAAAAAAAATGTATATAGTTTGTGTGCATTTTATAAAAAAAAAAAGTAAAAAATAAAATATATATATATATATTTTTGGCCCATAAGACTTGTGTTGACTATTTTTATATTGAAATGTGTATTTTTTATTGTTTTTATTATTTTTATAACTAATAGAGTGACACTGTGTGTAGATAAAGATTCATTTAGGTGTAAGCTTTCAGTAGAGCCCTCATTGATATATGTGGGTTGAAGCATTCAAAAGTTATTACACTTTTTCCATACTTCCAAAATGTGGATGAATGGTCCCTCTAAAAAGCACCTGGACATGCCCACATAAAAACTGGTGTAAAAATGTCATTTTTACAGGTATTCTTTTCAAATTTGAAATGTGAGTAGTCAAAAAGTTATTCTGTTGGTACATAGTGTGTTTCTGTCCCCACCTACCTACTGCAGCTATAGAGGCCTTTATTTTCACAAAAAAACTTAGGCGAGAGCAAAAAAAATTCATTTTTTTGTGAGTTCTAATGTGCATAACTTTTGATCAGTCACACCTACAGTGATTCTGACTACTAAGGGTGAAACTAGAGAATGTTACCTTTACAAAGAGACCAAACATGTGTTTATACTCCAGATAGTTCAATAACAGCAATGATTCTAATTTGGAGAGGTCGAATTACAAGCGAATTAGGAAAAATGACCCCGCTTGATAAGGGGTTAACACCATCCAAAGTTCATCTCTTCTATAGTACTTAAAAATAAAAGTAAAAAAACTAAGTTCTTATTAGATGTAAAACTGCCAACTGTGGCTGTGAGGCTGTTTCTTATTAAGGGGTGGACTATTGGCCCTGCAGTATTCTCAATACCTGTGTGTGTGTGTGTGTGTGTGTGTGTGTGTGTCTGTGTCTGTGTCTGTGTCTGTGTCTGTGTCTGTGTCTGTGTCTGTGTCTGTGTCTGTGTCTGTGTGCTCATGTACAACCTGAACTTTTCACTTCAGCCATAGAGTTTAATGCTCACTGACCATATTAAAATTAGTCCACTTTTTATGTTTTTAATTGAGGAATTGCACTTCCAGTGAAAACTTCTTCTACAGTGGCTTGCAAAAGTATTCGGCACCCTTGAACTTTTCCACATTTTGTCACATTACAGCCACAAACATGAATCAATTTTATTGGAATTCCTTGTGAAAGACTAATACAAAGTGGTGTACACGTGAGAAGTGGAACGAAAATCATACATGATTCCAAACATTTTTTACAAATAAAGAACTGAAAAGTGTGTAATTATTCAGCCCCCTGAGTCAATACTTTGTAGAACCACCTTTTGCTGCAATTACAGCTGCCAGCCTTTTAGGGAATGTCTATACCAGCTTTGCACATCTAGAGACTGAAATCCTTGCCCATTCTTCTTTGCTAAACAGCTCCAGCTCAGTCAGATTAGATGGACAGCGTTTGTGAACAGCAGTTTTCAGATCTTGCCACAGATTCTCGATTGGATTTAGATCTGGACTTTGACTGGGCCATTCTAACACATGGATATGTTTTGTTTTAAACCATTCCATTGTTGCCCTGGCTTTATGTTTAGGGTCGTTGTCCTGCTGGAAGGTGAACCTCCGCCCCAGTCTCAAGTCTTTTGCAGACTCCAAGAGGTTTTCTTCCAAGATTGCCCTGTATTTGGCTCCATCCATCTTCCCATCAACTCTGACCAGCTTCCCTGTCCCTGCTGAAGAGAAGCACCCCCAGAGCATGATGCTGCCACCACCATATTTGACAGTGGGGATGGTGTGTTCAGAGTGATGTGCAGTGTTAGTTTTCCGCCACACATAGCGTTTTGCATTTTGGCCAAAAAGTTCCATTTTGGTCTCATCTGACCAGAGCACCTTCTTCCACATGTTTGCTGTGTCCCCCACATGGCTTGTGGCAAACTGCAAACAGGACTTCTTATGGTTTTCTGTTAACAATGGCTTTCTTCTTGCCACTCTTCCGTAAAGGCCTACTTTATGCAGTGCACGACTAATAGTTGTCCTATGGACAGATTCCCCCACCTGAGCTGTAGATCTCTACCTCTCGTCCAGAGTCACCATGGGCCTCTTGGCTGCATTTCTGATCAGCGCTCTCCTTGTTCGGCCTGTGAGTTTAGGTGGACGGCCTTGTCTTGGTAGGTTTACAGTTGTGCCATACTCCTTCCATTTCTGAATGATCGCTTGAATAGTGCTCCGTGGGATGTTCAAGGCTTTGGAAATCTTTTTGTAGCCTAAGCCTGCTTTAAATTTCTCAATAACTTTATCCCTGACCTGTCTGGTGTGTTCTTTGGACTTCATGGTGTTGTTGCTCCCAATATTCTCTTAGACAACCTCTGAGGCCGTCACAGAGCAGCTGTATGTGTACTGACATTAGATTACACACAGGTGCACTCTATTTAGTCATTAGCACTCATCAGGCAATGTCTATGGGCAACTGACTGCACTCAGACCAAAGGGGGCTGAATAATTACGCACACCCCACTTTGCAGTTATTTATTTGTAAAAAATGTTTGAAATCATGTATGATTTTCGTTCCACTTCTCAAGTGTACACCACTTTGTATTGGTCTTTCACGTGGAATTCCAATGAAATTGATTCATGTTTGTGGCTGTAATGTGACAAAATGTGGAAAAGTTCAAGGGGGGCGAATACTTTTGCAAGCCACTGTAGTTCATACAATACACACCATTAAAGAAATGTAAAAGGTCCTGTCACATTTGCTGACTTTTAGGTAGCCATTAATGATAAAGATATAATAATAATAAATAAAAAGTAAGAAGATCGATATTACATTGTTTATGAGACATTGTCCTGCATCTTGATTTTCACTCACTGTTAAAGAGGACCATACTAAATTTGAAAAGCCACCAAGAAAGGCCATGTGTTTTCCTTTCATTTCATGGAAAAGAAGCCGGCAATACAAGAATAAAAGAAGTGAAGAATCCTGGTGAGAAAGAAGATATGTCTGTATTAAAAAAAAGAAATCAGTTGTTTGCTGGCCATGTGCTGACCTGCAAAAACTTGGGCAAGCAAAAATTGTTACTTAATATGCAGTGTGTACAGTCGGTACTTTATTATTGCTTGTCCTTTTTCACCTCGGAGTCACTCGGCTCTAAACTTTCAATTTAGACAGTTCATAGCCAAGAGATTTCCTGAGTAGCATGTGGTTGTGAGGCTCTCAATTTACATAGTGTTTATATATATATATATATATTATATATATATATATATAATAGATTAGGCACCAGCATTCCATTGTTAGATGAATCTTTTGTGATGTGAAAGGTGTGTTTAATTGTGTAATCAGGAAGAAATGTCAAAACTATATCTATACCTGTTCTGTGTAACCTCTTAAGTGTCTCACTGTCTGTATTGTTCTCCATGTATTCAACTCTAGGGACTTCTATCACCAGACTCCTTCACTGACTGGGAATGTCTTCTGTTTTCACTCCTTTATTACACCCCAATTTACCACAAATACAGTGCATCACAAGACTGTCCCCATGTGCCCTTAAGGGACCAGAGTTAGACGAGGTGTGAGTTATCTAAAACTCTGCACAATGCCTGAGCAATCCAATATTATCTTTAAACCTTTCAGTCACAATATGTTTATATACATCAAAAACAGTAACAACAAACATATATAAAGCAATACACAGAATCGAACATTGTAAGGACAGTAAATCTTCATGCAGTCCCAGTAAGACATTGAATCTAATGTCCAGATTACTACTTTTCATTATTACAAATTATATGATGCCAAAAAAAATGTATATATCCTCACGCGAAAAATGAAAAGGCAGATTTTTTGCTAAGATAAACAAGCTTTTCTGTACACTTTAATATCAATGGTTTGAGAGGCTCCTCTGACAATGTTCATCTTAAAAATAAAACAAACTCCATTCCTTTCCCATATAGGAAAACTCCTTGTGTTATTAGTCCTAAAGTTTGCATTCCTGTTAATAAGGCAAGATGACATTTAATAGATAGAGACTACAAAAAAAGTTCACAAAAGCAATAATTCTTCCCAAACTAAACCATGGTTAGTTCTCCAAAACTGCAGCTGTTAAGTATTAAATAGATTAGTTGTACAGATTGAAATGTACTCTGTAACTTTTACAGAAAATATAGCACTTCTGTTCAATTTGGCAAAACATCTCATTGCTGAAAAAGTTTAAAATGTATAAATTATCCCCTTTTTTGCATGTTTCATTAGTTATTAGCAAGAAAGGGGTAGACAGTATTAGTTAGATAAATTAGTGCTCACATCAGAGAAATGTTTGGACATAAAGGAAAACTATATGGTATGGTCCCCTTGGAATTGTCATGCTAAAAATGCCCCCCTTAACAAAGTATTTTAACTTCTTTACTATACAGCACTGCTATTATTCTCCTAAAGAGAACAATAGTACATCATTTATGTTTTTTGTGTTGTCTGTCCACCTTTTTCTTCTCCTCTTCTGTTAGCTTTTTTATTAGAGATAGATAGTAGTTTGTGAGGCTCAAGGACTGTATGCCAGAAATAGTGGTGTGTAACACTGGGGCACATTAAGGAACTGTCCTGTCTACCTTCCGGTTTACCCTCTACACAACAGACTTCCACCATAATCCAGTGCTTGCAATCTACAGAAGCTCTGACTCCTCCATCATATGTTATATTGATAATCTAACTGAGTCAAAGTACAGGAAGCTGGTGGAGGACTTTGACTTGTGGTGCAGGGAGAACCACCTGAAGATCAACATCAATAAGACAAAAGAGCTGGTGGACATATGTGGGTCAAAGATTCCCTGAGACCAGTTCTCCTCCAGGAGGTGATGCAGAGCTATAAGTACCTTGAAATCAATATGAACTGAAAATTGGACTGGTCTGAGAGCACAATAGTGTGGTATAAGAAGAACCAAAGTATATAGTACAAACTGAGGGGACTCAGGTTTTTGATGTTTGCAGCCACATGCTGGAAATATTTTACCAGTCTATTGTAGCCATTGTGTATTATTATGCTGTGGTCTCCTGGGAAAGCAACTTGAGTTCAGATGATGCAAAACAACTGAAAAAACTTGACAGTAAAGTCCTTTCCATCACAGGACTGACTCTGGACACTGGATGCCAATCTCATGAATTCTACCTGCCGTCTCTTGGATTACTTTTATTCTTAGGCTTATTTCTCCACAGTGCAATAAGCACCACCTCTGGCAATCTTTTCTGCCTATGGCCACTAGTTAGTTCAATCTCTTCTCTCAATATTCCTTCCTTCACTCAAGCCAGAAGCTTTAAGAAAATAATACAGATTCAGTCTACTTTTTAAGCATAATATTTATTTTATTATTGGGACAGTGTGGGTCCAGCTCCATGCTCCTCCTTCCCTTCTGGGAGCCTCTCAAACCAAACACCATCAGTAACATAACCAAATGAGCTGTGCAATCAGGACGAATCACACTTAGAGCAAGGGGAAGGTGTAAAGTGTGCAAGTGCTTTTATTAAAAAAATCAAAACTAAACAGTATCCAAATAAATAGTGCAGTTTTCAAAGTTCATAAATAATCCATAAAACAATCAAAATCCAAATGCTAAAAACTATGCTAAAAACAAGGATAAAAAACCAGCAGCAGTCATTGGGCAAAACAAGCCTAGCACAACTCCTTAAACTCACCCATGTCTCACTGAACTGGAGAGACTTCAATAGCTGTGGTTCACTCATTACTGACCCCCGTCAGCCTTGCCATTAGCCTTTGGGTGTCGTGGGGAAGATGTGCAATGTTCAAATTCCCATGCTGCAGCAAAGCGTCTGAATTGAAAACAAGCAAACTGGGGCCCATTATCGGTGATTACTCTATCAGGCTGACCATACCGGGCAAACTGTGCCTTACAACGTTTGATGGTTGTTTCTGCAGCCAAATCAGGTAAGAGCTCTATCTCCCAAAAGTCCGAATAGTGGTCAACCAGCAGCAGAAAATCTTTACCGTTGTGTTGGAAGAGATCGATGCTGATGATTTGCCAGGGTCTGGTAGGAAGTTCATGAGACATCATTGTCTCTTTTTGCTGCTCTATAGCATATTCATTGCAGACTGTACATTTGCTCACAAAGTCTTTAATCTCACTCTGCATGCTGGGCCAGTATAAAGTGTCACGTGCCTGTCTGTAACAAGCTTCTCCACCAATGTGACTTGCATGTATCCGTCTTAACATTTCTGGGCGCATTGATTTTGGGATAATCACTCTCTGACCTTTATAAAGCACTCCATTTTGCACACTGAGTTCTTCCCTGTATGGCCAGTATTCTCTGACTGCTAAGTTGGTGTCTTCTTTCAGGTTTGGCCAGCCTGCTAGAACTGTGGATTTAAGCGCTTGGAGGTTTTCACCTTTTTCTGTGTGCTGCCTTATTTGAGTAAGGCGCTGATCCGTGACATTGAGATAATCGGCCTGATTCACGTGTTCGAGATCGAACTGCTCCTGCTGTAGCGCACAGACTGAGTGCCATGCTTCACCTGAACCACTGTTTGTGTCCGCTGTAGTGGCTCTGCTGAGGGCGTCACTCAAAAACATTTTAGGACCCGGTTTATATACCACTTTGAGGTTGTAATGCTGGAGGGCAAGCAGCATACTCTGAAGACGTTTTGGTGCACAGATAAGGGATTTACTGAAAATTGAGATAAGAGGTTTGTGATCCGTTTCTGCTGTGATTTGATCTCGGCCATATAAGTAGTGGTGGAAACGCTGGCAAGCAAATACAATACTTAGGCATTCCTTCTCTATCTGTGCATAGTTTTGCTCAGCTGAAGTCAATGCTCTTGAAGCAAAAGCAATGGGCTGGCCCTCTTGCATGAGGCAACAGCCAAGACCGTGTTGGCTTGAATCGCTTTGGATGGTAACAGGTTTAGACACATCATAGTATCGCAAAACTGGAGTTGTGGTGACAAGCTTCTTAATCTCTTGCACAGCAGCTTCATGTTTGGGAAGCCAGTGCCAAGTTACATCCTTGCTCAAGAGTTTCCTTAGGGACTCACACACTTCCGAAAGACGTGGTAAAAACTTGCTCAGGTACGTGATGAACCCTACAAATCGTTGCACAGCTTTAGCATCTGTTGGAGTTGGCATTTCCATGATTGCCCGCACTTTTTCTGGATCAGCTTTTAAGCCACTGGATGACAAAACATGTCCATGAAAGCGAACTTCAGGCACTTTAAAGCGCAACTTCTTAACGCTAAGCCTCAGCTTGACCTTTCTGCATCGCTCCATGAAAGCAAGCAGCTTCACGTCATGGTCTTTATTAGCCTCGACATCAGTATCACCACAGCCTACAATGAGGATGTCGTCTGCAACTGGCTCCACACCCTCGAGCCCTGCAAACAACTCATGCTGCTTACGTTGGTACACTTCTGGTGCAACACTAACTCCAAAGGGAAGCTTCAGCCACCTCTTCCGCCCCCAGGGTGTCCAAAATGTGGTCATGAAGCTACTTTCCTCATCTAGCTTACACTGGAGAAAGGCATCTCTGGCATCCACTAAGGTAAAGAGCCTAGCCTTAGGGAGTTTGTACAGTACATCCTCCAGAGTGGGCATAATATAGTGAGAACGTCGCAGTGCTTGATTCAGAAATTTTGGGTCTATGCACACCCGCAATTTATCAGGCTTCTTCACGATTACCATGTTGCTGATCCAATCAGTCGGTTCTGACACTGTGGTAATATGGCCATCAGCTTCATATTTGTCAAGCTGGGATTTAACAGCATCCTTCATAGCAACTGGCACATTACGTGGGGAACATTGAACTGGCTGTACTAACCTGTCTAGGTTGAAATGTATAGTGCCTGGGAGGCAGTCGATTGGTCCTGTGAAGACATCAGCGTACATTTTAATCAAGCCACTGCAGGTGAGGGGCACAGATGAGGCACTGTCTATGAGGTGTATATCTGCTGGAATGGTAAAGCACATTAGGCCAAGCCTTTCACACGTTGAGCCTGACAGAAGAGGTTTCTGACTGCCCTCTACGATCTCAAACTCCAAACTATTCATACGACCGCGAATGACACATTCTGTGTCAAAAAGAGTCCTAAAGAGGTCATTGTTTGACCCGAGTACAGTTTTAACTTGGTATTACTGGGACGTAGTTTTGCTCTTGGTGCTAATCTCATTTTGTCCTTTAAGCACATAACATCACAAGTGGCCCCAGAATCTAATTGACATTGCTGTAGTTTCTTATGAAGCTGCAGTGTAACAAACCACTTCTTACCTCTAGCACCCATAGTGCCAATGCGTTCAGTAGAATAAACATCATTATCAGCACAGCTGCCTGCTTGGTTTACCTCTGGTTCAATGGTAAGAAGTTTACCTTCCATTTGTCTTCTCTTGCTTTTCAGGCACACTCTAGCGAAGTGGTTGGCTGTTTGACATGAGTTGCATGTTTTTCCATAGGCTGGACAGTGCTCCCTCCCACGTCCATGTGGACTGCCACAATATTTGCATGTCGGTCGATCTGTATCTGAACCTGAAAACTGACTTGCCTGCTTTGCTGCGGTGATGGGTGGTGACCTCTTAGTAATTCGCTTCGAGGTGGCATTAACACTATCCATGGAAGGTTTATCCAACTCCATCGACCTAAGTCTCATGTCAGTGAGCTCTGCTGATCGACATGTCTCCACGGCCATGGCCAGGGTGAGATCTCTCTCTCATAATAACCGTCTGCGGGTTGCTTCATTTGCTATACCAAGCACAATTTTATCGCGAACAAATTCGTCTCTTAATGCTCCATACTCACAGGTGGCGGATTTTTCTTTTAATCGTGTAAGAAAACTGTCAAATGGCTCCCCTTCCTCCTGCTTGCAACTCCCAAATACATAGCGTTCATAAATCACGTTCTTTGTAGGTTTAAAGTGTCCCTCCAGTGCATTTAGAATAGCCGTTACATTGGACTGGTCCGCTGCTGAAAGATTCAAGTTGTGCTTGTACACATGTCTGCACTCGGCGCCCATGATACTCCGCAATGTAGCCGCTTGAATTGCGGCGTCCTTCCTATTAAGCTCGATAGCAATGGCATAATCTTCAAACTCTGACCTGAAAACATCCCAGTTTGTGCCCAGGTCGCCACTCATTTTCAATGCAGTAGGAGGCGGAATGTGTGTTGCCATATCCGCGGATAAGTGCGACTACTAACTTGAATTGATTCGAAGCGGCGCAGCCCTTGTCTGTGTTTAGGATGCGAAAGAAAAGCGGTGCGTTTTTTTAATCTTCGGAGCCGTGGTTAAACTTCTGACACCATGTTTCACAGGTTAATAACGACAGTAGTCGGGCAATTAGTTCAAAGCTGGTCGTGTTATAAACAGCTGCAACAAATACACCGAAGCAAGCCCGTGCTGACCCAGCCTGATGACATCATCATTAGCCGCGCCAGCCCGCTAGTTAACATCCCTTAACACCTTTCGACTTACTGCTAATAAAACTTATACATAACCTTATTTTATTCTTTAATCAAAAATCTAAATCTGAAAATTCCTTTCATATTATTTTTTGCATATAAATTGAAATTTCAAATACCAAAAAGTACACGGACCTCCGTGTTTATATTTTGGTGCCGTCTCTGTTTGAATTCTCTCTATTAAGGTTGTTAACAAAAAATGAAGGTTCGAATATTCCAATTAAAAATACGTTTTCAAAATTAACGATTCTAGATTCCTAGCGGTACTCGTGCACCAGTATTGTGACGTGTATTTAAATAACGTTTTTCGTGCGAGTACACGCTGGGTGGTGCAAGACCCAGGCGACGTTGTCATAAGCACTTTGTGATTAGTGGCGGCACCGCGAGGCCGGAGCCACAACTTGGACTTGTAAGGATTTAAGCTCCTTTTTTGGCTGTTTTTATGTCTTTCTGTCCTGACAAGGATCAAGAGAAATATCGCTCAGTTATTAAAACCGCGACAGTATGATAATAGCGAGAGAAGTTAATGAGCAGGCTAGGGGTAGGTCGAAGGCGGTGTTTTATTATTTTTGATATGTTACGCAAGCCTGTCGGCACCTGTGTAGCTTGACGGATCTTTGTTGCATCATGTCAGGGTCCGCACAATTTCCTTTTTTTCTCCTTTAAATATGTAGCAATATTTTAATATAGGCGGCCTGAGTTTAATTGCACCTCATTGTTTTAGATACAGTATTATGCGTCAAACTGTTAGCAGCCACATAAGACGGAGACTAATTGCATTACGCGTCGTATTGTCTCTTTAAAGCGGGGCTTTTTAAATATTGTGATAAAAGGAAATCGGAATTGCGACAGTTTTCCATTTGTTTTAAAAGACTTTGCTTGAAACCATTTGGGATCTTAGGTTTAAGACTTATTGGGATAGAATCAGATTGAAAATGATTCTTTAAGGGCACCAGAAAGGAGTTTAGAAAAGCTTCTTCGAGTACACTTTAGGATCGGAAAGGGATGTTTTGTGAGTTGCACTCTTTCTATCCAGAGCCAACAGGCAGAAGTTTTTAGGTCAAGATAAATGTGAGTTGGCCAGTGAAACTGTTTTCTGCCTTGAGCCTTATGCCACTGTTTTCAGTGGTTTGGAAAATGAATGAATGATTAGCAGCAGACCGAGTGGTGTGCTTCTCGTATTCGAACTGAAGAGGGCGGCTGGGATTAACAAAACAGAATGCAAAAAACGATTAATCTTGGACATTTCCCCTCACCTTAATTAAAAGCACATTGTATAATTTATACATTCCGCTTGCAAAACATTCAAACCATTTTTTCCACATTTTTTTTTTCGATAACAGCTGTACCCAGAGCAGATTCTTTTATTTTTTTAAATTTTTAATGTCACTTGTCCAAAAGCATTTAAGACCCTTGGCAGGAAATACAGCCTCAAGTCTTCTTGGGTATGATGTTGCAAACTTGGGTCACATGAGTATATGGGGCTTTTCTCCCATTTTCTTCTATAGAATCTCTTATTCTCTGTTAGACTACATTTAGAGTTATGATGTACTGCTGGTTTCAGGGCTCTTCAATGATGTTCTGTTAGGTTCAGGTTTGGGCTCTGGCTGGGTTACTCAGGCACTTTCTTGACTGTGTTCCTTGGGTGATTTTAGTTTTGGAAGGTGAAACATGTCCCTATTCTGAGGTCCAGATCACTCTTGAGGTGTTTTCTTTGGGATCTTTCTGTACTTTGATTTGTTAATCTTTCCCTGAATTTAGTCAAGCCTTCCAGTTCCTGCTTAAAAAATTGAAATTCTTTTTGGTATTGTTCTCCAACAGTCCTGTTGCACAGCAAGATGTAGAAAGAAGTGATCTAGATATTTTTCTAAATGTCCTGTATATAGTTAACTGAAGTTCTTGTCATCTTTTGCATAATACATAATAATAATTCTGGTTATTTAAATTCATGTTTGAGAGGCAGCCTCTTCAATTGCATTGCTAAGGCAGAGGAAGAACTAGCTGTATCTTGTGCCACTTGTCAACTTGGCGTACAATCTGTTATGAACAGCCTTGAGACATGAACTGTGTTAATCTTCTAAAATATTTATTCTTCTATTAGTCTGACATGTAACCTACAGGATGACAATATTTACTGTGCCCTCATGTTGCATGCTTGCTGTTTTATAACTGAGTATTTGTCAAGATATTGCCACCTAGAAGTGGGAAATATACTAGAACAGCCAGTATTCCAGACCATTTTTTTTCCAGGGTGGATTTCATTCAGCCAATTTTACCAGCTTGCTAAAGTAGTGGAACAAAATGTGAACACAAACAATATGAGAAGGAAACAGGAAATGTTGTTTTGTGTGTCAAAGATAATGTCTTTTTGTATGGACTAGTTACATACAAGTGAATCTTGCTCTATAATTATATTACATGGAGTTCTGTACAGTTGATGCAAATCTGAAGCGGGTACATAGTGCTGTGTGTGTTTGGTAGCAGATGTGGCACGAGAGAAGAAAAAAAAAAATTGGTTTAAGAGTCATAAATACCCAATATTGAGCCTGTTTAAGTAGCAGGACATTCAACAGGCAAGTATGTGCCAGTGTGCACAATTAATCAGCCGTACACTCGTCAATGTTTCAGGTGGCAAATTACATACAAATACAACACACTGATTATATACATAACCGTCAGAATTTTTCAGTATATTGTGATATACATTTTTTTTCTATAAAGCCCCTGCCTAATTTCACCTTTCAGGTCTAAACTAGCAACTGTCATTTCTAAAAAAGGAAAACCAAAGTGATGTTTCCCTTTCTTAGCTGAGATTCTCACAAATGTGATTTCTCATTTACAGTCTCCTTTGCATACAGTGTTGTAAGAAACTCTAGTTAAAATGGTTTCCAAGTAGCTACTGAATTTTTTTTTTTTCCCTGCTCGTTTTACTTACCACACAGTAAGTGAACTTGTTTAGAAGCCGCATCTTAATTCTGCTTAATTGTAAAGACATACTAAACTGATTCAGGTCTGTTTTGGAATTCCTGTGACTAATGCATGATTTATCTGGTTCAATAAATAGGTTTATAGCTGATCAATCTGAAAGCACTTATGACACTAAAGGGTGATCATGTTTTTCATACCGGTGTCCACCAGGAGGAGTTGTAGCATTAATTTTGTCTGCTGCTGTTCAGTGACATCAATCTTAGCAAATAAATGCTTTCTGAAAGAAAGTATGCTTTTGGTAATGCAATATGCATTGGTTATTACTAGCATCCCGAAATGTGTCACAGTCTTGGAGTATTACCGCTGGCTAGGGGATTGACACACTGACCAATTAATTCCTCTGCCAAGATAACACATGCTTCATAATTGTCAGATTGTTTGGTTTGGACTTTTCCAAATCTATGAGGTATTAAATCAATCTAAAACTGTAAGATGTTTAAGCATTGGGTCAAAATTATGTACAGAGTTCCAATAATTTGCAGGAAGAGTATCTTTAAAGTTTCCTTAAGTGTTAGGTACACTGTTTCCTGTTACTGTGGATTGAGTAAAAGGAAGCTATCATTAAACCACATTAGAAGGTACTCCGTTAAAAACAAGAGATGAGGTTCAATGTCGTATGATTTTTAGTTGGATGGGATGTCAAATTTGGAGAGAGTAGTTAATGATCTTGTTGCCAGATTTTAAAAGTATCGTTCTCACCCCCTCAATGTTTTTCACACAAGCCTGTCCCTCTGATTTAATTTGAGTTTCTGGAGATTTTATGACTACATAACTAGTAATTAGAGAAGCATGTTTTGACTTCTTCCTGACTCCATCCATCCATCCATCCATCCATCCTCTTCCGCTTATCCGAGGTCGGGTCGCGGGGGCAGCAGCTTAAGCAGAGAGGCCCAGACTTCCCTCTCCCCGGCCACTTCTTCCAGCTCTTCCGGGAGAATCCCAAGGCGTTCCCAGGCCAGCCGGGAGACATAGTCCCTCCAGCGTGTCCTGGGTCTTCCCCGGGGCCTCCTCCCGGTTGGACGTGCCCGGAACACCTCACCAGGGAGGCGTCCAGGAGGCATCCTGATCAGATGCCCGAGCCACCTCATCTGACTCCTCTCGATGCGGAGGAGCAGCGGCTCTACTCTGAGCCCCTCCCGGATGACTGAGCTTCTCACCCTATCTTTAAGGGAAAGCCCAGACACCCTGCGGAGGAAACTCATTTCAGCCGCTTGTATTCGCGATCTCGTTCTTTCGGTCACTACCCATAGCTCATGACCATAGGTGAGGGTAGGAACGCAGATCGACTGGTAAATTGAGAGCTTTGCCTTACGGCTCAGCTCCTTCTTCACCACGACAGACCGATGCAGAGCCCGCATCACTGCGGATGCCGCACCGATCCGCCTGTCGATCTCACGCTCCATTCTTCCCTCACTCGTGAACAAGACCCCGAGATACTTGAACTCCTCCACTTGGGGCAGGATCTCTCCCCCAACCCTGAGAGGGCACTCCACCCTTTTCCGGCTGAGGACCATGCTCTCGGATTTGGAGGTGCTGATTCTCATCCCAGCCGCTTCACACTCAGCTGCGATCCAGAGAGAGCTGAAGATCACGGCCTGATGAAGCAAACAGGACAACATCATCTGCAAAAAGCAGTGACCCAATCCTGAGTCCACCAAACCGGACCCCTTCAACACCCTGGCTGCGCCTAGAAATTCTGTCCATAAAAGTTATGAACAGAATCGGTGACAAAGGGCAGCCCTGGCGGAGTCCAACTCTCACTGGAAACGGGCTCGACTTACTGCCGGCAATGCGGACTAAGCTCTGACACCGGTTGTACAGAGACCGAACAGCTCTTATCAGGGGGTCCGGTACCCCATACTCCCGGAGCACCCCCCACAGGATTCCCCGAGGGACACGGTCGGATGCCTTTTCCAAGTCCACAAAACACATGTAGACTGGTCGGGCAAACTCCCATGCACCCTCCAGGACTCTGCTAAGGGTGAAGAGCTGGTCCACTGTTCCGCGACCAGGACGAAAACCACACTGTTCCTCCTGAATCCGAGGTTCGACTATCCGACGGACCCTCCTCTCCAGAACCCCCGAATAGACTTTTCCAGGGAGGCTGAGGAGTGTGATCCCTCTATAGTTGGAACACACCCTCCGGTCCCCCTTTTTAAAGAGGGGGACCACCACCCCGGTCTGCCAATCCAGAGGCACTGTCCCCGATGTCCATGCGATGTTGCAGAGACGTGTCAACCAAGACAGTCCTACAACATCCAGAGCCTTAAGGAACTCCGGGCGTATCTCATCCACCCCCCGGGGCCCTGCCACCAAGGAGTTTTTTGACCACCTCGGTGACTTCAGTCCCAGAGATGGGAGAGCCCACCTCAGAGTCCCCTGGCTCTGCTTCCTCATTGGAAGGCATGTTAGTGGGATTGAGGAGGTCTTCGAAGTACTCCTCCCACCGACCCACAACGTCCCGAGTCGAGGTCAGCAGCGCACCATCCCCACCATATACGGTGTTGACACTGCACTGCTTCCCCCTCCTGAGACGCCGGACGGTGGACCAGAATCTCCTCGAAGCCGTCCGAAAGTCGTTCTCCATGGCCTCTCCAAACTCCTCCCATGCCCGAGTTTTTGCCTCAGCAACAACCGAAGCCGCGTTCTGCTTGGTCTGTCGGTACCTATCAGCTGCCTCCAGAGACCCACAGGACAAAAAAGTCCTATAGGACTCCTTCTTCAGCTTGACGGCATCCCTCACCGCCAGTGTCCACCCACGGGTTCGGGGATTGCCGCCACGACTCACTAAGAGTAAATAGTCTGTGCCTCTGAGTCACAGGAAAAATTGTTGTGATGCAGGTGAGTGCCGAATTGAAGTAAGCACAGTAGAAAACACATTATAGAAAAAGGGCCTTTTTTGGGATCTGTTAAGGTCAGAAGTAGAATTCTACAAGGGCCAGTGATGAAGTCTCCGTTGTTCTTAAAGTGAATGCAGGAAATTGCATACAGAACAGTTGATTTTGGTGAATTCGGTTGGCCTAGGTCAGCAAAATTGAGACTGCAATTGTTCAAAAGGTCCATGAACTCCTTAGATATACATTTTTTTTTGGTCAAGAATGACCATAATCTTAGTTCTTCTGTTAAAGAAAATGTATATTAACATGGTTAATTCTTCCATTGTACTTGCTGCTACCATGCTATGACTATCATAACACTTGATTGGACAAAGTAGGTACAGATAATTAACTTTATTTTAGGTTTTCCCTAGTATTTGTGTTTGTGTAAACAAATTCTGTAAGCTTTGTTACCATTTCAGTGTTGTAGCTGTAAGTCAAAGTAAGTGAACTGTGGCTATACTTTATAAAGACCACATTACCTGAATAAACTGCGTCAATTTTTTATTTACATTAAACTTGCTCTACATTCACCCAAATTTAAAGTTTATCTAGATCCTTTTGATATTGCTTGCTTATGGATGTTAAACTTGTTAGAAATGTCTTTGTGATCTGAAATTTGGTATGACCTGATGACCTATGTTGGTTTATGAAGTTCATTTGTCCTTCAGGGACCACATTTCTACTGTTTCTCAGTCTTGCGGATTCACTTTATACAATACCTATAAAAGCAGGCTATCTAATAGAGTATGCAGCACAAATCCTGGTCCCAGCTTTGGTCTTGTCATGTGCAGACTAGTTCAAGTCTCTGTTGGAAGGAGTACACGAATGTGTTATCGAGCCACTGCAAATTATGTAAAGTGCAGCCTAATGTTAGATGTTCAATCAACCAAGGTGGCGCATATAACTTCTCTCTTCAAATCACTACACTGGCATGTAGCAGCACGTATTAAGCTAAAATCCTTGATGACTTGTAGCAGCATGTATTAAGCTAAAATCCTTGATGATTGTGTACACAATAGTCAATAGGTCTACACCTATATATTTGGAGGCACTTGTAAGGTCCTATGCTCCCTCTCAGTATCTCAGGTTTGCTGTTGAATAGTGTCTTGTGATGCCTCCTCTGTGTGGTATTAAATCTCGGTCCAGACTCTCCTGGCTGATGGAACAAGCTGACCACCTTCATTCAAAATTCTGAATCCCTCAATGTGTTTAAGAAGTGTTTGAAGACTCTCTTGTTTAGTGAATTTTTGCTGTTTTTGTAGTTTACAAATTATAATACAAATTATAACTTGCTTGTGTTTTGTTCTAAGCTCTTCACTTTTGATGATTAATTTTGTGAATTTGTCCTGTAACACTTGTTCCTAAACAATCTTGACTGATGGTTACTTTATTATGTTGACCTGTTTTTCGAGTCGCTTTGAATAAACTCGTCTGCTATGGAAATACAAATTTGAGTACACCTGGGCTAACAAACTATGTTCCAGTAGTGAAATCAGAAGGAGGATGTAATGTGACCATTAATGATTGTTCTGTAAACACTATAATCTACCTTCCTTTTTCTGGAAAAGGGTTAGGTTTAACTTCGTTTTTTATTCTTCCTCTTATCCTCCATGCATTTTAATAGTACTACTATTGCTTTCTTGCTTGCCAGCCTGTCACTCTTCTGCCCCCTATCTCACTTTAAGTACACTTACATTAATAAACATTTCTGGGTAAGAGAACTTTTAATCATAAGGCACTTAATGCAAACATTGACAGCAGAAGTAATTGAGTATGAAAAGACTGAATTGATAGGTCTAAGGGCTCATTTATACTTCACGCTTAGAATGCATATGTACCCGCATCATGGCTGCCACATGTTACCAGCGTTCATTTGTCCTCTGAGCAGGTCCTCTGAAATTAACACGAAGCGTGCGCTAGTTGCAGTACCAGCAAAAAGTCGGGGGGGGGGGGGCGCGCGGCGCGCAGTGTGCTAAAAGTTGGAATGTGACGTCGGAGTCTCTGGTTACTATCTGCATGTGACAGAAAGCCGCTTTGCGGATCCTAAGAGATCGGTGTGCGCGCTTCGATGTTTGATGAATGGTTCGATGTGGTGAAGCAAAATGGCGACATTCAGATGCATTTGTGGTGCTTTTATATTCAAGTGTCGCATATTCCCGATCGTAATGACACAATACATTTTAAGTCTCACTTACCGTCTTCTGTGCCATCTGTTTTTCTAGGGCATCCTCCGTTCCTGACAGCAGCAGCAAACAGCAATAGATCGCCACACAGAGCACATTAGATGTATGATATCCCAACTCTCTGCACATTTAGAATCCTTACTTATACTTGATATCACTTTCATGATAAAATTCATTAAAATATGTATGTTGCATTTTACGGATAAATTGATAATTTCATTTAAGTAATGAACAGTGTTAATTACACACATGGGGGTGACACGGTGGCGTAGTGGTAGCACTGCTGTCTTGTAGGGAGTCACGTCACTGATATTCCCTGCCTCGACTTTACATGTTTTCCAGCTTTGTTTCCTCAGTGTGCTCTGGTTTACTTCCAAAGATAAGCAGATTTGGGGAAACTAAAATGACGCTTGTGTGTGCTTGTATTCACCTTGCGATGAGCTGATGGATTTAATCATTAAACATCCTTTTCAGAGATATTGCGGTAAGGTGTCATTGGAATTTAATGGGTGTTCCAGGCAATTCATAACACAGCAAAGCAGAACCTGTTCTCACCGTGATATCTCACACTGCCACCTGGTGGATTCCTCCAGATTTACCTAAAGTATGCGCGCAAGTATAAACAGTACAACACTTGCGTAGCAGGAGCGTCCGTGCAGCATGCGTCGCGTGAAGTATAAACCCGGCCTAAAAAAGAATGACTGTTCTTGAACTTTGATTTGCTCCCAGCTGGTTGTGATGGGTTTTGAGTTTAGATAGATAGATACTTTATTAATCCCAAGGGGAAATTCACATAATCCAGCAGCAGCATACTGATACAAAAAAAAAAATATATATATATTAAAGAGTAATAATAAAAATGCAGGTAAAAACAGACTAACTTTGAATAATAACGTTTACCTTGGGTGGAATTGAAGAGTCGCATAGTGTGGTGAAGGAACGATCTCCTCAGTCTGTCAGTGGAGCAGGATGGTGACAGCAGTCTGTTGCTGAAGCTGCTCCTCTGTCTGGAGATGACACGGTTTAGTGGATGCAGTGGATTCTCCATGACAGACAGGATGTTAAACTGTCCAGCTTTATTCCTACAATAGAGCCTGCCTTCCTCACCAGTTCGTCTAGGGCACTCGCCACTATTATTATTATTTAGAAACTATTTCTGACTTCATCAATAAATTAACCTGTCTTACACCTGTGCTTAAGCTTCTTGGCTCTTCCTTATTCTTAGCTATTCCTCATTTTAAGACTTGTCTGTTTTCTGCATTAAGTTATGGCTAAATTCTTTTTTTTTTTTTTCTTGGATATTTTCTAATGTCTTTAAATTCTGTAAAACACTTTTTTTTTCAAGAGTTTTCGCACTCTGTTTGCTTTGTTCTGAATTGGGGGATGTTTCATTACTTTGTTTCAGTTTGATTTTGTTTCGTACTGCAAACTTTGAACCAGAAGTAAAAGTAATATCGAGGACTTCATTCGCCGATATTTTATTTTTTTTTTTCCTTCATAGGAAAAACATCATGGATGGTTGACAACTGTTGTTCACAATTGCTGTATTTTTCATAACTTAATTGGAAGACTATTTCAAAATTATACTCTCAAGGACAGGTTTCAAATAGTTGATTACAACCTGCCCTGCTTGAAGAAGGGGTCAGAGTTGCCTCGAAAGCATGAATATTGTAATCGGTAAAGTTGCTCATTACAAGGTACCATTTTGCTTGCCTTCTCAATGAGTCATTGCATCTATAATGGTAACACAATACATTGCGGTAATGCCCAGGGCAATTTTAATAAAAACACCTGTTGTTGACTTCACCTGCATGAAATGAAGGGTGTGCTGACTGCTCAAGACAGGTTTTATTGTATAATACCCTCTCATGATGGATTTGCACAGTAAGGTCAAGTTTCTAGAATAAACAGAGCACTCATTGTCACAGAAAGTAACTTCACCTCATGACTTAATTTTATTTACTCGTTTTTTTTTTTTTAAGAATAAATTGCCAACAGCAAGAACATGCTAAATCATTACCAGACATAATGATCTCCTACTTTGTAAATACTCAGTCTTACCTTAAACATTAAACTACCAATTATATTCATGTATAAGTTGGGTCTTGAAAACCGAAAAATTGTTAGCCTAAAAGTATTCTTCCACACAGGCCTGGCCATTATTTTACAGACATATTAGGTTCTCAGAATGATTGGGAGCATTTGGTGAATAAAAAATCCTGGTACTTTTTATAAATTTGATTGGGGTCTGGCTTTTTGACAAGGCCAATCCATTGTTTTTGCCTGAGAGTCACTGTTTTGATGAAAAATGGTCTATTCTTAAGAAAAAAGTCTTTTTAAATGTGTATTTGTAGTTGTTAGAAGTGAAAACTGTTGGGGGTACTTTTGAATTACAATAGCAATGTTGCATAGATTTAATCTCACAAGGACACGGTCAGTTTATATATTTAATTGCACACTGCCTGCCATTAATAGATTGTTCTAATTCTAATGGGAACATGTTAAGGATGCACTTATTAATAGTTACCGTTAAGAGCATAAATACTAAATTAAGGCATCTTGCTGCCTTGTTTAAAAATGGACTGGTGTGAGTGAGTGGTGGTTATAATAGCCTGGCATCTAATGCTGTGCTGCATTTTATTTATTTTTAGTCATTAGTTTTGAGAGAAACCTTTGGTTGCCAGTAACTATCTAGTGGAAAAACTGGTTGTAGGTGTGCTGCATGCGTCATTTGAGCTGTTTTCAAAGCTGCCTAACCTGCAGCCTTATAATTAACTTTTTTTTTTTTTAATTTCTTGTTTATGAAACCATATGCAAAACAAAAGTTAAGAAAATTATAGAATGAGAATCAAAACTAAAAGACCTAAAAGCCTTCCTCAAAACGGCAAGCTAAAATTAAGTAGTATGGTCAACAACACAAGATGTACAGGAAATGAAGAAAAAAAATATGCATTATGCACAACCACAAAAGATGTGCAGGAAACGATAAGCACAAAAATAAAATACCACGAATGGCCACAAACTAGCATAATGTGTTAAAAAAAAAAAAAAAAAAAAAAAAATACCAGACAGTGGCTGCCAAACAACTAAATGGGCAATTGCAGTAGAATAGGTACTAAGAGTCCTTTATCTGTCTTTGTCTCCCCCTCTCCTATCACTGTAACTAACCTAATACCTACAGGGCCTGTGGTGCAAGGGCAATGTTTTCCTTAGCGTCTTTTAGCTGGGTGCTCTGCCCGGCTAATTTAGTTGAGTGCCCGGCTGTCATCTCGCATGACATTGTGAGATGACAGCTGCAGATCTGCAGGCACAGGCCGATCTAATGATCTGCAGAGATGGCAAGGGACGAGCTGGCGTGGGGGTGCTAATAACGTGGACGAGGCGGAGCAGAGTTCACAAGCAAAGAGTATGGGGAGGTGGGGTTTCGGGAGCGGGCTGTACATGGTAATAGTGGGGGTGTAGCAGCTTAATACAGTAGCAAGGAGTATGGAGAGGTGGGTGGGCGAGAGGGGGCTGTACATGCTAATAGCGGGAGCGGACTGGCAGTTCATAAGCAAAGAGGATGTGGAGGTGGGCAGTCAAGAGGAGGGCTGATAAAATAAAAAAAAAAATGTCTAGTTGAACCAGCCTGTCAGATATCAGAAAAAAGGTGTCAGGAAGTGATCTCTGTTGTTGGCGTCAGCGCTGTCTGTATAGTGCGGCTGAGCGTACAGCAGCTTTCTTCTTGTACAGTACATAGCAAAAAAAAAAAAAATATATACACACAAACAACAACATTTATTTATATAGCACACTTTCATACAAAAAGTAGCTCAAAGTGCTTTACATAATGAAGAAAAGAAAAATAAAAGACAAAATAAGAAATTAAAATAAGACAACATTAGTTAACATAGAAAAGGAGTAAGGTCCGATGGCCAGGGTGGACAGAAAAAACAAACAAAAAAAAAAAAAACTCCAGACGGCTGGAGAAAAAAATAAAATCTGCAGACCACGAGACCACCCAGACCCTCTGGGCATTCTACCTAACAAATAAATTAGTCCTCTTTGTAGTTAGGGTTCTCACGGAGTCACTTGATGTTGATGGTCATACAGACTTCTGGCTTTTAATCCATCCATCACGGAACATCACGGTGCTTTGAGTAGATGCCACCACCAAAAGGACACCGGAAAAGGAAACCGAAGAGAGAGTAGGGGTTAGTACAGATTTTAGAGCCACCATGAATAGTTATTATAAGGAGTTGGATATACAAAGTATCAGGATTTTAATTACAGTGAAGTTATGAGAAAGCCATGTTAAAGTAATGTGTTTTCAGCAGTGTTTTAAAGTGCTCACTGTATTAGCCTGACAAATTCCTATTGGCAGGCTATTACAGATTTTATGTGCATAACAGCAGAAGGCCGCCTCACCACTTAAGTTTTATTCTTGGAATTCTAAGGATACACACACACACACACAGTTGTTTAATCATTAAGTGTGTTCTGTGTGCAAAAATCCTTGTAGCACTCACTGTGGTTCCTGTTTAAAGTGACCCCATCTGCCGTTCTTATATTTGGACCTGTGTCCATATTGCAAAAAGTGTGCAGAAACCCTTGCAGCACACAGTGTCCTGAGAAAAAGTTTTGTCACTGAATTGCTGAGGGTTTTGTACGGAAGCGTATTAGGGCCATGCTGAAGAAAAAAAAACTCAAGAATAAAGTCGAGATGTTGACTTTATTCTCGACATTTCCACTTTAATCTTGACGCTTATGACGAGAATAAAGCCGAGATGTTGCTACATAATTTACTAGATTTTCTCAAACCCCATCATAAGTTAAGCATTCATTTTAAGATGAAGTTTAGTTAACGATGTTCTACTTTAATGACAAACTACGAGAATAAAGTCAACATGTCGAATTTAATCTTGAGATAAACGGCGAGAATAAAGTGGAAATGTCGAGAATACATACCTGCCATAGTGCAAGTGTGAATTGAATATCCAACAGGCTCTCCCTTTCCCACTCAAAAGTCTTATTCTTATTCATAGGTACTTTAATTTTTTTTCAAATGTTTTACCAACATGAACAAAAGAAGTGTTCAGAAAACACTGCTCAGTTATTTCAGAAAAGAGACGTCACAAACTAATGAAGGTGCAGCATCAACTCCATGTGCCAATTTCAGACAAAGACATTGCAGAGGCTGGTCCATCAGGGGAAGTCTCTTCAGCACACACTCTGCCAATTGATAAATCTAAGCACCGCATATCCGGCATAAACAATGGTTTAAAGATTTGATTGGCTAATGGTCAAAGAAAATGTTATGTGGTGCTCATTGTGCATGAAATGCTCAAACACCCCCCAAGGAGGGGTTATTTTGGGTAAACGTGCCATACACAAAAATTCGAAAAGAAAGCTTGTTGGACCATGAAAAAAGTAAAATGCACATTGAGTCTGCTGACCTTTTAGGAAAGAGCAAACTGGAACCGGTCAAATTGAAAGATCTGTATCTGTGTTAAATAACTTCCAGAGAGATGCCTTTGTGGGAGCTTTAAGATCCATGCGTTTGGCAAAAAATGAGTTGCCACATACAACATTGTTTGAAAAGCTGTTGGAACACTTTAAAGAAATAGGTTGTTTCTTTTTACAACATCTGTATTGGTAAAAATGCACATTACACCTCTGAAAAAATAATGCAAGAGCTGCTGGATGTCTTAGCATCAGAAATAAAATATACTGAAAAATATACACAAGTTTTTCAGTATTCTGTGTGATGAAACCACAGATGTCTCAGATGTAAAACAATTATTTACATTAAATGTTTGCCAGGTCACTAAAGAGGTCAGAATTAGTTTTGTATCAACCCGCAATATGATTGATGGCAAAGCGGACACTATAACCAGCACACTGAATGAGACTATGGACACTCCAGGCTTGAAAACTGCTAATCTGGTTGGACTAGGGTCAGATGGAGCAGGTGTTATAATTGGGAAACCGAAAGGTGTGGTAAAACTGCTTAGAGGTAAAACATCTGGACTCTTGGTCAACTGCCACTGTGTAAACCGCTGATTGGCCCTTGCAAGTGCCCAAGCAGTATCTGCTGTACCTTATTTAACAAAACTGAACATCTTAAGGCAGCTGTTCTATTTCTTCCAAAATTCTTCAGTTAGGATGGCTGGTTTAACGGAAATTCAAAATATTCTTGTGCCTCTTGGTTTATGTCATAATTTATTTAAAATTTGTTAGGGTTGCAGGATCCTGAATTGGATACTTCTTGAATTTAATAAAACTATTCTGGCACAAGTGTCAAACCTTAAAAAAGGAAGTCATATTGAGCTTTGGAAAATAATTAATAATTAACTAATAAAAATAGTGCACATTTAATTTTCCCCACCACCAAATTTCCCCGTCCTGCCCCACCCGGCTACTTTTTCTTGCCACCCGGCTGGAAAAAAATTCTTTGGAGAACACTGAAGGGGTCAGTGTTACACTCGGAAGTCCCATTCAGCATTAGCTGCTGCAGCTCTGTGATATCACGCTGGCCTCAGAAAGCATCATGGGACACTGAGAGGTGCTACTTTGTCTAAGCCAGCAGCACCACACATTTCCAGGGATTAATTTGGGCAACCATGTCACTGGTGAATGTAGCAGATTTGCTGCAGAAAAACTCTGAGGAATTTTGCTTATGACAGTGATGATTATATTTAAGTTCAGTCTTATCATGGGAACTGTGAAATTTTTGTACTTAAGTGTAAAAAATCAAGTTTTGTAATGAAGTATCCCTAATCCGAAATGCCTGGGACCAGAAGCATTTTTGATGTATTAGGAGGTTTGAATATTTGCATATACATAAGGAGACATCTTGGGGACACTCTTAATCAAATAAGGAAATGCATTAAAAACAGTAAAATGGCAACTCATCTGTATAATTCCTATCACTGAGCTGTTAATGTCCATTGATATGATAAAAATATTAAGCCTCATAAATAAACATTCTGTAGTGTCTACTATTGTTACATTTAAAAAAGCCAGTGCTGCATATTTGCACCAAATTACCGAAATGTGCGTACTTAACTAGCTCTCAAATTTTGGAGCATTCCGTTGTAGGGATATTCAACCTGTATTTGGTTAATCAAGTTTATTTTAGGGGCCTAAATTTATACATGCCTAGTTTATTGGGCTACATTTGTTAGGTCACGATTTCTCTGGTGCTGTAGTTTCCATTTAGGTTAATGGGTCAAGTGAGGACCCAACTGTTATGAATTAGGATTATTTTATATTTCCTCTTTTGTGGGATTCAGTTTTAAATTAGGGGAGACCATCTTATCTTGGCCATGGGTGCTGCCATTCCAGGATCCTGTTGTGGTCCTGTCTCTCTTGAAATGTAACATCACTGGCAAACACTTCATTAAATTTACCCTTTAAAGTATATTAAATCTAATTTATCTTAGTTTATGGGTAAACACAAAAACCTTCTTGCAAATTTTGTATATCGTGACTTCAGCCTAACACAAAGGCAATTCAGAGAATTCCAGAGCCCACATTAGTAGCACAGGTTGCTTCATTTTTGAGTATGACTGCATACTATCTACATTTCCTGCCACAGTAGTACTACTCCACTACTACACCTTTTTATATCAGTTTTTGAAAAAAGATGCTCCATGTGCATGGACTCCAGCATGCACAGAGGCGTTTCAGTTATGTTTATTTTTTTATTGTGTCTTTTATTTTTCTATTCATTTTGTAAAGCACTTTGAGCTACATTTTTTTTGTATGAAAATGTGCTATATAAATAAATGTTGATTGATTGATTGGAGCTGATCTTGGTGCTGTACTGTCTCAAATTCATGAGGGTATTGAGAAACTTGTGGCATTTGCTTCTAGAGCTGTTAGCCCTGGTGAACAGAAATAGACATTGGGTGAGAGGCACTGGCACGTATCTGGGCTTGTGAAAGGTGGCACATGTATCTGTATGGTTGTATATTTACACTCAGAACCAAGCTCTCACTGCACTTGTTAGTAGAGCATCAAAATAACACTTAAAATAACTAAAATAATTAAAAAAAAAAAAAAAAAAAGTGGTATTGGAGCACATTTGACAGATGGATGCACATTTCTTTTGACACTTCTCCAGACATTTCTTCACTATAGAGCTACACAGCACTCAAGTACAGGCAGTTCACCTGCAGTTGTTATGGTTGTTCATGAACTTCAGTTTTCACTGGATCGTATGCATGCTCAATAGTAATGAGTGAACACTGTCAAGTTCGCTTTGCCGTGAATTCGCTGAAATTATGGAATTGTTTGCGATATTGCGGAGTTAACCGCACAATTGTAGATTTCGTCAAAACAAAGCGAAAATGCTGAAATCTTAGTCAAAAGTCAGAAAAAATGTGTTTGTATTTTCTGCCTTAAAAAAAAAAAAAGTGGCATGTCATGATTGAAGCTTTTTTTTTTTTTTTTCTTTTTTTTTTTTTGTAGTTGTGTTGAAGGCTCTCAATACTGTCAGTGCTGATGCTTTGCACTTTTTCTGCTATCAAAAAGATAATCGTCTCGCAAATAGAATAAAACTTTTATTTCATAGATTCTCCTTCAGTTTGTTGAGTGGTGTCCCGCTCCTTCAAGGTTTGTTTTTAATTCCCATGTGGCTAATTATTAGCATGCATAGGGCACGCACCATCTTCTCTTATACTAATGTGGCACTCAAAGATTGACCTCCACATTGGTGACAAACCTTCAAACAACTTTCTGGTTAATAACTCATAGCTTTCCATTTATCAACCTAAGTGTTATGGTTTTAGCATCTTGGTTCTGGTAATAACTTGTATTTGCTTAATGGCTTGCAACATTTTCGTCAGACAGTTTTACTGTCTAGTAATTGATAATGTCACGTTAGTTTAAAACCATCTTCCCATTTGCTCACAAACCCTGTTGACGGCTGGCATTTCAAAGACATCAGCTGCAACTAAAAAAATTAGGTGGACCTACTCTATGCAGCAGTCTAACTAAGCACTTTGGATACTTGCAATTGATACGATTAGCATTTTAGAATCATAACTGTTTACCATAATTTACATTTTCAGAAGTAGCAATAACTTATTTATGCTATGCATGTTTAATTATTGTGGCCAAAAAGGTGACCTGAGCTGTGCAGCAGCAGTGCCAACCACTGCACTACTACTAAAAGAATGCAGTCAGACACACAATCATAAATTTCATCAGAATAAAGCAGAAATGCTGAAATCATAGTCAAAAGTCAGGAAAAAATGTATAGGTCTTTTAAAGGTAGAAAACTCAGTGGTGTGTCGTGATTGAAACCAAAGGCTCTCTAAACTGTGTATGCGGATACTTTGCACTTCTATCAAAAAGATAGAAATGTGTTGTAAATAGTAAAACATTTTTTTCTTTATTTCATAGTTTCTCCTCTGTTTTGGGTTGTCAGGCTCCTTCAAGGTTTGTCTTTACTCCCGCTATGCAATGTGGATAATTATTATGAATGCAAAGGTTACACGCCTCTTTCTCTTATATTGACGGGTAACTCGAAGATGGACCTGCACAGATGTCTCATCAACAGATTCTGTAATACAAATGATTAGCATTATATATGTGGGGGCAGTCCCATCAATGTTGGCAGTTATAGCTACAGCCGATGTCGTGCTGGCCTTGCAAAGCATTATGGAGCACTGGTATTAAAAAGGGGAAAAAAAAAAAAAGTACATATTCGACAAACAAGGGTGAATATCGGTTTGCTGAAAATCGCTGATCAACACTACTTCTCCAGTATTTACACACAATAAAATGTCCAAAAACTAGAATAAAATGAAGCAACAAGTTGATCGGTCACAGTGGGTCAAAATGCCAGACGTAACTATCAGGTTTGGGTCAGAGTCTGAAGGCTGCAATGAGATCATAAGTTGGAATATTTTTGGTCTTCTCCTTTTAAAAGGAATAAGCCAGTTTTGCCTTGCTGATGGTTCCTAGTGGCTTGCAAGTAGCCTCTGCTGGGTACCTTCACCACCAGTAATGGTAAAAAATTTGTTTTTTTTTTTTGTTTTTTTTTTTTTGGTTTTACAGCAGAGTTGCTCGATTCAACTGCAGGATCATTTGGTCCTTTGCAGACTGAGGCCCCTGACATGTTACAACATCCAACTGCAACCATATCCAGACCAGAATGTACTTCACACCGAAAATCTGACCGCCAGATTCATAGATTCTTTCTGATTTTCAAAGTTAAGCAGACTTTTGAATGTTATTGGGTTTTTGAAAGAAACACACACAGGGAAGAGACTGTTATGTACCGTTTCAAATATTTCTATAAACCAACAATAAAGACCCGACATGGCAAGATGAACTCTAAAAAGCCATAAACCTAAAGATCTGTTATTGGTAAGGATTGGTTAAGCAATTGGGTTGGAACAAAAACCTGCAGCAACTGTGGCCCTCCTGCACTGACTTTTGCACACCCTTACTGTACACTGATTTGAGAGGTACAATCACTCCAGAAAATCCTGAGTTCACTTGCTTGGTCTCTTCTCCCATTGAACCCTGACTGGGATATGACTACAGGGTATCTATATTTATGTTCAGAAACCACCACAATGGGCTCTTCTCAATTTGGAAAAGCAGTATTTCTATTTAGAGGTCCTATATTGTTAAACTCCTTACTCTATCGTGGAGTGTGAGTGAGTCCCTGTGCCAGATCCTCATTTCAGCCTGTTGTGTTCATGATGTGTTTGTTTGTCTTGGTCACCAATCATGCATAACAAAATGTGAAAAAAATGTAGTCTGAGTGCATTTTGAGTGCACTGCTCATATTAAAACAGAAAAAATGGCTTTAAAGCACTTGCAGATTTATTCGATCTGACATTATTTCTTAAGCCTTGTATAGAAATTTTCAAGATTTCACTTGCTTAACCTGCTATCAGCGCAGTTTATGAGTGTAGTTCTTCACTTCTGAAATGCATTAAACTTATTTAAGATTTACAATGAGTGATAAAGTGCTAATGTGCAGGTGTTCAGGCATATCTTCAAGGAGTGTAAATATAATTCATGTTGAAGATTTTGTGGTTAAATTGCCAAAAAGCACAATAAGAGAATACAATTTTGAACTGCAAGAAAATTGATTTTTTGTAAACTAGGGGGCTTTGCCCCCTGCTCACTTCATCCACCAACCCTCGGGACCAGGCACTGGACTGGTTGTACCACTTCAAGGGCATCGGGGCACCCTTCCATTAGAGAAAGCGATTGTATGTAAAGCGATGGTATATAGGAAGACAGTTTATAGATAGAAAAAGAGCAGCAGATAAGGAACTGATTTTCTATCTCAATGAAAAATTTGACATTCTTAAATAATTTGCTTTTTGTTATTATAACCGACTGCACTGAAGGTCGAGTTAGCACTAAGTGTAATGGAGTGGTATGGAAAGAGGATGTGCATAGCAGGAGTTAGGATTAGACGAGCAGTGTGGAGGGGAATGGTCAAGGCTGAATAACATGGACACGGTGGGAAACTTTAATAGAGAGATGTGTCTAAAAAGGTCATGCGAAAAGACAGTTCCCCCTTGGGGATTAATAGAGTGCACCAAATACACAAGATTTAAACTAAACCATTGGAATATTCTGCTGATAACATTGTGCCATGCATGATGTTCTGCTTGATATAGACAAAGTATAAATGGAATTCCATTTAGTTTCTTTTCATTTTGCATTTGTAATTAAATCTACAATTGAGTACATTTAATTGATCTGATGCTCAATTTCTGTTTAAAAGTGTGAAGACTACAAATGTTTCCGTAGGAATGAATAAATGTCATTTAAATATTTGGACTGGATAATCCATATTTCACATTGATTGGCATATGCAAATAAGAACTTCACTGTACTGTTTAAGTGATGGCAATTACCATGTAAACCTGTAGTCTATTTAAATTGGCACTAAAACAGGTTAAAGGAATATTCCACCCAAAACATTTACCTCATGTACTTTGTAGTGATGACTGAGTAAAAAATTAATCTTTTGTTTTCAAACTGAAAGCAGATGAAAAAGTTTGATAGAATACATGTCAGTGATGACCAGTGATTTACACTGCAGACAATATGAAAAATGTTGAGGGGGGATAGTGGTAGGGCGTTGGATCTTATGTTGCTCTTGTGACATAATCCAGATATGTCAGTTATGCTGTTGTATGCTTAAAATGTGCAAAACGTATACTTTTCAAAAAACAAAAAAATTGTATAATTGCTTCCACAACCATGTGGATAAATGGGGAAACACAATTCACTTGGAACTGATCGTCTGAATTGAAGATAGGATTCTTGACAACTAAATGAGGGGAGAGGCAATTCTTCAGGTCGCTTAGTGCATTTTAGTATATCTTTGTGGAAAATTTGCAAAATGTCACAAAAAAAAAAATAAAACCTTTGGAATCGTTTTCACTGGTTGGACACAATATATAATTAGAACATAATCACCCTTTGTTTTCCCAACCCAAAAAGCTTTGAAAATTTCCAAAAATGTAATTTTAGTGAAAAATCACCTGCAAAAAAAATTTTAGTATCATATTTACAAAACTGTACGCATATTGAAACATGCATGTTTCACTCATCACTAAACATTTAAGCCAATTTACTTTAGTACATATATATGTACTAACCCAAGCTCACCTCGGAGTACTGCATCCTCCAACCATCCTTCTGCTGATACCAGCATAGGAGAGACATCCCCACACAATTACAGCAGCGCAGGTGAGCAGAGAGCGCTGAAGAGACTTTGACAGCAAAGCAGCAGGTCCAGATGGTGTATCACCATGACTGCTGAAGGCCTGTGCACTGGAACTGGGGAGTCCTCTACAGCGCATCTTCAACCTGAGCCTGGAACAGGAGAGTGTCCCAAGGCTTTGGAAAACCTCTTGTATCACTCCAGTCCCAAAGGTATCACATCCTAGTGAGCTGAATGACTTCCAGCCTGTTGCTCTGACGTCACATATGATGAAGACCATGGAGGGGCTGCTGCTTCACCACCTGAGGCCACAGGTCCGCCGCGCCCTCGACCCTCTGCAGTTCGCATACCAGGAGAAGGTGGGAGCTGAGGATGCCATCATCTATATGCTACACCGATCCTTCTCCCACTTGTACAGAGGCAGTGGTGCTGTTTGAATTATGTTTTTGGACTTCTCTAGCGCCTTCAACACCATCCAACCTCTGCTCCTTAGGGCCAAGCTGACAGAGATGGAAGTAGATTCATACCTGGTGGCATGGATAGTGGACTATCTTACTGACAGACCTCAGTATGTGCGTCTTGGGAACTGCAGGTCTGACATTATGGTCAGCAACACGGGGCGTCGCAGGGGACTGTACTTTCTCCAGTCCTGTTCAGCCAACATACATCAGACTTCCAATACAATTCGGAGTCCTGCCACGTGCAAAAGTTCGCTGATGACACTGCTATCATGGGTTGCATCAGGAGTGGGCAGGAGGAGGAGTATAGGAACCTAATCAAGGATTTTGTTAAATGGTGCAACTCAAACCACTTACACCTGAACACCAGCAAGACCAAGGAACTGGTGGTGGATTTTAGGAGGCCCAGGCCCCGGCCCCTCATGGACCCCGTGATTATCAGAGGTGACTGTGTGCAGAGGGTGCAGACCTATAAATACTTGGGAGTGCAGCTGGATGACTGGACTGCCAATACCGATGCTCTGTGTAAGAAAGGTCAGAGCCGACTATACTTCCTTAGAAGGTTGACATCCTTCGACATCTGCAATAAGATGCTGCAGATGTTCTATCAGAAGGTTGTGGCGAGCGCCCTCTTCTACGCGGTGGTGTGCTGTGGAGGCAGCCGAAAGATGGATGCCTCACACCTGGACAAATTTGTTAGGAAGGCAGGCTCTGTTGTAGGAATGAAGCTGGACAATTTAACATCTGTGGCAGAGCGATGGCCGCTGAGCAGGCTCCTGTCAATCATGAAGAATCCAATGCATCCACTGAACAGGATCATCTCCAGACAGAGGAGCAGCTTCAGCGACAGACTGCTGTCACCGTCCTGCTCTACTGACAGACTGAGGAGATCGTTCCTCCACCACACTATGCGACTGTTAAATTCCACCCGGGGTGGTAAACGCTAACATTATTCAAAGTTATTGTCTGTTTTTACATGCATTTTTATTACTCTTTAACTTAATATTGTTTGTTTTTATTTTTTTTTTGTATCAGTATACTGCTGCTGGATTATGTGAATTTCCCCTTGGGATTAATAAAGTATCTATCTATATATTTTACTCTACAGCTTGTGCTTGGTAAGCTTATAGGGATAACAAAGTTTTGGTCATTCTGTCCTTCACAGCAGTCCCCTGGGACTTTTGAGTCATTCTCAGTTGCTCTTATGATGGTCAAAGGATTCTTCCAGTGTCGTCTTGGTCTGCTCGTGATCCGCTAGAGTGCCATGGCTGGAATACCGGTTATGTGAGATGCACAATAATATGGCTAGTCGCTGTATGGCTAGAAAATGTTGTATAAAGCACTGGAAATGCAGTATTATTTCAAAGACATAATACAATTAAGAACCATGTCTAAAACAGCAATTTCCTGATTTAGCCAGTCCCTGAAATATACCAGAATTTTCCCCTTCATTAATTATCAGCAGTGACACACATTTCCCAGCTTTAACGTTCACACATCAGTCACCGGAAAGGCGGTAGGTTTCACAATAAAGATCAATAAAGTGAATACCCACTGACTTGGCATTTTATTTTTATCTGCCTGCTTAGACAGTGGTGAAACTTACCAGAGTGGGTCTTAAGTTCAGTTATTAAGGCCTAGTGTAGCTGTAGATTTTTGTTCTCAGTAGTTTCATAATCAATGAGTCATATTCTCCGAAATAGATCTTTTATTGTTAGCTAGTGTTTTATTTTTGTTCTCTCTTGCTTCAGTCGGCACACTGCAGTAGCCTAATTTATAATGTGGAAATATTTGGTTTTGCCATGTTTAACAACTTCTTCCTCTTCATCCTTTCCCACTTTTATGTGAGGTTGATGTGCTCGATTTAACCTTCATTTACTGTAGGTTGGTTCTGCACCTCTTCCCCAGTCAAGCCCTTTTCCTTCAGATCTCCTTTAACTTTATCCATCCACCTCTACTCCATCCTCCCTCGCTTTCACTTCCACTGTTCTTCCATTCCCATCACTCTTGCCCACATATTCATTGCATGTCCATACCACTTCAGCCTAAATTCCTGTCCTTTCTTAGACATCTCTCCTTTTGTTGTACCTCTGATTCTCATCTTATTCTGTCCTTTATTTGAAACTCCACATATCCATCTCCACCGTCATTTAGCAGAACCACTTAAATAGTTAATGTTAAATTAAACATTTATACACAATTTTACAATAGATACCGCCCACTTGTAAAAATTTTTTACAATTCTATAAATTACTAATATTCAAAACATTAAAAGTAAGTATAACAAGAATATTTTTTTTTCCTTTACAGAAGAGCTACAATTGTTTGGAAAACCTACCATCAACACCACTCACTGTTCAAAAATGGAAAATGTGGGAATTTTAAATTTAGGTCTCTTGTATTAAAGGATGTTTTTAAAGAAATAACTTTTGACTTGAAAAATCAAACATGGTATGTATGCATGCATTTGGCAGGTGAAAATGTGTTCTAAAATTAAGCACTTTTTATAAAAAGGCCAGCCCTGCTCAGCTATCAGTCATCCTGAACAGTCTTTCAACCAGCCACCCTCCCTCTCTCAGAAGACCAAATCACAAAGTTTTCATGCCATGTGTTTTGATTTTGTTTTGATTTACTTTCTCACTTATGTGAGAACTTGCACAAGCAAATATTAGAACATTAGAACACTCTAGACGAGAACAGGCCATTCAGCCCAACAAAGCTCGACAGTCCTATCTATTTGCTTCTTCCAAAAAAACATCAAGTCGAGTTTTGAAAGTCCCTGAAGTCTTAGTGTCTACTTGGCAGCTTATTCCAAATGTCTATGGTTCTTTGTCTAAAGAAACTTCCTAATGTTTGTGCGAAATTTACCCCTAAATTTCCAACTGTGTCTCCGTGTTCTTGATGAACTCATTTTAAAATAACAGTCTCTATAACAATTCCCTTCATAATTTTAAACACTTCAATCATGTCACCTCTTAATATTCTTTTGCTAAAACTGAAAACGTATCCTTACCAAGAGAAAAATAGTACCAGGAAGATTGTGTGGATCAAAACTCATTATCTGTCATATCTTGAAAAACTGACATTTTTTGTTTGCTTTTCTTCTGTGGCACATAAATCAATTGTAAAGCACCAGTGCAGGCAAGAAAGATTTTCAGATTTATGGAAAATTCTTAATTTTTGAATAGTTTTGTGTGGAAATGCATATATACCATGATAGTTTTGTTGTTCAGATTTGTAAAAGCATTAAACATAATATATAGCAAATAAGAGATCTGTTTAGATAATGTGACCCCCTGTTATATGCTGATGCTTTGTGTCACTTAATGTACTAGAATACAAATACAGCACCATCAAATTAAAAAAAAAAAATCATTGTCAAAATACTTTTCAAGATCGTTCTGTAGTTATATGGTAGTTTCACATTTTCACATATAAGCTATTGTCAGTGTTGCAACAGTGTAGCCACCAACGCATGTAATGTTTACTTTTAAATGCCATTGGATATTTACTAACTAAGAATTGGCTATGCACTGGCATCTGGTTCACAGGGCTGCCATAATCATATCATGGGCAAAACAGAAACATACATAGGCATCAGAAACATTGTGAGCCCCCTGTACCTCCTGGGGTCCTCAGCCAGTGCCCATGTGTTAAGACAGCATTGCTGTTCAGACATACACATCAGTGGCACTCATGACGTTCATCCTGCTATCTGTATTCAGAGAGACCTGGAGCTTCTCCATAAAGCCACTGATGGCCAGTGCAGCCCTTGGTCCTTAAACAGTTGCATCTCAGTTCTTGAGGAAAGTAGGCTTTTCTATGCAATTTCCTCATCAATATAGTGAACCATTATGTTCAAATATTTTTCCATGGTTATGGTCAACCACATATCAGCTGTGGTTAAATAAAGTGGCACTTCTTTCAGATCCTTTTAAATTGCTTAACATTTGGAATAAAGTAAAAGCAATGCAACTTTGGAAGAGGGGTGACGTACCCCTTAACCTGAGTGATGGATCCTTTTTTTTTTTTTTCTTTTTAAAAGACCATTGTGTACAGTTTCAATGGGAGTCTTTAGATAAATCGAATGTAGTGACTCTTTTATCTGATTTTTACTTTCGATAGTCTGTTGTATACAGACATGCCTTATAGTGTAAACAAATAATGGTTATACACCGGTATACACTGGAAAATGTTTTAGTTTGTGATTTTTATACATTTTTGTGCAATGAATTTTAAAAAAATTGTTTTTCTGCATCATGTATTGTTCACAAAAAATTTATTAGCTGTCAATTATAGCTTTTTTGTCTTTGCACTAATGTTGAGATTTCATTGTAATAGTAATTTCTTTGACTTTATGCTTTGAAATATTATCAAATAAAACAAATTTGTTTTAAATAGATAAGGTTAGAGTATAGCTGTAACTGAAACTGGTGATGAGTCATAGTAGCAGGTTATTACCATGTGGAGCCATTAGAGACATGTCTGGTTCTTTTCTTTCCTTCATCAATAATACACATCACAGTACCGTGGTAGTAAACACGCACTTAGTTTGACTCATCAGTTGATCAGTGCACACTTAAATATGAGTGAAACAACAGAACCAAAAATTGACATTGGGTTCATAAAAAATGGACAGTTAAGGAGGGAAAAAAAAAGCTACAGCTTGGTGCTAAAAATATCAGACCTCTGGGTAGCTCCGGATAAAGTGCTGCTACCCCAGCTACCACATATTAAGTTTGGTTTAATGAAGCAGTTTGTCAAGTCCTATGAAACAATCCAGTCTGATTTATGTATTTGTGCTGAAAATATATCACTTTGTCTGAGGCTAAATTGAAAGTGGGCATTTTTGACAGACCTGACATTAGAATACGGATTGCTGTTGCAGAATGTGATGTGGCAATGAACATCCTGGAACGAGAAGCTAAGATGTTATTTAAAGAAGTAATGTCTATGTTTTTAGGTAGTGATAAAAGATATGAATGATAGAGAAATTGTGAAAAATTAAATAGTTGATTAGTTAAATTTAAGGGTTTGGGTTTCAGAATGAGTCTCAAAGTTCAGATTTTGGCTTTCCATTTGGGATTTTTCCTGAAAATCTTGGATCAGTGAGTGAAGAGCAGGGTGAAAGATTCTGTCAGGAAATCAAGGACAAGGAAAGGAGGCACTAGGGAAGTTGGATTATCGGTACGATAACAGACTTCACTGCAACACACCTGAAAAAATGTACAAATGACTGGCCACCAACCAAAAAATTAGAGAAGTTGTATGTAAGAAAATGTTTATGTATGTATAAATATTAGATTGACAAAAGTTTCAAGTTAAATTGGTTTATAATTTTGCATATGTTATGTAATGTGTTAAATTTTAATTAAATTTCTTTTAAGTTTTGTACTTAAATGTGACATGAACATTCAATTTTTTCTTTGTTTTAATTAATACAATAAATCTTTTAATATTTAAACGCAGAAAAAAAAATGGTTTTAATTTTGCAGACCTTTAGGTTGTCACAAATTAACATTACTAGGACTTGCTGCTTTTATTCATGCACTAAACTAGGTGGTTGAATTTTAGATGGCTTTATAAATGTTTGAGTGCACTGCTGCAGTCAAGTATGGATTTTTAATCAACATTATCACTATTGAATACAAAATAATGCCAAATTATGATATTTTCTTCATTTTAGTACTAAAGCATGGAAAAAGTGGCTGGAACCACAAGAGAAAGAAAGTAACTTTTTTTTTTTTTTTTTTTTTTTTTTTTTTAAGATGTACTGTATTTTAAATTTAGTAAAATGTGAGTGCTTCTATTCACAAATGTGCTCACATTTCTCTGATGCTGTCTCCGATTGGCTACATTGCTTATTTACTGTTTAAAGTGCTTTGTAACTGAGAGAGCCCAATCTCTGACAGAGCATTGATACTAAATGGAGTGCAGTGATTGGCACTTTTCATTTGTTAGTATATCACTGCACCTGTAATTGTGATTAATGATTTATTGTGCAGCTTTAATACAATATTTGATAATGTAACATTCTCAGACCTGCAGAATCCAATTCTGGGTCACAATGGAGCTCGAGCCTATCCCAGCATCACACACTCTTTTCACTGTTGGAGATTTTTTGTATCACTCTGAAAACTTTTTTTTCCCCTGTTTAATCTGGTGTAGTATATTTATTCATTTATATTTGTTCATTTACCAGGTCCATTATCCATAGGAACTTACAAATAAGATCAACATAATCCAGTGAACATAAATTAATGGACTGTTTTGAAACAAATTTTGTCAATATAAAGCACAAGACACAAACCTTGCATTAACTACTGGATGTATCCAAACCATTAGCAAATAGTGTGGAAGACGAATGGTCTCTTCGTTCCCTTGTACTAATTTATGTCTGAGAAGTAGGCTTTACAAAACCATGTAATAGCATGCTTTGTTTTAGCAAACAGACAAATATTTGTGCAAAGGACTCAAGGTCTGAGCATTCCACACATGAGTCTGCCTTATCACGTTTTCCCTTAGCTTACATCTGAACGCCATAACAAAAGGAGCCAAGAAATCAGGTTTTACAAGGGACGTTAAAGGGGCTCAAGGATTGTGTATAATAAAGTGTTGACTGTTGCATTTCATAATGATATTAAATCACGCATTCTAGGGGTATAAAACTGGACCCCACCCAACAGACGGGGTTCAGAAGAGCCCTGACGCTGTCATGTATATTTAATTGTCTGCTTTTCTGAAACTCTTCTCACCGTGACTCTGAAAAATAAAGCTGCTTTATAACCGCACCTGCTGTCTGGTCTGAGTTTTCGTCCACATTTTTGGCGCCCAAACGTGGGGCAGGAGACGGCAGACGGCTCCTCGTGCAGGATCGTCCAGAGGACCGTGGTGGAGCCGATTCCGGCCGGGTCGGGTCCAGCTTCGGTAAATGTAGGATTGGCCTGCCTTGGGCGTTTCCTGCGTGGGGAGTCCCTGACCTCCTCCTAGCCGATACGAGGCACGACTTGACGGGCATTTCCAGGCAGGTGGATGGAGTCACGGTGAGTAGATCGGGGGATTCCTGTTAGTTGAGTTTGACTGGTGTGCTAGAAGCAATACGAATATAGAAAGAAGAATAATAAAAGCATATGCAAAATACGAATATAGAAAGAAGAAGAATAAAAGCATATGCAAAATACGAATATAGAAAGAAAAAGAATAAAAGCATATGCAAAATAAAGAATAGGAGAGCATACTGTATCAGACCCATAGGAGGGTTCTAGGGACTCACGGAAGGTGACTTTGGGACCCTACGGAAAACGACACAGTGTGAATGTTAGCTAGTCACCCCTGTGAAGTGGATTAGAAAGGGGCGAGTGGCACGCTCCTATAATAATTAGAGGAACGGGGGTGAAAGGGCGTATTTAGAGAATGTGTGTCTAAATAAATGGGAGGTCGAGTTTTTCATCCGCTGTCTGGTCATATTCTTGTCTCAACGGGTTGCTAAGGTGACGGAGACAATACCCTGGTAGATTGATGCATACAAACCGTCTGATGAAGGGATCGGGGTTAAAACCTCCATATCCCGGACTCCACGGGGCGTATTGATGTAGGATTCTGCTGATGCAAATAAACGGACACGAAGTCACCTGAAGCTGTAATCCGGGGATAGGAGCGGACGGCGGGTGGAACGGGGTTTATCGAGGGCTGAGTCATTTTCTGCTGAGATCCTGCCGTTTACTATGGGAAAAAACAATCAGCAAGCCAGTCAAACAGTCCCCCCTGAGTCCTAAAAACCTAATGTTAGAAGGATTATTTTCGGGGGATCGCCAGGCTCCTAGTGCGCTGACGGGATCGAAAGGCGGGTCCCCTAGAAAGCTCATTGAAAAGAACACAGGATTAGATATTAAAAAAGGCATGTAGGAAGTGGAATAAGGACAGTGCAGGTAGATGGCGTAGTGGAAGGAACCGGAGATATGAATGAGATACAGGACATTAGAAAAATACTGTGCAGAAATACACAGGGTTGTTGTAATGGAGGTCCTTATCGGATGGATATGTATGACAGATGGGAATTGGCTATTAAAGACCGTACATTGGAAGCGGCACAGAAACGGAATGAGCTTTAAGTTGCTGAACTTAAGAATAGAAAGGAAAAGCTGCTTATAGCTTTACAGAAAGTGCAGGCTGATACAGGACCCCAGTCTGAAGGAAGGAGGAAAAGGAGTGATAAAAAAGACCCTTTATATCCTGTACTTTCTTCCCCAGCACTTTACCCACAACCCCTTCCACCGCCACATTCACTCATTGCCCCAACAGCTCCTGGGGTTACCGATGCCCAAGTTACTGATGATTTCTTTGATGAACAATATCAGTGCGACCCCTCCTCACTTACACATCCGGATAATGAGACTGACGGCCACTTGTTAGGGGCTATGGGAGGCTCTTCTAACTCACAGAAAAAGTCCTCCATTTCACAACGTACTAGAAGCAAGACCCTCAGAGATATGTTCCCTGAAAACCTTACCCCATTTAAGTCCCCAAAACCTGTAGCACCCACATTTTCATGCCCTTTAATTGAGGTCCCTAACCCCCAATACGATCCCATACAACCCCCAGGAAACAAACCCACTAATGTAGTGATACATTGTAACTGAGATATTCAAGAGTTGAAAGACGTAGTGTCCGAAGTGCCTGATCTTAAGGTAATCGGTGGGTTGAAGTTTGTGGAACAGGTGCAGCAATAGACAACATATATAAACCCAGTGCGGCTGAATGGACCCAGGTGCTACACAGAAAGATGGGCACTACTTGGGCTACTGTCAATCATGGGCAGCATAATGGAGTACAGTGGCAGTGGAATGAGGCATTGCCTCTTGGACAAAATAATGAGGGTCCTTTCCTTGCCCAATGGGAACATGTGAAAACTGCAATAACTGCAAAATATAAAAAGGGCACCGATTGGTCCCTTATTTCAGCTGCCAAACAAAAGAAAGATGAGACGGTAGATGAATGGGCACATCGCATTCAGGACTTGATAACAAACCATTCTGGCTTAGACAGCCCAGACGACCGTGCCAAGGCAGCAGTTCCTCCTTTTGTGTCAGGACTAAGAAGTGATATTCAAAATAAAGTACGCACGTCCTGTATTTGGATGGGAAGTGCCACTTTTGATGAAGTTTAAAGACACGAGGAGCATGCTGAACGACAGACTAAACAAAAAGAGTCAGACACTCAGACCAAGTTAATCGCGGCACAAATGAATTATTATGCAGGTGGAGCTGCCTCAGGCAGGGGTCGAGGACGTGAAGGACGTGGATTTTTTCCGAGGACAGGGGCAAGGCCGGGGGAGAGGTCTTGGATTTTTACTCCCTAATCCGAATTCTTCGACTGCTCAGCCGCCTCTCCCCTCAGATCAAGCACCTACACATCTTGCCTGTTATGATGGGACACTTCTGCCGCAATTGCCCACATCAGCTTCCTCCCCCGCCTGTCTTACCTGAACCTGAGGATATTTCTTGGTCCTAGGAATTCACAGGGACCCCCAGCCATTCTCTTCAGTTGCCTTTGCTCACTCGCCATGCGGACACAGATCCTTTATTGACTTTGCTGGTGAATGGCACTGAAACTGCTTTTCTAGTTTGCCTCGAAAGATACAGTGACTGTGCTTATTGCTTCTGGACAACCTCATGTTTTGCTGTTGTCTAAACCTCTTCGGGTTCAGCTTCATTTCCAGTGGTTCCATTTTGATGCACCGGTTTTTGTCATATCAGCTCTGCCCTGTTAATCTGTTAGGAAGGGATCTGATGACTAAGCTCTCCCTCTCTATTTCTCTAACCCAACAAGGGTTTTACTGTTCTATTCCTAAATTCCTGTGCCAAACCTCCCCCCACACTAAGCCCTCTTTTGCAGCATGGACCCTGAACATCTCCTCACACACCATTCTCCTTAAAGCCCTACACTCTTTTCCTTCATGTCTTTTTTCCTCACTTGCAAGTCCCCAACACCCTCCACTGCACTGCCCAGTACTTCCCTGCTGAAGTGGACACACCTTGGTTAGAATCTTTTCTCTCTTCAGGTACGAGCCCAGAGACCCTTCATATCCCTTGCATTTGTTTCCTCATGCAAACACAGCTGCTGCTGTCAGTGCACTTCACATATTCACAAAGCGTTTTCTATTTAAGAGATTCAGTTCCCCATGTTTTCTTTAGCCAATTCTAGCACCGTTCACTGAGTTGAAATTGGGGAATGGGTGGGACAATGTCTCGAAAGGACGGACTGGCTGCACGTTGCTCCGGGTATTTTTGATACTTCAGATCATTTGATAACTAAGATTTTACTTCGGGATGACCTTCCATTTATCCGTTCATTATGCCATCCCACCCTCTCCACATTTTCATTTCAGACTTCATATCCCTCTTGGCTTTCCTCACTTCCCGATGCACTTTGGTCCCAGGGGAAAAATGATTATGGAAGGATAGCGCACTGTGAGCCACTGGTGATTTACCCAAAATCGTCCTTCCGCCCACATCGCGCCCAGTATCCTCCGTCTCCAGCATCAGAGGCTGGCATCTCCGCCGTACATTCCAATCTCGTGAAACGTGGAGCAATCATTCAAATTAAATACTCTCCAGTCAACTCCCCCGTTTTACCTGTTTAAAAGGCTGACGGTTCATGGCAATTTGTTCAAGATCTTCGACAAGTTTAATTCTGCAGTTTTTCCTAGGGCACCTATTGTTCCTAATCCTTCCACTATTCTTTCTATGATACCCTCGTCCACCCGTTATTTCTCTGTTATTGACCTTGCTAATGCTTATATTTCTATTCCCGTGCACCCCGACTCTCAATTCTGGTTTGCCTTTACTTTCCAAAACTGCTGTTGGACATGGATCGTTATGCCTCAGGGATATACTGTAGCCCTTGTGTATTGGATAAGCTCTTGCTCAAAATTTAGAAGGCCAGATAAAGACATTGTATTGATACAGTATGTAGATGATATAATGTGTAGTACTACAGAAGAAGATTGTGCATGTGATACTCAGAAATTGTTGATACAGTATGTAGATGATATAATGTGTAGTACTACAGAAGAAGATTGTGCATGTGATACTCAGAAATTGTTGATACAGTATGTAGATGATATAATGTGTAGTACTACAGAAGAAGATTGTGCACGTGATACTCAGAAATTGTTATTAATTTTAGCAGAAAATGGCCATTAAGTTTCTAAACAAAACTGCAGTTAATTCAAACAACTGTGAAATATTCAGGTCATGACATTTCTTGTGAAACAAGAGCTCTCTCTCTCTAGCGATCGTATAAACACCATTCAAAATCTTCCTAGACCTTTTACAAAGCAACAGGTTGTGTCTGTATTAGGCATTATAGGATACTGCCGGTAATGGATTTTAAACGTCACTGAAAGAGCACAGCTTTTGCAAACTTTAGCGATCACCCCTGATCTCCCCCTTTCTGGTCAGGTGGCATGCACTGATCAAGCTGAGAAGGCTCTGTGTGA
>JANRMT010049829.1:13113923-13124920 GCA_026402145.1 Polypterus bichir lapradei
TATATATATATATAGATAGATATATATATAGATATATAGATATATATGGATATATAGATATATATATATAGAGATAGAGAGTTATATATATATAGTATGTGGTATCATCTCAGTGATGATGGTGAGTTTAATGAAGATTTTTAATACTGTGATACTAACAAGCATAAGCCAGTTATGCATCATTGTTTTGGAGATGTTGCCTGTCATAAATAAAATTTCAAAAGTGAAACCATCAGTGTTATTATGCCCTCAATGAGTGTGGTTTTGCTATAATTAGTTTTTTAATAAACAGGCCATCTTGGAATGATCCTCTTGCTATATATACTACTGAGAGGTATCTTGTGTGGGATCTAATGCTAGATTGGTGTATGCTTTAAAAGAAGTTGACATTCAGCCTTCAACAGGAAGCCGACTGGTCACAGCAGTGTTTATATATTTATGATCAGGATGCCTCCTGGACGCCTCCCTGGTGAGGTGTTTTCCGGGCACGTCCAACCGGGAGGAGGTCTCAGGGAAGACCCAGGACATGCTGGAGGGACTGTGTCTCCCGGCTGGCCTGGGAATGCCTTGGGATTCTCCCAGAAAAAGTGGCCGGGGAGTGGTAAGTCTGGGCCTCTCTTCTCAAGCTGCTGCCTTCGCGACCTGACCTTGGATAAGCGAAAGAGGATGGATGGAAAAGTGTTTTCTCAATGTAAGCCTGCTGTGCTATTTATTTTCAGGCTACATATTTGTGAACAATGCAACTAATGATTTGCAAACAGTATTTTAAGTTTTATAAGATTTCAGTGTGAGTCTTTCACACTGACTATGAGCATCCTGCCAATATCAGACCAAAGTAAAAATAATGATATGCAGCATGTGAATAAGAATAAGCAAATTAAAACTGTGGAGAATCAAAAGGTGTCATTATTTTTATGTTACTGCCACAGCAGTTTTCTCCCAAATTGCCATAAGTGTTTTAAAGTTTAAACTGAGAGCATATAAAAAATTTAAAAACGTAACCCATTCTTTCCCTTTAGTTAGTATTTTCAGGGACTTTGGTTTCCCGCAGTTAGAATATCTGGGCTGGTGTGAGTCAGTGGCCAGCGTTATCGGTATCAGTGTCTCATCCTAGGTTGTCTACCTTTGTTACATGTGTTGTCTGACCTAGTAGAGAAAAGGAGGGTTAAAAATTGATAGTTCATTTGCTTGACTGCTTTTTGATATTGTGAATCACTTGAAAGTCATCAACAGATGAAGAGCAAGTGAGATGTCATGTAGCTGGTGTCTCAATTTCATAACCTTATTATAAACAATTTCTGTTCTTGCAGTGTGATTTAGTCATGCTCCAAATCCACAAACCACAGGAAAACAAAACCAAGTGAAAACTATGACTGTGTAATCTAGGTGCCAGATCCTTTCTGGATGATTGTCATAGTGACAGCATGACACACTGGCCACACATGTTTTTCCTATCCTCAGCAAGTCTTCTATAGCTCCCTGACTATTCTGGATTCCACCCAGAAAATGTGAGAAATATAATCCCTTCAGCAATTTCAGAGTCTGACCCTTGATCTTCTCCCATAGAGAGATATACAGAAACCACATCAAGGGCTTGTTTGTACTACAGAAGCAACAGATTTTAGTTTGGGGTTCCCATAGAGAGATATACAGAAACCACATCAAGGGCTTGTTTGTACTACAGAAGCAACAGATTTTAGTTTGGGGTTCTCCTGCATTGCACACGGTCATCAAGAGTGAGACCAATATCCCTGTTCCAGATCCTTTTTAGACCTCTTGTATTTATGATCTCATTCTTTTATTACTTTTCAGAGCTTGTGACCATAGATAAGGACTAAGATGCAGACTGACTGGTAAATTGAAGGTTTCCCCTAAAAACTTGGCTTTCCCTTCACTACAATAGTCTGGTACAATGGAATCAAAACTGCTCAGTCACTACTGTCATATTGGTTTCTGTTTTCATTTTAATTGATGTAAACTTTACATATTTCTTGGTTTATTTAATAATCAGTTCTACATCAATTCTAAATAAGACCCTGAGATATTTAAACTACTCCACATGGGACAACTGCTCACCCCTTACATAAAGTCATTATTTTCTGCATCAGGACTATCAAAACCTTAGATTTGGAGATGCTAATGTTGCATTCACTTGCTATTGAAGAGATGAGAAATATGAGTTTCTTTTTGTGAACTGTCACATTAGCTCTCCTTCCAGGTGTCAGTTTCAAATGGGTTATTTGAAGCCCTGTCACACTACACATCTTTCATTGTGATTTTAGTACTGTCAGAATACACAGTGTGACAGTGGTCATGTGGTTTGAGATTTCCAGTGATTCAATCATAGTGTTCTGTGACAACCCCTGACAAAGTCAAGCCAGCTTTTGCTTGGTTTTGTATGAAGTTTTACGGGTGGGTTCCCGTACATGCAGTTAACAACAAATGAGCACCCAACCAGAAGTACAATGCCTACAAGAAGAGAAGAGTCCATTCAAATCTATAAGAAAGAGAACAACTGAGAGCTGAGAACCGGATTGGCTTCACTAAATGAAGGAAAATGGAGACTCTTAACTATGGAAACAGGTTTGATGCATGTCAACTTTTTATTTGTAACGGCCAGCCTAATTGTCAGGACTGCCAATTACACCACCAAGACCTATGGCCTAGCAACCTGAGCGGCGTTAGACTTGCTGTACTTCATCCAATTACGTCCCAAATCGGTGATTAAATAGGTGAAAAAGGCAAACAGTAGGTAAGTTAATAAAGTGAATATATATTTGATGAAAAGAAGTGAAACAAAATGCCAAAAAGTATAAATATCTCATCTCCTCCTCCCCTAACACACACAACCCCACAAGTGAATGGTTGAATATTATAATATACGGTGCAGCAATAAATATACAGAGTGAACCCTTCCTTGACCCTACACTGAACATACAGTGCATGCGGAAAGTATTCACAGCGCATCACTTTTTCCACATTTTGTTATGTTACAGCCTTATTCCCAAATGGATTAAATTCATTTTTTTCCTCAGAATTCTACACACAACACCCCATAATGACAACGTGAAAAAAGTTTACTTGAGATTTTTGCAAATTTATTAAAAATAAAAAAACTGAGAAATCCCATGTACATAAGTATTCACAGCCTTTGCTCAATACTTTGTCGATGCACCTTTGGCAGCAATTACAGCGTCAAGTCTTTTTCAATATGATGCCACAAGCTTGGCACACTTATCCTTGGCCAGTTTCGCCCATTCCTCTTTGCAGCACCTCTCAAGCTCCATCAGGTTGGATGGGAAGCGTCGGTGCACAGCCATTTTAAGATCTCTCCAGAGATGTTCAATCGGATTCGAGTCTGGGCTCTGGCTGGGCCACTCAAGGACATTCACAGAGTTGTCCTGAAGCCACTCCTTTGATATCTTGGCTGTGGGCTTAGGGTCGTTGTCCTGCTGAAAGATGAACCGTCGCCCCAGTCTGAGGTCAAGAGCGTTCTGGAGCAGGTTTTCATCCAGGATGTCTCTGTACATTGCTGCAGTCATCTTTCCCTTTATCCTGACTAGTCTCCCAGTTCCTGCCCCCCACAGCATGATGCTGCCACCACCATGCTTCACTGTAGGGATGGTATTGGCCTGCTGATGAGCGGTGTCTGGTTTCCTCCAAACGTGACACCTGGCATTCACACCAAAGAGTTCAATCTTTGTCTCATCAGACCAGAGAATTTTGTTTCTCATGGTCTGAGAGTCCTTCAGGTGCCTTTTGGCAAACTCCAGGCGGGCTGCCATGTGCCTTTTACTAAGTAGTGGCTTCCGTCTGACAACTCTACCATACAGGCCTGATTGGTGGATTGCTGCAGAAATGGTTGTCCTGGAAGGTTCTCCTCTCTCCACAGAGGACCTCTTGAGCTCTGCCAGAGTGACCATCGGGTTCTTGGTCACCTCCGTGACTAAGGCCCTTGTCCCCCGATCACTCAGTTTAGATGGCCGGCCAGCTCTAGGAAGAGTCCTGGTGGTTTCAAACTTCTTCCACTTATGGATGATGCAGGCCACTGTGCTCATTGGGACCTTCAAAGCAGCAGAAATTTTTCTGTAACCTTCCCCAGATTTGTTCTCTTTGTTCCCTTGTACTAATTCATGTCTGAGAAGTAAGCTTTGCTAAACCATGTAATAGCATGCTTTGTTTTAGCAAACAGAAAAATATTTGTGCAAAGGACTCAAGGTCTAAGCATTCCACACATGAGTCTGCCTTATCACGTTTTCCCTTAGCTTACATCTGAACGCCATAACAAAAGGGGCCAAGAAATCGAGTTGCATAAGGGGCGTTGAAGGGGCTCAAGGATTGTGTATAATAAACGTGTTGACTGTTACATTTCATAATGATATTAAATCACGGATTCTAGGGGTATAAAAACTTGCCCCACCCAACAGACGGGTTTCAGAAGAGCCCTGACGCTGTCATGTATTATTGATTGTCTGCTTTTCTGAAACTCTTCTCACTGTGACACTGCAAAATAAAGCTGCTTTATAACCACACCTGCTGTCTTGTCTGAAGTCTTCGTCCACATTGTTTGCTCCTTTCCTGAAATAAAAAGAAACTGTCTCACCATATCGTCCTTGGCGTGTTCTGTTACTACTGAACCCTGGGGTTTTATGAAAATGGCGAGATATTTACAGGTCCGGCATTGAGAGCAGCAAACTGTGGAAAGGTGTGTGACGACCCGGATTGGCGTTTCTCTGTTTCTTGATGCGTTTCTGTGTTGCGTTCTGGTTTCTCAACTTTTCTCCCTCTATCTCCTTGCCTTCTTCCCTCCTCTTACATCTTTACCTGATGAAGGGGCCTTAGTTGCATCGAAAGCTTGCATTTGTAATCTATTTAGTTAGCCAATAAAAGGTGTCATTTCACCCTACTTTCTCCTGTATCAATCTATGGCTAACACGGTACAACACTCTACTCCTCTCATTTAAATAAGAAAAACTGGATGGATGGGTAGATAGTAAAATTACCTTGAGTGGTCACGGTCATGCAGTGTTCTCCTTCCCCTCTTTGTTTCCAGTGGAACATTTACAAAGATGCACGATAGACTACATAAATAGGACAACGCTACAAAAGGTGTGACTCGGCACAATACATTTAAGACAACGTTAATCATGTAGCCTCACTACAATCTTTCAACTATTTATTTGATGTCTCACCTTAGTTACACCATGATAAAACTGAGAAGAAAAATGCTCTATATTAATTGTCTGTCAAACATATCAACCTAACATACTTTCATGGAACATTAGGATATTTGAAATTGTGCTGAGAAATTGTGAGGAATTTGTGTAATCCATCATCCCCTGTGATTTCTGGTTGTATAATCTGACATTCTAAAGATAATGAGATCCAGCAAGTGCAGGTGTTAGGTCTGACATACTAACTTTGCTTCATGTGGTGTGAGACTGACCTTGACTAAATTAGTTAAGGACTCATCTAATACTGACCTCTCACCTAATTTCAATATACCACTACAAAAAAAAAAGACAGAAGTGTGATTTTACAGTGATATTGTTTTTGTAGCTATGAAATACATGCTTAATATGTTTAGTTTAGGACTGAAAGTTGATATAAAGCAGATCATTGATATTGGTCTATCAGACCATTTTCTTCTACTTTTTAATATAGAAACAATGATAAAAAACACTCATGAGAAGCATATTGTTAAAAAACGCTTCTTTGACTCAGCAGCAGCTTTAAAACTTACAAACATTCTAAGCAATCAGTCCGTTTATAGTGCCAACTATAATAGCGAGGATAATGTAAATAGTAAGGTGGAAAGATTTAATACTAAAGTGAGAGCTGCTGTTGACATAGTTGCACCTGAAAAGACAGTGAAAAAATCCTCTAGTATTGTTACACCATGGAAGACCCAAAGAGTGTCGGACTTAAAGAGAACATGCCGCAGAGCTGAGCGTAAATGGAGGAAGACTAAACTAACTATCCACTATGAAATATTAAAAGTCAAAATAACAGAATATAATAACACTGTCTGTCTTGAGAGACACTGTTATTTCTCCAAGATTATAAATAACAATGCTAGTAATCCCAGAGTCTTATTTTCTACAACTGATCGCCTACTAAACCCAGGTAACTCAAAGGAATGCCTCCTAAGTACTTCCAGTAAAACCTGTGAGGCTATCGCTGTATTTTTCAATCAAAAAATTAATGATATTAGAAATAACATAGTATATCCCTCAAACACTAAGGATCCTCCTAAACCCCAGCATTCTGTTATAAACAAATTAAACTCTTTCACTAGGATAGATTTACCTGATTTACAAAAAATATCTCAATTAAAATTCTCCACCTGCGTCCTTGACCCAATACCAACAAGGCTTTTCAAAGAAGTATCGGGCGTGCTAATTGACAATATTCTTGACATAGTAAATTCGTCATTAAATACGGGGGTCTTCCCAGACTGTCTTAAGACTGCTGTAGTTAAACCCCTTCTTAAGAAACATAATCTTGACCCCTCGGCTCTTGAAAATTTTAGACCCATCTCTAACCTGCCTTTCTTAAGCAAAGTTCTGGAGAAAGCAGTCATTATGCAGTTAAATGACCACCTAAATAAACATGCTATTCTTGATAAATTTCAGTCGGGTTTTAGAACAAATCACAGCACAGAAACTGCACTCGTTAAAGTAGTAAATGATTTGCGGGTGAATGCAGACAGAGGCCATTTATCTGTTCTCATCCTCTTAGATCTGAGTGCTGCATTTGACACTATTGATCATAATATTCTTAGAAATCTCCTTAGTCAATGGGTGGGCCTCTCTGGCAGTGTCTTAAATTGGTTTGAATCCTACCTGACAGGGAGAAAATTTTTTGTTAGCTGTGGTAATTACAACTCAAAGTCACATGATATCCGATATGGTGTTCCACAAGGCTCTATCCTGGGTCCGCTGCTCTTCTCAATCTACATGCTTCCGTTAGGTCAGATTATCTCAGGGCACAACGTGAGATACCACAGCTATGCTGATGACACACAGCTGTATTTATCAATAGCACCTGATGACCCCGATTCTATTGATTCACTAACACAATGTCTGACTTGTATCTGAGAATGGATGAATAGTAACTTTCTCAAGTTAAATAAACTGAGAAAGTTACTATTCACTAAGAGAAAACTGAAATCTTAGTGATTAGCAATAATGGATACAATGAGGCTATTAGAAATAAACTGGATACATTAGGATTAAAAGTCAAGACGGAGGTAAAAAGCTTAGGGGTAACTGTTGACTGTAATCTGAATTTTCAATCGCATATTAATCAGATCACTAGGACAGCATTTTTTCACCTTAAGAAACATAAGTAAAGTTAGACCTCTTATATCACTGAAAGATGCTGAGAAATTAGTTCACGCGTTTGTTTTCAGTCGACTAGATTACTGTAACGCACTCCTCTCAGGACTACCCAAGAAAGACATAAATCGTTTGCAACGAGTGCAGAATGCAGCTGCTAGAATCCTAACTAGGAAAAGAAAATCCGAACACATTTCTCCAGTTTTGATGTCACTACACTGGTTACCTGTGTCATTCAGGATTGACTTTAAAATTCTGCTTATGGTTTATAAAGCCTTAAATAATCTCGCCCCATCTTATATATCGGAATGTCTGACACCCTATATCCCAAATCGTAACCTCAGATCCTCAAATGAGGGTCTCCTTAGAATTCCAAGAACAAAACTTAAAAGAAGTGGTGAGGTGGCCTTCTGCTACTATGCACCTAAAATCTGGAATAGCCTGCCAATAGGAATTCGCCAGGCTAATACAGTAGAGCACTTTAAAACACTGCTGAAAACATATTACTTTAACATGGCCTTTCTATAACTTCAATTTAACTTAATCCTGATACTCTGTATGCTCAATTTCCTCATAATAACTATTCAGGGTGGCTCTAAAATCCGTACTGACCCCTACTCTCTTTTCTGTTTCTTTTTCCGGTTTCTTTGTGGTGGTGGCCTGCGCCACCTCCACCTACTCAAAGCTTCATTATGCTCCAACAATGATGGATGGATTAAAAGGCAGAATTCTACGTGACCATCATCATCAAGCCCTTCCGTGAGAACCCTAAATCCAAAGAGGACTGTTTCATTTATGTTAGGTAGAATGCCCAGAGGGGACTGGGCGGTCTCATGGTCTGGAATCCCTACACATTTTATTTTTTTTCTCTCCAGCTGTCTGGAGTTTTTTTTTGTTTTTTCTGCCCCCCCTGGCCATTGGACCTTACTCTTATTCGATGTTGATTAATGTTGATTTTGTTTTCTTATTGTGTCTTTTATTTTTCTATTCTTTATTATGTAAAGCACTTTGAGCTACTGTTTGTATGAAAATGTGCTATATAAATACATGTTGTTGTTGTTGTTGTTGTAGTTTGTTTTGGAGCTAATGTTTAACTGTTACCTTTCATTTCTCTCAAAATGCCAGTTGGGTATGTGGGTTAGAAAGTTACAAGGGTGAGATCTCTCAAGTGGTAACCCTGGAAATTCCCATAGCTGGTGTATGCAGCTTATTTGTCTTATTTATTCTAATTGGGGCAGTGCATTCTGAATTCCTCAGTCTGATGAAACCAAGAGGATAACATCAGCCATAATAATCAGTGAAGCAATCATTGGTTTTCTCTAAATTCTTTTCAATTCCCAGATATGCCTTCATATCCTGTCCATGAAAACCATAGCAGGAACAGCTACACAATGAACACTTGGCAAAGTATCAGGCCCACACTGAATGGATTCAGATTAAAGTCAAGTACACATATAATACTCTTGGTCTGTAAATACAATAGAAGTGGCCTCAAAATTTCATAATCTTGTAGGACTTTCCACTTGATATCACTGGGTTCAAAGTGTTTTCCATGTCCACAAAGTTAATGTAACCAGAACTGCAAAACTCCTATGACATTACCCATATTTGTCAATGAACAAAGACATGATCCACTTTTTCATGGCCAGGTCCGTATTTTCCTTTCTCCTCCTGGACACATGCTGCAAAATTATGTATATACTAGCTGTGTAAGCCTGTGCTGTAAAAAGTGTGGGGTCCTAGAAACTATTGAAATCGATGAAAAAAAAAATTGAAATATAGAGATGTCAGTTAATTGAAAGGAACTACTCTGGGCATCTCTGTCTTAGGAGGTTTTGTTTTGCCAATTTCTTCATTTCACTTGTGTATTAGCAGTGGGAGGAAAAGTGTATTAGCGGCTAAGTAATTGACTTTCTTCTGAGGTTTCATTTTGCCGATGTGTTCGCCTCGCTTGTGTTATTAGTGGCTAAGTGAGTTTCTGTTTCCTCGGAGGCGGGCCCTTACCCCAACTCCACCTCTCAGTTCTGGGCTGGACAGACAGACAGACACACACACATTTCATTATGCAGTTAAATGACCACCTAAATAAACATGCTATTCTTGATAAATTTCAGTCAGGTTTCAGAACAAATCACAGCACAGAAACTGCACTCGTTAAAGTAGTAAATGACTTGCGAGTGAATGCAGACAGAGGCCATTTATCTGTTCTCATCCTCTTAGATCTGAGTGCCGCATTTGACACCATTGATCACAATATTCTTAGAAATCACCTTAGTCAATGGGTGGGCCTCTCTGGCAGTGTCTTAAATTGGTTTGAATCCTACCTGGCAGGTACAAAATTCTTTGTGAGTTGTGGTAATCACATCTCAAAGACACATGATATCCGATATGGTGTTCCACAAGGCTCTATCCTGGGTCCGCTGCTCTTCTCAATCTACATGCTTCCGTCAGGTCAGATTATCTCAGATTACAACGTGAGCTACCACAGCTATGCTGATGACACACAGCTGTACTTATCAGTAGCACCTGATGACTCTGACTCTCTCGATTCACTAACACAGTGTCTTACTGGTATTTCTGAATGGATGAATAGTAATTTTCTCAAACTAAATAAAGAGAAAACTGAAATTTTAGTAATTGGCAATAATGGATTCAATGAGGTTATCAGAAGTAAACTTGATGCATTATGATTAAAAGTTAAGACGGAAGTAAAAAGCTTAGGGGTAACTGTTGACTGTAATCTGAATTTTAAATCGCATATTCATCAGACCACTAGGACAGCATTTTTTCACTTAAGAAACATAGCAAATGTTAGACCTCTTATATCATTGAAAGATGCTGAGAAATTAATTCACGCGTTTGTTTTCAGTCGACTAGATTACTGTAACGCACTCCTCTCAGGACTACCCAAAAAAGACATAAATCATTTGCAACTAGTGCAGAATGCAGCTGCTAGAATCCTAACTAGGAAAAGAAAATCCGAGCACATTTCTCCAGTTTTGATGTCGCTACACTGGTTGCCTGTGTCATTCAGGATTGACTTTAAAATATTGCTTATGGTTTATAAAGCCTTAAATAATCTCGCTCCATCTTATATATCGGAATGTTTGACATGTTATATTCCAAATCGTAACCTTAGATCCTCAAATGAGTGTCTCCTTATAATTCCAAAAGCTAAACTTAAAAGAAGTGATGAGGTGGCCTTCTGCTGTTATGCACCTAAAATCTGGAATAGCCTGCCAATAGGAATTCACCAGGCAAATACAGTGGAGCACTTTAAAAAACTGCTGAAAACACATTACTTTAACATGGCCTTTTTATAACTTCACTTTAACTTAATCCTGATACTCTGTATGTTCAATTCATCATAATAACTATTCATAGTGGCTCCAAAATCCGTACTGACCCCTACTCTCTCTTCTGTTTCTTTTTCCGGTTTCGTTGTGGTGGCGGCCTGCGCCACCACCACCTACTCAAAGCATCATGATGCTCCAACATTAATGGACTGAAAGCCAGAAGTCTACGTGACCATCATCATCAAGTCCTTCCATGAAAAACTAAATACAAAGAGGACTGTTTGATTTATGTTAGGTAGATTGCCCAGAGGGGACTGGGCGGTCTCTTGGTCTGGAATCCCTACAGATTTTATTTTTTTTT
>JANRMT010049829.1:13136821-13149097 GCA_026402145.1 Polypterus bichir lapradei
TAGCGTAAACAAACGGAAATTATTACTCGAAAAAGGGAAAGTAATCACCACAGACCAGGTGTCATTGAAACAAAAGCAGGATAAAGCGAAGTCAGAAATAAAAGACGAAGAGTAGAAAATAAAGTAAAACGTCATAAAGAGGTTAAAAAACAAGGGGGCCAAACACATGCAGAGCAAGAAACAGAATATGAAAGCAGAAAAAAACAACAAAACAAAGAAAGAAAACATCGCATTAGCGCAAAGAAAAAGAAATTATTTCTCGGAGAAATAACGAAAAGGCGAATAGAGATCGAATATATGGACACAGGTGATATGTCAGAAGTATGTAAATATTGGAAGGCTTTGAAGTTTAAGTCAAGAGAATTTCAAAAACGAAGTTAACCTCACTTGCATTTATTGGTTACTTTGCAAAAAAAATTATTAACTGCTGGTGATGAAGATCATTTTGTCTGTGCTGAAATTCCAAAGAGAGAAACCTATCCTGAATTATGGTACAAAGTCATTAAACACATGTCTCACTGACCTCATTAAAAAGATTCAGCACGTTGGGACTCGAAAGATTCCAAATATTATTTTTACAGAAGTTTTGAAATAAAAGTGAAACTAATGAAATAGCAACAATTCAAAGAAAAAAAAATCTTAAAGTGTGAATCTGGAAAAACAAAAACGGGGGTTGGCGAGCAAAGCGAGCAGGGGGTGAAGCCCCCTAGTATTTAAAAAAAAAATGTTTGCAAAAAATGTAAACAGATGCGTGATGGATGGAGACCGTCCTAATTTAACTGGATTCTATGACAAAGTGATCCATCCAGAGTGCTGCTTGTCTCACAGCAGAAGGAATTCTCTGGTTGCATGTTAGCTCCTCAAGACGCAAGTTCACCACGTGAGTGTCGGCCGTTTCCTGGCAGCATGCGAGTATCACACAAACACTTCACATCTCCCAGGAGTGAGAGATCATCTGTTAGTGCTGCCAACATACAGGCAGCTGTTAACCAGAGCTTGTGCAGGGCAAGCTGAGCACTTCTCGTCTTTATACTACATAGCGATCACCGTGTGAGGAGTATTCCTCTATTGTTCACATTGGCAGCAGCCCACAAGCAGTGACTGATAGGTTACACCAAGTGCTGCAGATTTCCAACAGAAGGTGTTCACCACTCTTCGGAATACAAAATGGGTGCTACCCATCTTCTGGCAGCCGGTCAATGTATAAGCACTTGCAGGCTCCGGGGGGATGAAAGATCACACCCTGGTACTTCTAATCTCCAGATGGTGGTGATTTTTGCTTGAGAAACTGCTCAGCTTCTGACTCCAAGTTATCACCACATGAGTGCTGCCCATCTCCTGGTAGCACACAACTCTGAAGTTGTTTGAAATCTGAGATGCCATGCTGGTGTTGCACTTCTCCCAGCTAAAAGCAGTCAACGTCTAGGCCCACATACACTAAATATTAATGGTGTCACAAAATGAAGCGAGACAGAAGCTCATAAAGGTGACTGATGAAAAAACAGAGGCAAGATAGGATCAAAATATTTAAAAAACAGTCGACAACTGAAATGAAAACAGAATGGTGGTGGAAGTGGAAATAACGTCATCACAGGCAGACGGAATTGGCGTCATCAAAGTTGGACCGGAAGTGACATTATAGCAGTTGGACTGAAGTGACGTTATCTTCGGGAGTCAGAAGTGAAGGCTGCGTCTGAAGTCACATCATGAAGAGGAGCCGTAAATGATAAAGGTAGGGAAAAAACTGGATTGTTAATGCAATACAATACAATATAATTTATTTTTCTATAGCCCAAAATCACACAAGAAGTGCCGCAATGGGCTTTAACAGGCCCTGGCTCTTGACAGCCCGCCAGCCTTGACTCTCTAAGAAGACAAGGAAAAACTCCCAAAAAAAACCCTTGTAGGGAAAAAATGGTAGAAACCTTGAGAAAGGCAGTTCAAAGAGAGACCCCTCTCCTGGTAGGTTGGGTGTGCAGTGGGTGTCAAATAGAATGTGGTCGATACAATACAATACACAGAACAGAACAAATCCTCAATACAGTATAAAAATAAAAATTTAGAAGTACGGAGTAGAATTTAACAGTAGATGATATCACATAATAGGATTTGGATTTGTTTAGAGTCCTGGAGACCTCATTCATCAAGCTGCCTCCCCCATTTGGCCATTCCACAGCTGAAATAGCGCTAATCCGATGAAAGGACCCCTCTTACCCACGATTCCTGCGATCCTCCATCAGGGATGACTTTACCTTAGGCAGGCAAAACAACTTGTCAGGTGGGCAGTGGCACCAAGTGACACATTTGAGTACCGAGAAGAGAAACAGAATAGGTGACGGTTAGTAACAAATTATAACTATAATGTTACTTATGTTTTAGTGCTAATGACTAACAGCAGTGATGCAGTCTGTACAGTTAATCAGCAGCTCTAGTCAGGGTGTGCTAAACTTAAGTAGTGAGTCTTCAGCCTGAGAGTGAAGGGGCATCTCTTATAGTAGCAGGCAGACCATTCCACAGTTTAGGGTCCCGTAACTAAAAGCTCGACCTTCCACTGTTATTTTATTAATCCTTGGAATCATAAACAGACCGGCATCTTGAGATCTTAATGTGCGCTCAGGTTTGTAAGTCATGAGAAGTTCACACAAGCAAGACGGACCTTGGCCATTTAATGCTTTATATGTTAAAAGAAGAATTTTGAAAACTGCCCTAAACCTAACCGGGAGCCAGTATAAGGATTTAAGAACTGGAGTTATGTGTTCGTATTTTCCTATTCTTGTAATAATTCTTGCAGCAGCATTTTGGATTAACTGGAGGCTGTATAAAGAACAGTTTGAACATCCAGTGAACACCACATTGCAGTAGTCAATCCTACTAGAAATAAATGCATGAATTATTAATCTTCTGCTGGTCTGTTTAAAGAAGGAGAGACACGTCAGTGCTCTGTTCCAACGCCATATCTCGTGATATTTTACTCACCTCTGAACCCGTTGGCTGCCTCCCAAGCACGCATATGTGACAATGGATAAAAATGATATTTATCACTGCTAATTCTAAATCTGCTAAACTGGTCTGAGAAATGTTTTATTAGATTATGTCATGTCATGTTATATTGTGTCATGTTATCGTATGCCAAGCTCTGTCATATTATGTTATTGTTGTAATGGAGCAGCACACAAAATAGAAAAATGCTGTCAGTCCCCTAAAAGATCCACAAAATTAGCTCAGGGCCTTCCATAGCCTGATTAAAATAGGCCTCACCATAGGCAGCCTGATCTCCCAACCAGTCCACAAAAATAGGAAACTACTTTAAATGTATCAAAATATATCAAAATGCCTCTCGTGAGAAATAAAAAACATTAAAACAACCTTTGGCTTGAGAAATAAGCCTACAAATAATCTTTATCAAAGAAAAAATCATTTATATCAACCAAAAAAGAACAAAAAATTGTAAAAAGAGTTTGCCTAAAAGGGCAATCCAAGGTAAACAAATCCCAAAAAGAAATCCTAAGTTAAAGCCACAAAAGAGAAGCCAAAATCCAGAATTGAAAAAAAGATACAATAGAACAGAACTCTCCAAATATCAATGAAAAACTGAAGGATCTGCTCCCAACGTTAGACTATAAAGGCTGAGGGCGGTCCTTCAGCAGTGACATCAGAGTGGCCACACCTCTTGGGGTTCCACCCACAAAGCAAAAGGAATAGAAGAGAGCACAGAAGAGGAATACATAGGCAATAAATAATAACAGAACATTAATATTAACGAAAAATACTGTACATAATTATAATTGACACGTGAAAAATATTACTTTATAATAAACAAAGAAGGCCCAAAAAAAGGAAAATAAACATAACATAGAGAACAAAACCTGAATGTAACATAATAGTTATGTTTTGTTCTGTTATGTTATGTTGTAAAAAGTCAGGGGTGTCTGCACACTTCTTGTTTGTCTGTTACTGTAACATCTTTTTCTAAATAAATAATAATTTATTCGTCTTGCTGGGGATGCAAAGATGCAAAGAGGTGTTGCTGGTTAAAAAGTACAAAAGAGATCCACTGGGAACGATCAAGAATACGAAGGATGGAGCTTACTTGGGAAGATCTCTTGTAAAAGAACAAGTAGAAGAAGAAAAGGGAGCGACATAACTTAGAGGAGGAAGGGCAGAAGATGTAGGACCTCCTCATTACTCAGGACGTCTTGGTGAACCCAAAACCTATATGTTTTCTGGAAGGAAACAGTGCTGGGAGTGGGCTTGGGTGGTGTGTGAAGATTTCTGCTGTTAGGCAATTCAGGCTACGAGGGACGTTCAACAAAGTTTCCTCACTTTCATATTTTCGTTGGAAACGGTGAAGGTGGGAGGAAAAGTAATTGGGCATTTAAAAGTTGGTACGACGCTGGGAAAATTGCATCGCAAAGGAAGGGGACTATGTTGAAAAGTGATGTCATTTGTTTTTGAAATTCTTAATAAATATAGTTTAAAAACAGTGTGGAAACTTTTTGAATGTCCTTCGCAAGTTTAACCAGTTGGAAAGAAACTCGGCCACCCATTTAATCATATGTTTCTTTAATAAATTGGATAGATAGATAGATAGATAGATAGATAATTTTAGTATTGTAGGCAGGATAACATTGTATGATAGATAGATAGATAGATAGATAATTTTAGTATAGTAGGCAGGATAACATTGTATGATAGATAGACAGAAAGATACTTTTAGTATGGTAGGCAGGATAACATTGTATGATAGATAGATAGATAGATAGATAATTTTAGTATTGTAGGCAGGATAACATTGTATGATAGATAGATAGATAGATAGATAATTTTAGTATTGTAGGCAGGATAACATTGTATGATTGATAGACAGATAGATAATTTTAGTATAGTAGGCAGGATAACATTGTATGATTGATAGATAGATAGATAGATAGATAGATAGATAGATAGATAGATAATTTTAGTATTGTAGGCAGGATAACATTGTATGATAATAGATAGATAGATAGATAGATAGATAGATAGATAGATAGATAGATAGATAGATAGATAACTTTATTCATCCCAAGGGGAAATTCACATACTCCAGCAGCATACTGATAAAGAACAATATTAAATTAAAGAGTGATAACAATGAAGGTATAACAGACAATAACTTTGTATAATATTAACGTTTACACCCCCCACCCCGCCACCCCTACCCGGGTGGAATTGAAAAGTTGCATAGTGTGGGGGAGGAACAGTCTCCTCAGTCTGTCAGTAGAGCAGGATGGTGACAGCAGTCTGTCACTGAAGCTGCTCCTCTGTCTGGAGATGATCCTGTTCAGTGGATGCAGTGGATTCCCCATGATTGACAGGAGCCTGCTCAGCACCCATCGCTCTGCCACAGATGTCAAACTGTTCAGCTCCATGCTTACAACAGAGCCTGCCTTCCTCACCAGTTTGTCCAGGCGTGAGGCGTCCTTCTTCTTTATGTTGCTTCCCGGGCACACCACCGCGTAGAAGAGGGTACTCGCCACAACCGTCTGGTAGAACATCTGCAGCATCTTATTGCAGATGTTGAGGGACGCCAGCCTTCTAAGGAAGTATAGTCGGCTCTGTCCTCTCTTGCTCAGAGCATCAGTATTGGCAGTCCAGTCCAATTTATCATCCAGCTGCACTCCCAGGTATTTATAGGTCTGCACCCTCTACACACAGAATGTTTCTCTGTGGTGACACCTATAAGGACTATATCCATTCAAAACAGTTTGTTGTTTCCAGGCTTTCAGTTATTTGTTTGTTTGTATTATACATCAGGAGTAAAATTCATAGTTCTGTTTCAGGAGGATTCCAGGAGGGTTTGTAAATAGGAATTTGGACTTACATTGCCTTTCATTTTCTAACCTATATTCATATTTTTCATTTTTTATTATTTGTGTGTTTTCTTTAGTGTACCATTAGTCACCCGTTTTTCTGGTTATTGTTGCTGCTGCACTAGGTGTGGTAGTATATAATTGCTGAAGATTCTGTTTAGTTATTTGTTTAGAATATTATAATGGTACATTACACTGAATTTCATTTCAGTAGGATATGTTAGCTTACATTACATTAGGTTATGTTACGTTACGTTACATTATGTTATGTTGTTATTTGCCAACAGTAAATTTCTCCCTTATGAGTGATCGTGAGTACACATGTGAGGCCGCCCTGTGGTGCACCACTGCTTGCCCTTACCTTGATCCAGCTCCCAGGACCCCTGAAATGAATTTACCTGTTTAAGAAAATGGATGTATGAACAAAATAAAAAAAAAAAAAATTGGTGACCAGCAAACAAAATAAAAAAAGACTATTGAGGTTAAGAATGGTAAAGATTAGATACCACAAAGAAGAGATTTTGAGACATGGAGCCAGCAGTTTGAACTCTTATCACAGCTTATCATACAACCTCATATTTGGTTTTCTATCTTACATACAGTAGTCGTAACGTTCCTTTTTTTTCCCCGAGCGCCTTTGCCAATATGTTATTACTAGATGTGTAAGATGCGTGTATGCTGTATAACTCAATTGCATCAGATAGCACTATAAGAAGTTCACTTTTATCACTCCCAAGTCTAAAATATATCAAGGCACTTACTGTTCTCCTTAGTTGGCCAAACAGAAGGATGACATTCTGCCCATCTGGGCAGCTAATTCACACCAAAACTCTTCACTCATACTGTTTGGGTAAACAACAACAACAACATTTATTTATATAGCACATTTTCATACAAAAAGTAGCTCAAAGTGCTTTACATAATAATTTACAGGGTACAGCCAGGCTTTCCTCTGATATTTGTTTGATTGCACCAGATAAGGTCATTTCTAGCATTTCTGGGGACTTAAACGATATGCAGCACCTATTTATATTGGCATTAACACCATCCATTTTGCGTGAGGCCCCTGGGCCCACTTATACTAGACAACTGCCCTGAATCCAAACTTTTCATTAAGGAGAACCTTAACCAGAAGTAATTAAACAATTGGGCAAAGCAGGAACGGGAGAAGAGTGGAGCCCACATGGGAATAAGTGACAGTTCATGCATCGAAATCCATCATCTTCAGTCAGCCCTCAATGCTGCAGATTTACTTTTGTACAGAGATGGTAGCACCTCAAAGAGTACTGTGGTTCATGGATCCAGCATCCTGGGGTTCAAATCCCATGCTGTGCTGTTGTCTGTGTTGGTTTTGCATGTCCATTCTTTGTCTGTGTGGGTTTTCCTCCCACCTTCCCACAAATGCTGAATTAACCATTGACTCTAAATTCTCTACCACTTACAATTAATAATTAACTTCAGCACTTATTAGAGTCTTTGCCCCGTCCCCACTTCAGCTGTGCAATAAACTTGTCTCCCTTGGACTGGCATCATCCCTCTGCAGCTGGGTGCTGAATTTCCTTACAGACAGACACCACTCAGTCAGAGTGGGAAACCAAACATCAGGCACAAGAACAATCAGCACCGGCTGCCCCCCAAGGCTGTGTGCTGAGTCCACTGCTCTACACCCTGTTTACCTAGGACTGTGTGGCGTCTCAGAACAACACCAGCATCATTAAATTTGCTGATGACACTACAGTCATAGGGTTGATTACTGGTGGGTGGAGGCATAATATAGGACAAAGGTGGCAGGACTCAGTGCCTGGTGTCAGGAAAACGACTTCTCCCTAAATACAGATGAAGCCAAGGAGATGATTATCGACCCAAGGAAGAGGAAGCTGCAGCACACTCCTATTTACATCGGTGAGGCTGAGGTGGAGAGAGTAAAAATCTTCAAATTTCTTGGAACCCACATCAGCGAGGACCTGACTCGGTCTTAACAATACATAACAACTCATTAACTGAGCACACAAAAGACTGTTCTTTCTGAGGAAGTTGAAGAAATTTGGCATGCTAACCAAAATTCTCACCAAGTTCTACAGGGGTACAATAGCGAGTGTTATCACCTGCTCTATTATTGTATGGCACGGTAACTGCTCCTTGCAGGAAAAGAAGGCACTCCAGCGTGTAATTAAAACTGCACAGCACATCTCTGGAGCAACCTTCTCCTCCCTACAGGACATCTACGCCAGTAGGGTCATCAGGAGGGCACACAACATAATTAAAGACAATACGCATCCTTAACACACGCTTTTCACGCTGCTTCCCTCAGGGAGGCGCTGCAGGAGTGTGAAATCACACACCACAAGACTGATGCATTGTTTTTTTCCACAAGCAATTGGACTCCTCAACAATGCTAAAAGTTAAAGTCAATCCAAACCACAACTCATAGCCTCATAAATGGTAATGACTGCTGCGGTATGTCATCAGGCACCGTGCACCTTATTTTGTAATCTTACAATCGTAATTTCTATTTGTTTTTATACTTCTTTTGTCTGTCTGTTTTTGTATATCAGCGGTTCTCAGACTTTCATATTTCGCACCCCCCCTTTCTACCTGGAATAATTCTGCGCCTACTGCATAATATAAGATAGACAACAATAACCCATGATACAACTAACAAAGGTATGATACTCGTGCGGTGTCGCGGTATCCTATCATTTTTACTTCCATAAGATTTGCATGTGTTCGGCTAACTTCGATGAAATATTTGCAATTTATTTTTTTTAAAGTGCTTTAATAACTGTTAAAATGCCTTGTGTGGTTTTTGGTAGTAATTCTAATCCCAAAAACAAAGAATAAATTAATTATTCTTATTTAATTATGTTTTTATGTAAAGAAACGATTAAATATGTTTTGATTTTTAAAAATCTCGTAAACGAGGACACCGATGATGTAAATCTGCACGAGACGAACGTATTTTTGTCCGACAAATAATATACCGCTGTTAGTTGTATCGTGAAAATAACCCAATACGCAGTAAATTATTTAACTCAATTTGACGATATTGGCTACGCTGCCAATGTGGTGCAGTCGCACCGCATTATCACCTGAAATACTGTTACCCGAATGTTCACGACAGATACCGATATGTCTCGAAATTTCTGGATTGAAAATACGCGACTATAAAAGCAGCAGCAGCGGCGCCGCTCGTCAGTTAGTAGTGATTAGATCTATACCTTAGAAATGTTTTATTTTAATTTTAGTCACAATGCATTTGTTGTGATTATATGCTCGCAAATTTAAATTTGAAATAAAAATGTAAAAAATTCATTTTGATGTCTTGTTCATTTATTTGACACCCCCCTTGTACAGCTTCAGCACGCCCCACGGTTTGAGAACCGCTGTTGTATATGAAAGTGAGCAAGCAAAGTAAGAATTTCATTACATGGTTTTAACATGTGTATTGTACTGTGTATATGACAACAAACTTGTATCTTATAATTATAATAGTCGGATGGAAAACCGTTGTTGATGAGTGTGAAGGGGGGTCCCCCATGAAGTTTTTGTGTTGTCGAAGAGTGCAATCCAAATGTCTAAATGGACTGAGCAAGGGCTGGGCAGTCAAAAATCAGGAACTAGAAGGGTAAGGGAGAGAATTCTGATTGGCCGGGGTGATGAACGCTTGAAATCACGGGATAAAGCCCCAGAAGCCCCCGCCTACCACTGCCACTGTTAACAATGACTGACTTGAACGGCTTTTTAACTGACCTGGAAGCAGTAAGGTTGCACTCGCTGCTTGTGCATGTTTGTTTATTTTTTGAATAATTAATGGCAACGTTTAGAGTCGTTTGTAAGTTGAGGGTGGATTTGTCTAATTTTAGGATCTGCCAAGGTCAAGACAATTGCTAGTTAAGTCCTGCTGTTCGAAAGCTTAGAATTAACAGAGGGGGAGGCTACTTTTTACACACGACTGCAAAGGGTGGGATTGTTTTAGCGTTCTGAAGTGAGACTGCCCCACTTATAATCTGTGCACAAAACTTGTATTTACAGGATCTTTAAAAGGAAGTCTACAAGCAGACGTACGACGCCCACCCCGCGGTATGGGAGCAGCACCTACTCTGCTGAGTCATTGACCACCTACAACAGCGAACCCCTGGAGGAATCAACTGTAAACAAAACGTATTGGGGTATGTAACGTGATGGCCCCCGCCTGTTGATTCCTTTATTTGGGATTCAACACCCGCCTTGGGTACCCTGTATATGTGTGTGTGTGTGTGTGTGTGTGTGTGTGTGTGAAGGTCTCCCACTAGACCTTAGGAATGCACTCATTTGGGTCACCCTCATGCATTTAACCACATTGAAAGCTGATGACTGGATTATGCAACGTTCTCCCATTGTGGTGCCACCTGCTGGACAAAAGGCAGTAGGACCATTGTTATCATCCTGTCTCTCTTGTTCTAGTATTTTGCCATGGGGAGCTGGCCCAGTAAGGGTGAATGTGTGTGTGCGCCTTGCCACAAGTTATCACTTCCTTCAGGTTGGCACCCAGTGCTGATGAGATGGCCTCCCACACCACAACCAAGAATTCAATAAAGAAAGGTAGAGAATGGCCGGATGGATATTTTGCAGTGTACTTGGATGGGAGATCAACTAGGAAAAGCTGGGGTTGTTGGTGGAAGAGGTGTTGGTGAGGCCAGTTCCTGTGGTCTGAATGTGGACCCCAATGTCCCAGTGCAGTGACGGGGACACTGTGTGGTACAATAGGGCGCCATCCATTGGATGAGATGTAAAACCGAGGTCCTGACTCTCTGTTGTCATGAAACATCCTTCATAAAGAGTTGGGTGTATCCTGCCTACTATGATCTAATTATTCTGCCCATAATTATCCCCTGTCTGTAATTGTCTCTCATCACTTTACCATTTAATAGTTAATGTGTGATGAGTATCTTCTTCTTATTCTTCTTCTTCTTTCAGCTGCTCCCGTTAGGGGTCGCCACAGTGGAACATCTTCTTCCATATCTTTCTGTCCTCTATATCTTGCTCTGTTACACCCATCACCTGCGTGTCCTCTCTCATCACATCCACAAACCTTCTCTTAGGCCTTCTTCTTTTCCTCTTCCCTGGCAGCTCTATCCTTAATATCCTTCTCCCAATATACCCAGCATCTGTGCTCGGCACATGTACAAACCAGCACAACCTCGCGTCTCTGACTTTGTCTCCCAACCGCCCAACTTGAGCTGACCCTCTAATGTCCTCATTTCTAATCCTGTCCATCCTCGTCACACCAAATGCAAATCTTAGCATCTTTAACTCTGCCACCTCCAGCTCTGTCTCCTGCTTTCCATCTCAAGCCCATGTAGCATAGCTGGTCTCACTATCGTCCTGTAGACCTTCCCCTTCATTCTTGTTGATACCCATCTGTCACAAATCACTCCTGACACTCTTCTCCACCCATTCCACCCTGCCTGCACTCTCTTCTTCACCTGTCTTCCACAATCTCCATTACTCTGTACTGCTGATACCAAGTATTTAAACTCATCCACCTTCACCAACTCTACTCCCTGCATCCTCACCATTCCTCTGACCTCCCTCTCATTTACACACATGTATTCTGTTTTGTTCCTACTGACCTTCATTCCTCTCCTCTCTAGAGCAGATCTCCACCTCTCCAGGGTCTCCTCAACCTGCTCCCTACTCTCACTACAGAGCACAATGTCATCAGCAAACATCATAGTCCACGGGGACTCCTGAGTGTAATGGTATATAAATGGCTGCTGTTGCATCATCCAGGTGGATGCTACACATTAGCGGTGGTTGAAGTGGCTCCCCACTCACTATATAAAGTAATTTGAGTAATGAGAAAAGTATATAAATGTAAAGAATTATAATTAATTGCTGTCCCCTTACAATCACTCAGGCCTTGCAATCCAAATTCTGATCCCCATTTCTTCCTAATCTTTTGAATTTGCCTTCAGAATCTCAAGATTTGGAGTCTTCTGATCAAAGAAAAGCATGGAACATCAAGACAAAGCCATACTCGTCCTTGGGTGGAGATGCCTTTGGAAACTCTTCTGGCTACTCTTCCTCTGAAGAAGGCCACATTGGTAAGAATAAAGTAATACTGCATTTGAGTGTTTTCTGTATTTTTAGAGCATCTGCTCTTATTTGATATGCACGTATTAGAAGTACTATACATGTAAAGTCCTAAGCACCTGAGAGTGATAAATCATCTTATAATATTGGACAGTAAGTCATCTGTTTGTCCAAAGTGACAGAATTACCTAAGAATAAATAGTCATTATCAGTGTTGTGCATGAATTAGTTCAAAAGAGCACGTTCATTGAACAAGCTCATTTTTCTTAGAACGGTGAACTTAACGTAACGTATTTGCAAGTGAAGAACTTGAACGTGAGCTCGTTCAGTGTGGATCTGGTTTAGGTCAAGA
>JANRMT010049829.1:13184738-13196846 GCA_026402145.1 Polypterus bichir lapradei
AGGTGTAGAGCTGGTCCACTGTTCCGCGACCAGGACGAAAACCACACTGTTCCTCCTGAATCTGAGGTTCGACTATCCGAAGGACCCTCCTCTCCAGAACCCCCAAATAGACTTTTCCAGGGAGGCTGAGGAGTGTGATCCCTCTGTAGTTGGAACACACCCTCCAGTCCCCCTTTTTAAAGAGGGGGACCACCATCCCAGTCTGCCAATCCAGAGGCACTGTCCCCGATGTCCATGCGATGCTGCAGAGACGTGTCAACCAACATCCAGAGCCTTGAGGAACTCCGGGTGTATTTCATCCAACCCCGGGGCCCTGCCACCAAGGAGTTTTTTAACCACCTCGGTGACCTCAGTCCCAGAGATGGGAGAGCCCACCTCAGAGTCCCCAGGCTCTGCTTCCTCATTGGAAGGCATGTTAGTGGGATTGAGGAGGTCTTCGAAGTACTCCCCCCACCGATCCACAAAGTCCCGAGTCGAGGTCAGCAGTGCACCATCCCCACTATATACAGTGTTGACACTGCACTGCTTCTCTCTCCTGAGATACCGGACGGTGGACCAGAATCTCCTCGAAGCCGTCCGAAAGTTGTTCTCCATGGCCTCCCCAAACTCCTCCCATGCCTGAGTTTTTGCCTCAGCAACCACTGAAGCTGCATTCTGCTTTGCCTGCGGGTACCTATCAGCTGCCTCCAGAGACCCACAGGACAAAAAGGTCCTATAGGACTTCTTCTTCAGGTTGACGGCATCCCTCGCCGCTGGTGTCCACCAATGGGTTCGGGGATTCCCGCCACTTAATTTTAATTTTAAAAGCATTAATACACAATTAAATGTCACAGAGAAGTTTGTCCTAAAAACTGCTTCGAAAGTGGTAACCTATAGCAGGAAGCATGTATCAAGTCTTTAGCTAAAAATAAATTGCAGATGCTATTGTGGTCAAGTTAGCTGACAGCCATTCAGGGTTCTGTCAGTTCTAATCAGGAACTTGTAATAAGCAGAGGAAGACGTGGTGCCCTTTGTAGGAAAGAAACTACAACATCTTAGTAAGTGGACTTTTGCATATAAACCAACCTTGCAATTAAAAATGGACTGCTGAGAAATAAGGTGCACAAGTCACTGACCAGGGTCAGTTTAAGAACATCTAAGGCATGATCATTGTGCCATATCCCATTTGTGACTGAATGTAGCCAATAATGTTAAAGGTCTCTTGCTTATATAATGAATTCCTTGCAACTATAATGTAATTGAAGAGTGTATTAAAAAGCTTTCTAACACTTTCCTTTTACTGCTTTGCTGATTTGTGTCTTAATGAGTGTTACCTCTTGCAAGACTTAGAGAAAATAAAAGAAGATTGATTAACACTTCCTCCTACATGTACTTATTTTCCTCAACATAGACAAGGAGAACAGGGCACCCCGGGGGTGACTGGTACAGTTCTTCCACATGTACCATATCAAAATGTGCAAAGAAGCATTTTAGCTTCTCTGTCAGCAAGGCCCCCAAGTCTGCAGATCTTGTATTGCAACACCTGTACTTGGTGATGTCCTGTGTCCCCTGCCACAAACACCGAGGGGCTTTTTCTCATAGGTAGACTTCTATCCTCCTCTTGTACATTGCCTTAGTTTCCTTTATTCTTATCTTCAGCTCGTCTATAGAATCACTATACAGAGCACTGTCATGTAATCTGAAGGCTGAGTCACAGTTTTTGAGAAGGGACATGACCCTGCTGGTCATCCAGGATTTCTGGTCGAGGAAGACACAGATACTTTTCTCTACAGTGACGTTATTAGCAAAAAACCTTAGGACAGAACCAACTCTGTGTACACAGCTAAGCTCTGATGTTCAAATATGCCCCAAACAGTGTGTGCAAACCAGTCCTGTAGTCGAGAAAGTGCCTCCACCAGCCAGGTTTTGACAGAAGTTGTGTAAGGCTTTAACTTTCTCCAAAGAGGAGTATATGTGGGAATGAGGAGCAGCAGGAGGTGGTCTGACTGGCCTAAGTTGGGGAGGGTGTTGCCCAATATGTATGTTTAATATTGGAGTAAACGTGATCAAATGTATTTTTGCCCCTCGTCTGAAACTTCACATGTTGAAAAAATTAAAAAAAGTGCCATCTTCAGGTTTGCCTGATTAAATCCTCATCTATAACATGAAAGCAATCAAGATAAGTCCACTGATGTTTGTTTATGGCAGTTAACAGGATGTCGAGAGTTATGCTAACATTGGCATCAGGTGGTAAATAGACAACAGTGATAATCACTAATAATAGCTCTCTTGGAAGAAAGAATGATTGGCATTTAAGTGAAATAAACTCTAGGTCAGGAAAACAATTGTTGTTTATGATTATACTGAAATATGATCAGTCATTATGCATGTAAATACAAAGACCCCCTCTTTTGCTCTTATGGGAGTATTTGTGTCTGTCCTTGCAGTGGATTGTGTGGCTTGCTAGCCTCACTACTGCATCTAGAAAAATTGGGTGAACCCAGATGTCAATTATTATCATAACACAGTGGTCGCAAATGTAATGATTTCAAGCAATGAATAGTACCAGTTCATCCATTTTCTGAGTCATGGGTCTTGTTTTGGTGAGAAACATACTCGAGAGAGAAGTCCTTAGCATTGCTAGTAGGCCAGAACGGCATCCCCTCTTCTGCTTCCTCTCCCTGGGTCGTCTGCAGCTTCTGCCACACCCAATAAAAACTGACAGAGATCCCGGTGGTCTCACTAGGTCAATGGGAATGTTGTGAATACTATGAAAGTCATATGTAATGGAAACTTTTAGCCAAAAACCAATATCCAGTAAATCTTGGCAACTGTATTCAGACATACTAAACCAGCATACTGTGCAAAACAAAATAGAAAAGCACAGAAAGAGAGAGTTGCAAGCTGCTGCATCCATGCTCACTGCCTCCAGTCAATGTATGTTTTTAAACAATGTAATGACACTTGATAAAAAAAAGTTATCAATTTATATCAAAAACAAACTTTTCAATGCTAGTGTATAGCTCAACAAATTAAAAGTACTGTAAATGTGTTATATATTAACAACCCAGACATGCATTTTAGACATCCCTAAACATGACTTGACTACTTTCAGAAACATATCTATATATCAGTATATAAGTCAGCCTGCAGGCATATATTTGTAGCATATGTAGGCACTTCAACTTTGTCAAAAATAAATGACAAACACCATTGCTAGAAATTAAATCTAATTCTCCATGGTATTTGGCAGCAACATACTATCTTCTTCTTATTCTTCTTTTGGCTGCTCCCATTAGAGGTTGCCACAGTGGATCATCTTCTTCCATATCTTCCTGTCGTCTTGCTCTGTCACACCCATCACCTGCATGTCCTCTCTCACCACATCCATAAACCTTCTCTTAGGCCTTCCTCTTTTCCTCTTCCCTAACAGCTCTAACATTAACATCCTTCTCCCCATGTAATCAGAATCTCTACTCTGCACATGTCTAAACCAACGCAATCTCACCTCTCTGACTTTGTCTCCAAACCGTCTGTTACGACCTACTCCAGACTGTTGTTTATATACTGTAATTTGGTGTTTACCTTAATTGAGTCCTGCCCTAATTACCTATTTAAGTTGCTTATTAATTAGCTCACCTGTTGTCTGGGTGGGGTGTAGGTTTATAAATTAAGCTGCTTTGGGTTTTAGGTCAGAGAAAGAGAGTGTGTGTGAGAGGAGAAGGCCAGAGCAAGGTATGGAGAGTTAGGTTTGGATGGTCTGGATTTGGATTTGGATTTGGATTTTTGGTTGCTTATTAAAGAAATGTAATTGTAAGCTAGCTATCTAAGTAATAAATGCAGATAGTTTGTATTTAGCTGTAAACTTTGTGAAGTTAGACAGCTATGTTAGTGTGGTTCTTCTGCCTTGCTTGTTTTGTGTTTAATTTCTCCATATTTTGTAAGTTGTGTTTTTTTTTTTTTACAATAAACAGAACCTGTTTTTATTTATCTGGTTAGTTTTTTTGTGTTTTGTCTCCCTTTCTCTCACACTTGTGTGCGGCATATTTATATATCCCTAGACTTTTTGGTAGGCTGTAACACCGTCCAACTTGATCTGACCCTTTAATATCCTCATTTCTAATCCTGTCCATCCTCGTCACACCCAAAGCAAATCTTAGCATCTTTAACTCTGCCACCTCCAGCTCTGTCTTCTGCTTTCTGGTCAGTGCCACCGACTCCAACCCATCCACTGATTGTAACTCATGGCAGCAACATAATATAAATTTAATAATGAAAAGAGATTGAATTGGTAGAAGCATTCTTCTGAGAGCTTATGCCTGATCAAATATGTAGTGAAACAGGTAAAGAAAAATAAAACATGTAAAAATAAAAGAGAAAATAAACTGCCATTTTACCTTGATATAAATCATACTCTTGCAGAGTGAAAACACATTTCTAATTAATTACATTTTATTTTTGGGCATATGAAAATTTTACAGCTAAAACCTAATTAAAATCCATGATTTATTTCCTACCACTTGCACAGTCCTAGTATTCATTGTTTGAAACTTTATGTCAATTGACAACACTAGTGGATTTTTTTAATACTTGTAATAAGTTTAGGTGACATTGCAAAGAAAACAGCACACTGTATTATCAAATACGAGAGTAGAAAGTAAAATAACTGTGTCAAATGTGGTATTTTATTCATCTTCAAAAGGTAAATGCATAACTGTGGCTAACAACAGATTGGCAGTGCAGCCAAGTTGTGGTAGAAAACAAAAACCTACAGTAGAAAATTCATAGTGAAAACATATTACGTTCCCACTACCTGGAATTTCTACACACAGTTATTATTCAAAAGTGAGCAGCAAAAAAAATAAATAAATACTGTAGCGCTGAAAGTGGATCAGTTTTAAAAGTATTTGTTCTCTATTAAATAGCATTTCCATATTTACTAAATTAAAATATCAAAGTATTACTTTCCCCTGTCAAGACTAAACAACTCTCTTTCTCGATGTCTCCTTCTGTCAGTGTAACAGATGATTCCTGAGTTTACCCAGGATGGCTGTCTTACCATCTCAAGTGAAGTATTCAAGCAGATATGTTTCTGTCCAGATGGCCTTCCTGTTGCCCACTTCCTTCAGTCATATTTCATGACAAGCAATAAGAACAGTAACCTTATTCTAACTTAAAGTCACAGGGATAAAATAATACTAAACCATAATTAATACATTTAAATATATTAAAACTTACCCCTAAAAACAGCTCTTGGAGTTTGGAGTGTAGATTCAATTTTCCAAACAGTTTTTATAAACTGACACTAAAGCTGACAAGAAAAAACACACAAGTACTGTGCATCACAATTTATATTATCCAAGTCACCTTTTTTTTCAGGTGTCTGCATAACTCCTCCCATCTTATCTTGCAGCAAACACAAACAATTTGCTAACTTTGTTTAAAATATGCAAAGCAGCCTAAACCGCTTCAGAGGCAGCATTCTAATTGGTCATCAGCAGGGAAACAAGGCAGATAGTCATCAAAAGCCTCTAGAATTGTACATGTCTAACATTGTTTCTTTATTTATGTATATGGAGAATCTTTAAAATGACAGACTTATGTAAAATAACACTTTTTTTTCTATACTTTTCATTTTATGCTCAACTTATATTTCACACTCATCAATAATATTTCAGCAGTACAAAATCTTATCTCTTTGTCATTTTCATTGAAAACAGTTATTAAAGCCACTCTTTAATGGTGGAAACTCAACAGACTTGTTAGTAATGAACCCAAGTTGCTTTGCTTTTGTTTTCTAAATCCTGCCAAGAAATCAAATAACTACCTTAAGGAATGCATGAGATCCCTTTTGTTTGTAAAACTCAGATTGAATTTCAACATCTTTCAGGTGTGTTTGTCTACTTAGAAAGCACGTGATTTCTCTCCATTAAGAGCAAATGTTTTTGAGCAGTTTCCCGCATTCCACTGGTGCCATACAAGCCAACAACGCCATTTCAATTAGACAAACATACTATTTTTTAAATAAAAAGCATAGAAATATTACAAAAACATAGCAATATAATGAAGACATATCACTGAATGCATTAATAAACTCATCTCTATTCTGAAAACAGGAGAGATTTTGGTTAAAATAGCAATACAACCAAGTCCAATGCCTTGACACAGAAACAAAAATGGAAAAGAGTAGTAACAACCAATTAAAATAGTTTTTAAAAATGTTAAAAAGGCATACTCACAGGTTTGGAAAGAAACTTCAAGAGTAAACTATAATAAAGTAATGAGAGTTGAGCCCTACTGAATATTGGCAGGCTGATCACTTCAACAATCAAGGCTCTGATACCATTACCATTGGATATGATGTTGAACAATATGTGATAAAATGTGTATTTTAAACATGCTCAAAATTTAACTGGACAATAGTGAAGAGATCTCAAGGCCATCATTTGAAACAGTTATGTGTCTTAGTCCTGTTCATGACAGCCACTGGCTAGTTCTGAATTACCTTTAGAGTGGTGTGACCAGGTGCAGCAATGACAGGTCATGAAAAATTAAAGCTGGAATGACAACCAGGTTGTCCTGTTTAATTAACTGAAAATGTCCAACAAAAATAACACCTCTTGATGTTTATGCTCTTTACTCTCAGATTCAAATTAAACAGACAGGTTTGGCTCTAGCCGCAGATTCAAGGTCTATGTGACAGGAGTTTCATCTGGCGGGTCACACTGGTCGTAAAAGACACTTCCTTCTGGACAGTCGGTTTTCTTATACCTAGGCAGTCGAACGGGGCGGGGCTATCTGCCCTCACTTGGTGGTTTCTCCATTTTCGTCGCTCCGATGGAAGGATTTTCAGGATCGGATGACATTATCTCCTATCCGTCCGTCGGCTTCAAAGATGTGCCGGCCAATGTTCCAAGGCTTTATACTCTTTCTTCATGTGCAGGGCCCCACTTAGGTGAATAATACAATTCCAAACAAGGCAAACAAAGGATCTGCAGTTGTTCTTAACTTGTCTTTTCTTAAAATGCTTGCCTAGTAGTTCAAAATGATGAGCCCCCGCATGCTAAATCTGGTTTTGTGTTAACTATACATGCGAGAAAAAGCAGATTTATAAAATATTTTTTGTACAGAGCACAGTGACATATTAAACATATAAACTTACTACAGACCACCCTTTGTCATTGTGTCTGTGACAAAAAAACAATCCCTGAGGGTCTTGTCCACAAACCAAAAGTTACTTTATCCCCTCTTACAGTGTAAGCAGTTCCTCAAGAACATTTGTGGAAATGTGGGGTGTAGTGCTGATTTAGCTCCTGTTTCATTCATCTAATACCAGCGTAAACAATTACATTTAACATGGTGTTACTAAAAAGTGATCACTGTATCCCACCAGTGCTGTAGATGGAGATCTACTTAATTTCTTCTGCAGAGGTCAATATATTCTTTCTTCTGTTGTGTCTTTCATTAATTACATAGTCAGCGTTGCAACTGAAAATCACTGGGTCCATGCAGTGGGTACCATAGCCTCATTTCATTTAATTAAAATACAGTAAAATGTACGGGTACTCACCAATGATGAATGATATTGATGATGAAGATGAAGTAGCTGTACAGTACAATGCAGAAGATTTCAAACTCCTCGGGTGGCGCCTCTTCTTCAGGTGCTTAAGGAGGAGTTGTATCTTTGTATGGTTCTTCTTCTGGTGGGGTTTCATGCTTGCTTTTCTTTATAGATTTCAGGAATATTGTGATAGGAAGTTGCTACATTGTCTCCTGTAGCGAAATGCTGGTACAATTTCCGTGCTTTCTCACAGATGATGTTACCGTCCAAGGGAATGTTCTTCCTGCAGTTGGTGATCCACAGTGCCAAGGAAGATTCCATCTGATGATATTTTTATTCCTTATGGTCGTTACCTTTTTGGCACTATCACAGAAACTTACAGATATGGTAAACCAGATCTCTGCTTCTTTCTTCTTTATGTGGCATAGAGTGCTTACATTAATGTCATAGTGGCGTGCTACTGCAGCATAACTTTTTAGTTCCCGGAGCAAATCCAGTAGTTCAACCTTCTCCTGAAGTGTTTTAAACTTCTTCTTCTAAAGTTCCAGAAGCCTTAGAAGGTGCCGGGCGATTCAACGACATTGTGTGCATTTAAGAATAACAAAACAATAACAAAATGGAAAACACGAGGACACTCAGCTGGAGATGTGTCACAAAGCAGCAGTCAATCATCAGCAAGGAGAAATGAATAACGTTCTTGGATTGGCTATTTTCATCATCCCAAACTGCGATGGTAAACCCACTCACCAGGAGATGTGTCACATGGCAGCAGTCAATGAGCAGCAAGGAGAAATGAATAACGCTCTCGGATTGGCAACTTTCACCATCCCAAACTGCGTTTCCTTCAGCGGTTGCTTCCTGTTCTCTCTACAGCACAGTATTGCCATGAAGAAAGCCATGAAAAATTGCGGAGGATATTTACGCTTTCCGCTAACAATTAATAGTTAGGTTCTAAGAAAAAATCCGTGAACGACTGAGTCTGCGAACCCTGAACCGCGACTTCGTGGGGGTCTACTGTAATTGTTCTTAACCAGTATTATTGCATAATTGTACACTATCTTTAATTCTCCCCAACTTCACTATGGGATGTTCTATTCCCTTTCAGTTTACAATTTAACATCGTTGATGGTAAATTATGCATATCCTCATACCCTTGAGTCCCTCTTATAGCACTTTCAAGTATATTCCTAAACTTACTATACTAACTTACTATATACTTCTCCATGAACCATCACCTTATCGTTGTGGAGGGGTTTGCGTGTCCCAATGATCCTAGGAGCTCTGTTGTCCAGGGCTTGATGCCCCTGGTAGGGTCACCCAAGGCAAACTGGTCCTAGGTGAGGGATGAGACAAAGAGCGGTTCAACAAACCTCCTGTGATGAATCAAAACTTTGGACGTCGTTTTCCCTTGCCCAGATGCGGGTCACCGGGGCCCCCCTCTGGAGCCAGGCCTGGAGGTGGGGCTCGATGGCGAGCACCTAATGGCCGAGCCTGCACCCATGGGGCTTGGCCGGGCACAGCCTGAAGAGGTAACGTGGGTCCCCCTTCCCATGGGCTCACCACCTATAGGAGGGGCCAAGGAGGTTGGGTGCAGTGTGAGTTGGGTGGTGGCCGAAGGCGGGGACCTCTGATCCTCGGCTACAGAAACTAGCTCTTGGAATGTGGAATGTCACCTCTCTGAAGGGGAAGGAGTCTGAGCTAGTGCGTGAGGTCGAGAGGTTCTGGCTAGATATATTCGGACTCACCTTGTTGCACAGCTTGGACTCTGAAACCAATCTCCTTGAGAGTAGCTGGACTCTCTACCACTCTGGAGTTGCCCCCGGTGAGAGGCGCCGAGTGGGTGTGGGCATACTTATTGCCCCCCGACTTGGAGCCTGTGCATTGGGGTTTACCCCAGTGGACGAGAGGGTGGCCTCCCTCCGCCTTCAGGTGGGGGGAAGGGTCCTAACTGTTGTTTGTGCGTATGCGCCGAACGGCAGTTTGGAGTATCCACCCTTTTTGGAGTCCCTGGAGCAGGAGCTAGAGGGCATACCTGCTTGGGAATCCCTCGTTCTGCTGGGAGACTTGGGCAATGACAGTGAGACCTGGACGGTTTTGTTTGGGTATTATGCCCCCCCCCCCCCACTCTGAACCCGAGCGGTGTTTTGTTATTGGACTTCTGTGCTCGTCACGGATTGTCCATAACAAACACCATGTTCAAGCATAGGAATGTTCATATGTGCACTTGGCACCAGGACACCCTAGGCCTCAGTTCGATGATTGAATTTGTGGTCATGTCATTGGACTTGCGGCCACATGTCTTGGATTTGTGAAGAGAGGGGCGGAGTTGTCAAATGATCACCACCTGGTGGTGAGTTGGCTTTGATGGTGGGGGAGGATGCCGGTCAGGCCTGGTAGGCCCAAACATGTTGTGAGGGTCTGCTGGGAACATCTGGCAGAGTCCCCTGTCAGAAGTAGCTTCAACTCCCACCTCCGGCAAAACTTCGACCACATCCCAAAGGAGGTGGGGGACATTGAGTTCGATTGGGCCATTTTCCGTGCCTCTATTGTTGAGGCGGCTGACTGGAGCTGTGGTCGTAAGGTGGTCGGTACCTGTCGTGGCGGTAATCCCCGAACCCATTGGTGGACACCGGCGGTGAGGGACGCCGTCAAGCTAAAGAAGGAGTCCTATTGGACCTTTTTGTCCTGTGGGTCTCTGGAGGCAGCTGATAGGTACCGGCAGGCCAAGTGGCTTCGGTGGTTGCTGAGGCAAAAACTCGGGTGTGGGAAGAGTTTGGGGATGCCATGGAGAATGACTTTTGGACGGCTTCGAGGAGATTCTGGTCCACCATCTGGTGTCTCAGGAGGGGGAAGCAGTGCAGTGTCAACACCGTATGTGGTGGGGATGGTGCACTGCTGACCTCGACTCGTGACGTTGTAGGTTGGTGGGGGAGTACTTCGAAGACCTCCTCAATCTCACTAACATGCCTTCCAATGAGGAAGTAGAGCCTGGAGATTTGGGGGTGGGCTCCCCCATCTCTGGGACTGAGGTCACCGAGGTTGTCAAAAAACTCCTTGGTGGCAGGGCCCCTTGGGTGGATGAGATACGCCCGGAGTTCCTCAAGGCTCTGGATGTTGTAGAACTGTCTTGGTTGACACACTTCTGCAACATCGCATGGACATCAGGGACAGTGCCTCTGGATTGGCAGACTGGGGTGTTGGTCCCCCTCTTTAAGAAAGGGGACCGGAGGGTGTGTTTCAACTACAGAGGGATCACACTCCTCAGCCTCCCTGGAAAAGTCTATTCGGGGGTCTTGGAGAGGAGGATCCGTCGGGTAGTAGAACCTCGGGTTCAAAAGGAACAGTGAGGTTTTCGTCCTGGTCGTGGAACAGTGGACCAGCTCTACACCCTTAGCAGAATCCTGGAGGGTGCATGGGAGTTTGCCCAACCAGTCTACATGTGTTTTGTGGATTTGGAAAAGGCGTTCAACCATGTCCCTCAGGGAATCCTGTGGGGGGTACTCCGAGAGTATGGGGTACCGGACTCAGTGGTAAGGGCTTTTCTGTCCCTGTACGATCGGTGTCAGAGCTTGGTCTGCATTTCCGGCAGTAAGTCGAACCCATTTCCAGTGAGAGCTGGACTCCGCCAGGGCAGCCCTTTGTCACCGATTCTGTTCATAATTTTTACGGACACAATTTCTAGGCGCAGCCAGGGTGTTGAGGGGGTCCGGTTTGGTGGACTCAGGATTAGGTCACTGCTTTTTGCAGTTGATGCTGTCCTGTTTGCTTCATCAGGCCATGGTCTTAAGCTCTCTCTGGATCGGTTCGCAGCTAAGTGTGAAGCGGCTGGGATGGGAATCAGCACCTCCAAATCCGAGACCATGGTCCTCAGCCTGAAAAGGGTGGAATGCCCTCTCAGGGTTGGGGGTGAGATCCTGCCCCAAGTGGAGGAGTTCAAGTATCTCGGGATCTTGTTCACGAGTGAGGGAAGAATGGAGCGTGAGATCAACAGGTGGATTGGTGTGGCATCCGCAATGATGCAGGCTCTGCATCGGTCTGTCGTGGTGAAAAAGGAGCTGAGCCGTCGATCTATGTTCCTACCCTCACCTATGGTCATGAGCTATGGGTAGTGACCGAAAGAACGAGATCACGAATACAAGCGGCTGAAATGGGTTTCCTCCGTAGGGGGTCTGGGCTTTCCTTTAAAGATAGGGTGAGAAGCTCAGTCATCTGGGAGGGACTCAGAGTAGAGCTGCTGCTCCTCCGCATCGAGAGGAGTCAGATGAGGTGGCTCGGGTATCCGATCAGGATGCCTCCTGGACGCCTCCCTGGTGAGGTGTTCTGGGCACGTCTAACCGGGAGGAGGCCCCGGGGAAGACCCAGGACACACTGGAGGGACTAAGTCTCTCAGCTGGCCTGGGAATGCTCTAGGATTCTTCCAGAAGAGCTAGAAGAAGTGGCCAGAGAGAGGGAAGTCTGGGCATAAAGAAAGGCAAATATATGGGACATTAGGCATACATTTATGGTACTTGTAAAAGTTAACTTTTTTCAGTTTTATTCTCTCAATGACGATCACGCGCTAAACAATC
>JANRMT010049829.1:13216374-13238498 GCA_026402145.1 Polypterus bichir lapradei
ATATATATATATATATATATAGATATATATATAGATATATATATATAGATATATATATATATAGATATAGATATGGGAACAACACTCATATCAATGACAAAACAATTACATTAACAATCATGTTACGTTATTTTTTTAATTTTTCCTTTTCTTTTTCATACCTTCTTTAACACACTACTTCTCCGCTGCGAAGCGCGGGTATTCTGCTAGTTATAATAGAAACACCACCATTCGGGAGTTCGTCCCGGGTGATCGTGTAATGGTGCTCGTCCCAACCTCCCACTCAAAATTGTTAGCACATTGGCAAGGCCCCTATGAAATAACGGAATGAAAAGGACTCATGGACTATTTGGTTAAACAACCTAATCGTCGACCGAGTGAACGAGTATATCACATTAATCTGCTAAAACCGTAGAAGGACAGGGACATCGATCCCTGCTCTGGACAACCTCGTTCTCTTTTCACGTCATGTGCGCATCTTAATTTTGGTCCTGATTTGACACCTGATCAAAGACAAGATCTCGAACGGGCTATCTTGTCTGTCCCTGAAGTTGTGGACGAGACACCTGGACGTACTGCGTTGATTGTTCATGACATCATTATGGACCCTGGAGTGATTGTCAGAGAGAGACCTTACAGGCTCCCAGAGGCAAAGAAATTGGAAATGGAGTTGGAAATTAGATGTATGCTGGATCTAGGGGTTATTGAAGAAAGCTATAGCCCTTGGTCTAGCCCAATTGTTTTAGTTTCTAAATGACTTCCGACGACTTAATCAGGTCTCTAAATTCGATGCGTATCACATGCCGCGAGTAGATGATTTACTTGATCTGTTAGGGAACGCTCGATTCCAAACTACTCTTGACATGACTAAAGGGTATTGGCAAGTTCCCTTAACGGACTCCACTAAAGAAAAAAACGCTTTTTGTACACCCAGTGGACATTGGCAATACAGGGTTCTTCCTTTTGGTTTGCACGGGGCACCAGCTACTTTTCAATGTCTGGTAGACACACTGCTATGGCCCCACAATTCCTATAGTGCCGCCTACTTGGATGATGTAGTCATTTATTCCGGCACATGGAAGGATCATGTATCTCAGGTTAAAACAGTGCTCTCCACACTAGTGTCAGCAGGGCTTCGTATTAATCTGAAGAAATGTTTCTTCGGTTTAAGGGAAGCCAAATATTTAGGCTACGTGGTGGGTGGGGGTGTTGTTAAACCATAATGTAATAAAATTGATGCCATCATGAATTGGCCCCGTCCGATGAATAAGCGGCAGGTACAAGCAATTTTAGGGTTGGCGGGTTACTATCGCTGTTTTGTACCACATTTCTTTGAAATTGCTTCGCCCTTATCTAATTTAACAAAGAAACGAGCGCCTTTAAAAGTGGTGTGGGACAATTTGGTTGTCAAAGCATTCTGTGACCTAAAGTTGGCCCTTATGTCAGCACCTGTATTGAAATCCCCTGATTTTTCTTTTCCTTTTATTCTCCAGACCAACGCATCAGCCACAGGATTGGGTGCCGTGCTGAGCCAATGCGTCGACGGTGCTGAACACCCCGTTATGTACCTTAGCCGGAAATTGTTGGAACGGGAGACCAAGTATGCTGCGGTGGAGTGAGAAGCCTTGGCGATCAAGTGGGCTATCATATCTTTAAGGTACTACCTATTGGGACGCGAGTTTACTCTGGTGACAGATCACGCCGCTTTGCAGTGGATGTCCCTTCATCGTGAGTTGAACTCGTGCATCACTAGGTGGTTCTTGGATTTACAACCTTATCATTTTAGTGTCATTTATCATAGAGGTTCCTTGTAAGCCAACGCAGATGACCTGAGGGGTCTGGGCTGAGTGGGGGGGGTCATGTCACACATGTGCGATTAGGAGGCAGTCAAAGAGCTTAAAGGTGAGTAAAACAACGCGAGATAAGGGGTTGTCACGTGGTACTTACCTGAACTCTTTTTTCATCAACAGAAAACAAGAAGAAAAATAATCCCGCAACTTCCAGGTTCCAAAATGGCCGCAATGATGTAACTTCTGGCCACCATTGATGACGTCACTTCCCGCACCCACAAATCACCTCACTTCCTGCTCATCAGAATAACGTTGTTTCCAGATCCCGTTGCAACGTCACCATATACCAACTGTTTCCTGTCACATGTTTTTGCTCTCTATATAACCACCATTTTGTAAACAGTAAAATCGTTCATTGTACTTTTCAAGGCTTTGAATCAATTCATTTTTCTTATCTTCTGGATGACAATATATGGGGATGGTTCCCAAATCTTTATTTTGTATTTTGTGAGGTTATTCGACCACACCATATAGGTCGGAAGCTGAAATTTCGCGTGCTCATTCCTTGCAGCGTACTTACAAAAGTTAGGTATGTTTCATGTCCTACTGCAACACCCAAGGGGGGGAAACGGGTGTACACCCTAAGCTGTATATATAGATAGGGGAAACCCCTCCTCACTATTTCTGCGACTTCCAATATACGTAGGAATCTCAAATTTCTTATGCTCATCCTTTACACTGTACTTACAAATGTTAAGTATGTTTCATTTCGCGCCGTGCCCCGTAATGAACTTTTAAAAATAACATCTTCTCACCATTATGCCATAAGGAACTTTCAGACCTGACCTCTTTTTTTGGTGGTGTCATTCCTTATTTCTCTTAACCAATTATTTATTTCGCAGCAGAGACACACAAGGCCTGCCCCTGGTCCCCCTTCCCTTTTCCGCACGGCCTCTGTACGCGCACCTACCACGTGGTTGGTTCCCTGCCTATATACATTGTAAGATATGGCCGGCTATGTACCCCGGCCAATACCCCCAAGCCGCCAGGTGGAGCCCTCCTTGCAGCATGGAGGTTCCCAGAAGACCAGCAGGGCATCATGGACAATGGAAGTTTTATGCACCGCCCTGCTGGATGCCATGGGGGCCACGAGAGGGAGTTGCAGGGAGGACCGAAGAGTTCTTTGTACCTTATGACCCGGAAGTTCGTCATAGGAAGAGCGACGGGCTTCCGGGTTGAAAATAAAAGGACTATTTACCCTGACCCGGAAGGAATAAGGACTTGTGAACTGTTGGGCAGGAATACCTCCGGGTCAGGGAGTATAAAAGGATTATGGGACCTCCCAGACAATGAGCTGAGCTGGGTGGTAGGAAGGCAACGCGTCTGGGAGTGGAGGATTGGATTATTGATTGTTTATTGTGTATTATTGGTTATTTATGAGTAGTGTGGAGTGGAGGGTGCTTAGTGCACGTAATTATTATAATAAAAAGAATTATTGTGGCACTTTTACCAGGTGTTTGGCGTGGTACCTGAGGGTTCAAGGGAGCACTAGCGCCCCCTACTGCGACAACATTAATGACATCCCACGCTCATGTGCCTCCTCGCTCGCTTCCTTACTTTCCTCAGCTATTCGTCGTGCTCACTGCTCACTTCTTCATTAGTCCACCTCTTCATGCCTGTTATTGTTTGCCTTCCTTCACGTCTTCCTGCTGGTGACTCCTGCCTTTTCATTTAGCTTCTTCACACTCTTAATTCTCCAGGCATGCCTCCACATACTCTACTTTTGAAGGTCTGCACACCAATTATGTTACTACGAAACTTACAACCAGGGAATCGCATCCCTCTCATACCCTCTGACCTCCCATTCCAATTCAACGCCTCCAACATTCAGTAAGGGTCTGCTTCACTATGACAATAAATAAGTCACAGGGCCAGACTCTAAAAATGGTCACCTTTGACTTGACACAAGATTGCTTCTCACATGGCCGACTGTATGTTGCTTGCTCAAATGTGAGTTCACCAGACAGCTTGGTCATTTTACAGCCGGAGGGCAGAACTGTAAACGTCGTTTACAAAGAAATCCTTAAATCCCAAAAATGTTCAATTCTCATACACAACATTTACAGTCATAAATTAAACTCTTTACAATCATCAAATTCACTCTCAATACTAAAATAAGCCTACGACTATTACTGTACATTGACAATCATCCATCCATCCATCCATTATCCAACCCGTTATATCCTAACTAAAGGGTCATGGGGGTCTGCTGGAGCCAATCCCAGCCAACACAGGGCGCAAGACAGGAAACAAACCCCGGACAGGGTGCCAGCCCACCACAGATTGACAATCATTTTATGTTATTTTTAAAATGTTTCCTTTACTTTTTCATAATTTCTTTAACACACTACTTCTCCACTGTGAAGTTAGAGTATTTTGCTTGTAACTTCATAAATGGGTCACAATAGTTATACTCTTACATGTTGCTGGAATCAAATCACATAGTACTGAAGAATGCTATGCTGTGTTTTATATAAAAATACTAAGGCTGTTATGCTCTATTAAATTGTCTATATTCTATGTCTACTGTGCACATGTTTATTACAGTTAGAAGTATCAGTAATGTTAAATAAGAAATAATGTCTGCTGAAATCTATTATTTCCAATAAGGTTATAAAATGTTGATTTTCTTTTTTTTTCTTTTTAATAACACTATGCAATATTAATTATGTTTTACATGGAGGTTTAGGGTGTGATGGCTTGAATCTTTCCTGGCAACACTAGGCAGGAAGGCAGAACCAACCCAGCACTGGACATGTTCCAGAATATACAGTATGTTGCAGTTTGTTGATTACTGGATCACTGTGTGCTTTCCAAATCAGGTCATTGAAGTCTGTATAATGGGCACTGTACATCCTTTTGCATTGTTCCTTTTGAGACTAATATTCCAAGTAAAAGATTTAATTTTATTAACAGTTCAATTAATTAACAAACAGTTGCAACATGTTGTAGAAACAGCTAAATTTACATAATACCATATATTTAGTTTTGGCTAAATTTGTTTCTTCTGGTAGGGGAACTTCCTGCCTTTACAGTTGTGAACTGCATTAGCTGTGTAAAGTGTCCTTAAAAAATTGGTCAATGATGTGTTTATTTTGAATATCATTCATACTAAATTAAATGCAAACAAGAACAACATTGTCATCTGGCTTGTTTAATCCATTCTGTTCCTTCTAATTTTTCTGAGACAGTCCCATTTTTATGTATCACTTACCATTTTATTAATTGTGTCCCAGAAATTAAACAAAATGTCCATTTGTCCCATAATGTCTTATTTGTAGCCAGCTGAAATGCAGGTACATTTTTACAAGGTCCGCAAAACTTCACCAGGGTCCTTCGCTGTATGATTTAAAGTAGATCTAGCATGCTCACTGAATTAATGAGTTCTGTCCGATTTTGGAAGTAAGAACATTTGGACAGCCTAGCTATCTATATATATAATTCCCTAAGCGCGCGCAAGACAGAGAGCCACGTCCGCCAACTCACAGAGCCCCGCCCACCAACTCTAAGACCATGGGATACGCACGATAGATCCCCGCCCGCCAACTTTAACCCTCCTCCCGCATCATGGGATACGCACGACAGAGCCCCGCCCACCAACTCTAACTCTCCTGCCGCGTCCACCCTCGCTCTCGAGGCATGCGTACTGCCTGCTCATGTGCCCACATGGAACACCTCACCAAACACAGCCTCAGTCTCTTTCGTCTCTGCTACAGTACATATGAACATCAGAGCCACGTTGAGTTTTCATTGTTCTTTTCGATACCGGCTGCTTTTCTATATATATAATCGACCAAGTCGCCCGACCATGGGGTACGCACGATAGAGCCCCGCCCTCCATCTCTAATCCTCCTTCAGCATCCACCGTCTCTCTCGAGGCTAAAGAGAAGGCTAAATCAAACAACAATAATTAGCAAACAAACAAAGATAACTGGCAGTAACAGTGCAAAATTCACAATTGGTATGCCAGTTTGAAAAGATAAGTTTTGAGGGTAGTTTTAAAATGTGTTATTGAATCGAGCTGACATATATGAGAGAGAAGAGAATTCCCGTGGTGAGGAGCACTATGAGAGACGCTCGAGCTCCCATAGCACTGAGTCTAATGGGTGGTACAGAAAGTACAGCTGGAGATGAGAATCAGAGTGAGCGAGAGGAGTGTAAGTCTGTAGGAGATCAGTGAGGCTGTGGAGGGCTTTAAATGTTAAGAGCGGTATTTAGTATTGTATTCTGTAGTTAACAGGGAGCCAGTGAAGTTGAGAGAAAATAGGTATAATATGTTCAGTGGATTTAGAACAGCAGGTTATTATCCTGACAGCAGAAATTTGAAGAAGTTGTAAGCGATGGATACGTTTTTGTGGGATGACAGATAGAATAGCATTACAGTAATCTATACGTGAGGTGACTCGGGCATTAACCAATACTTTAGTACTGTGTTGCGTAAGAACAGGACGAAGTCTAGAAATGTTTCGGAGATGGAAGAAAGCAGTCTGAGAAATGTTACTTATACAGGAGGAATTATTTAATAATAATAATAATAATAATAATAATAATAATAATATCTGCTTGTATTTCTCAGCATTGAGGACATCATTAATCCTGACCGAATCCCGAACTCCATCTGCAGAAATGCAGCCCCAAACTTGCAAGGAACCTCCAGCATGCTTTACTGTTGCCTACAGGCACCCATTTTTGTACCGCTCTCCAGCGAACAAACTGCCTTCTCCTACAGCCAAATATTTCAAATTTTGACTCATCAGTCTAGATTACCTGCTCTACCCCAGTTCTTATATTTTTGTGCGTAGTTGAGTTGCTTGGTCTTGTTTTCACATCGGAGGTATGGCATTTTTGCTGCGATTCTTCCAGACTTCTCCAAACAGTAGGTGGATGTACCTCGGTCTTATATGTTCCTGCTAGTTCTGAGCTGATGGGCTGCTGGATTTCTTCTGATTTTGAAGAGAAGTAAGCATGATGATTCCCGGTAAGAGTATTCCAGAGACTTCAGTATATTCAGAACAGCGCTGCCAGGATCCTGATGAGGGTGCGAAAGCACGATCACATCACCCCCATCCTGAAAACTCTTCATTGGCTCCCTGTCCAGCTCAGAATAGGGTACAAGGTCTCCCTTCTCACCCATCAATGCATTTATGGACATGCCCCCCTTTACCTACAGGAACTTCTCATTCCTTATACTTCTTCACGTACACTCCGCTCTGTACTCATAAACACCCTCCAAGTCCCCAGAACTAAGCTCAGCAGCATGGGTGACAGGGCTTTTTCATCTGTGGCACCGAAGCTTTGGAGTGCCCTCCCAGATTACCTGAGAGCCCCACAGTCGACTGATGTTTTTAAATGAAACCTAAAAACTCGTCTCTTTAGAAAGACTTTTTGTTAAAGTATTTATTTATTCTTTTTATAGACTCTTATTTTTGACTCTGTAGCACTTTGAGATTGCTAAAATATAAAGTGCATTACAAATAAAATGTATTATTATTATTATTATTATTATGATGTGCCTTTCATCTGCCACGCTGTTTCTTTGACTGACCACTGCATCTACGGTCCATAATGTTGCCCGATTCTTTGTGCTTCTTCAAAAGAACTTGAAGAGCACATCTTGAAACCCCAGTCTGCTTTGAAATCTTTTCCTGGGTGAGACCTTGCTGATGTAGTATAACTACTTTGTATCCTGTTGTTGTGCTCACTGACATGAAACTGTCTTCCACAACCTCACCTTGGTAACAGAGTTTGGCTGTTCCTCACCCAGTTTTAAGCCGTCTACACAACTGTTTGTTTCTATGTCATTCAATGACTGATTTTCAATCTACATATGAAAATTATGATCATTAGCACCTGTTTGGTATAACTGGTCTATCATTAATGTTAGAAGTATCCAATGGCGTGAATTGCCACATTACACTGCTTGCAGTATGTGTTACACTGGTGCTGCTCTTTCAGGTGCCTGTCGCAGAATACTGAGACCGGTTAAAAACACAAAGAAGGTTTTTAATTCTCTTCTGTCTTCTTTGTATAGTGCCTCCAAAGCACCACAGCCAAAATAACCACAACAATAAATCACTAATAGTTTTCTCCTCCACACCTCTCAGCAAGCATTGTCCTCCAACTCTGGCTTACTTTCTGGGTCTTCAGTGGTCCTTTATATAGTCCTTGACCCAGAAGTACCTCCACTCTTCCGTTCCTGTGATTGGCTAGCACTTCCGGGTCAGATGGAGAATCCCAACTCTTTAAATCAGCCTGGAAGTACTGTGGAGCTTCCGTCCTCATGACTTCCAAGCACTTCCGGGCTGCAAGGGAAGCCTTGGGTCCTTTCACAGCTCCCCTTTCGTGGCACCCAACAGGGCTGAGAAACCAGACTCCAAGTCCCTAGGTGCACTGCGGGATTCCAAGGCACCGCTACACTACTGGGGAGCTGCCATCTAGCGTTTTGGGGGAGGCAGTGTCCTCAAAAAGCTGTCTTCCCCCATCCTTCCGTCACAGGGGCACCCCGGCTGGGATGAGCTGCCAGCCGTCCGCCACAGGGTGGCTGCCCCAAACCTTTTTGTGTGTCAAGGCTATTTATTTCATAGCAGCTACCTCTGTTTTTATGAATGTGTGCTCATTATGATGCATCAGTTTAAAACGTAAAGGCTAGTCAAAATAAATCATAGCACAAATGTTAACTTGTAAGATTCTGAAAATGTAATCACACTTTGTTAAATTCTTCAAATAATGTTTGAATTGACACAGAAAAGGCATACACTAAAGAACGATGCACTCTCACACAGCCTGTATGTCTTTATGTGATGATGAGTTGGAAATATGACATTTATTTGTGTTGCTTCACTTACTTGTAACAGAGCAATTTAAAGTTTGTAATTAACCTTATTGTCTTGTCTCAGCCAGCACATCCCCACTGGCTGGGGTTTAAAGTGATGTTTCGTGTTTGTTTCGTGTTATTTTATGCCATTTATTTGTATTAATGTTTATTGTGTACATTTTTCTTTGTGTTCGTTTATAAGCCATTGTGGCCTTGATTATATCCCTTGATTTTTGTGGGTGGCGCCCCAAGGGGCAGGGCTACCTGCCAATCACCACCAGGAATGGCCCTCCATCTTATTTAAGGGAGGGCCTCCCATAGTTCCTCTTGGTTCATTGAACACATTAGGAGTGGAGTTTTTCTTACGTTTCTGTGCTTTGTGATTGCTTTGTGATTTTCAGCCCTTGCTCTGTTTTTGACCTTTCCTCTGGATTCGTATTGAGACTGTGTTATTGTTAGTTTGAACCTCTGATCTGTTTTATTTTTACCACAAATTTTGGATTCTGTTTTGGAACTTTATTTACTGTGTATCACCTTGCCGTTTCAGGCATATCCTTGTGCTCTTCAGAACTTTTGGACTTGCACTGCCTGTGGTGAAAATAAACCTTTTATTGTATTAAGTATCATTTCGGCCCTTTTTGTTTCTAGTCAGGGTGTTTTGACAGTGTTTCCCCTTCTAGTGGGCAAACTTGGAATTGTTTTTGCAGCTGTGCTTTTTTGAACTCAAGCATCTTCATGACCCTAATAAATTAAACTATAAGTTAAGTTAAGAATTACATTATATTTTTTTATATTACATTTTTAAACCATCTTATTTTATTTGAGATCTCAGGGGGCTATAGCCTATTCTAGCACTACTGGGCAGGCAAGGCAGAAAACAGCCCTGGACAGGACCAGAACTACAAACACAGTTAGAACAAAAAGCTATACCCACAGCTGTCCTTCAGGGGTGGAATAGCCTATCCCAGGTCTAAATCGTGGGTTCAATTTGTAATTTTTCCCTACCAAATATTAATGAGTGCAGCTTCATGGTGAGTGTGCTCTGTGATGGACTGGTATTTGTAGTGGGCTTCAATACTTCTTTAATAAGTTCTAGACTTCATTTACCCTGTAATGCAAAGAAAATATTTTAATGAGAAGATGAATGGAGGTTACTTAAGGATCATATATAAAATAACATCCATCCATTATCCAACCTGCTATATCCTAACTACACTGTCACAGGGGTCTGCTGGAGACAATCCCAGCCAACACAGGGCACAAGGCAGGAAACAAACCCTGGGCAGGGTGCCAGCCTACCACAGGGCACACACACACACGAGGGACAATTTAGAATCGCCAATGCACCTAACCTGCATGTCTTTGGACTGTGGGAGGAAACCAGAACACCCAGAGGAGACCCACGCAGACATGGGGAGAACATGCAAACTCCACACAGGGAGGACCAGGGAAGTGAACCCAGGTCTCCTAACTGCGAGGCAGCAGTGCTACCCACTGTGCCACCATGCCCCCTTCCACCCCCCCGTTACCAAATATCCGTATGTGATTTCCTGGAATACCATTTTTCCCTTTACCTCTGAAGCTGGATAAATGTGACATTCATTAATCTAAACGATCTGTACTGTTTCAATTAACAAAATCGAGGTGAGGCACAAAAATTACCAAACTGGGCTTGGGGCTTTCCTGGAAAACCATCTGGAGGTTGGCTCGATGTGAATCATAGAACTATATCCCCTCCTACACGCCCTCTCAAACCGCCGACCGGCTAGGTATATACTGCGGCTAGCCCAGTCAGTATTTGCACAACAATCGCTACACGAGCTGCCACGACAATGTCGGGTGAAAAAAATCAAACAGTGAGTCAACATCAATTTTCTGTAAAGCAGTTTTTGACAGACAAAAACATTCCTGTCCTCAATCATCCTCCCTATTCACCCAGTTTAGCCCCCTTTGATTTTTACTTGTTCCTGAAAATCAAAAGTGACCTCTAGGGATCACATTTTTCTTCAATGGATGACGTGAAGACAAAAACAGCAAAGCCTGTGGAGGAGTCTCAAGCAAGAAGACTTCCAGCACTGTTTCAATCAATGGACGATACATATAGAGAATGTGACAGTGTTTAGAATGCTGTAATTCATCAATAATTTTTTTTTTTTTTTTTTTTTTTACCAATCCGGTTATTTTTATGTCTCACCTTGTATGCTTAGAAAGAGAGAGGAATTCAGAGAGCCCTAATAGAAACAAAGAGAAAGTGCTCAACACTAATCATTGAAATACCTTATTTTACTTAGATGTTGTTTCTCACAATTCAATAAAAAATGAAACAATTACTCTGCCATTCAAAGTTTATTTCATATAGCAGTTTTTTCAGCAGTCACAATAAAAACTATAACAATGTGAGCATTGTAAAAGAAGGATTTTAAGAAGGTACATTTAAGGTTATAGTAACAGGTGCATTGTTAGTCAACTGCTTTCTTGTTTGAGTGGACACTTTAAGGAACCAAACAACTTGCACATTTGTATAAAATATCACTACCTTATTAAACTAAACATTTCCTAGTGGACAGGCAAATTAAAGACATTCTCTTGTTCTTTGCCTAGGAAAATGCCACCACGTCCTCTGCAGATGGACATACAAATGTGAAATACCCAACTGAAGAACTGCAAGAAAACTATACAATGGGCTTCCTTCAGCTGCTTTTCTATAGGAGTGAAAATCTTTTTTGTAAGGGAGTTACATATATCCGTTCTTTAGCACTGTGTCTCTTTGTCTGAATATCTCCACTATTAGGAGGAAAAAAATGATAAGTTGCAGTATAGCAGTAATTCAGAAGGAACATATCACCATGGAGCATGTGCTCTCTACTACATACAATATTACAAGTGTGTGGGCATTATAGATAAACATAAGCAAGAAGTCCCAGAAAACATATCTCACCAAGTCAGCTATCCAGTGTTTTTTAGACTGCTTATAGCAGTACAAGGTGATAAGAATAATGGCATCTAGTCTTGTGGTACTGGGCACAAGCAGCAACAATCTCTGTAAGGGTAGTCTGAAGACTGGCATCAGGAGAAGGCAGGCAGAGCCAAACTATGTGAGTAGTGGGCTGCAATCCATGGTGTTTTCTCAATTGATGTAATAGAATTAAAACATAGTTATCATCATTTGTCATCACGTTTTTATATTATTCATGTGCCCATTTTGAATATGAGCTGGATTGAAGTTACCTCCCCAGATATCAGATGTCTCTCAAACTTATTGTACTTTAAGATGTAATGTCATTGATTCTGGCATTCCTAGATATAATGGCTGGTAAGCTAGTTGCAGTATTGTAAAGATTATTCAGTAACTGGCAAGAAATGTAGTCGATCCTGTGCCAGAGTGTTAGTAAAATAATGTTTAAAATAGTTTTTTCTGACTTTTTCTTATGATCTCTTCATATTCTTACTGGAGCTGATTGTCAAAATAAGGAAAAGGATGCTTATAGTAAAGTCTAACTATAATAAAATGTATAAGCAAGAATCAACACAGAAATTAATATCCATCCATTATCCAACCCGCTTTATCCTAACATAGCATAAATTAAAGTTATATATTTAAAGCAGATAAAAAAATGCAGAACATACAAAAAGTGTACGGCAATCAGGATCCATTAAAGTAAACATGTATGAACATAGTAAGTGATAAGTCAGTCAGTCATCTTCCAACCCGCTATATCCTAACTACAGGGTCACAGTGGTTCACTGGAGCCAATCACAGGCAATACAGGGTACAAGGCAGGAAACAAACCCCAGGCAGGGAGCCAGCAATCACACACATCGGACATTTTAGGACTGCCAATGCCCCTAACCTGCATGTCTGGACTGTGACAGGAAACCCACAGGGAGAACATGCAAACTCCACACAGGGAGGGCCCAGGAAGCAAACCCAGGTCTCCTTACTGCAAGGCAGCAGCGCTACCACTGCGCCACCATAAGTGATAAGTAAAAATGAAAAAGAATAATAATACTACAACAATATATAATAATATAATAATGGAAAAAAAAAGACTGCGGTGGGCTGGTGCCCTGCCCGGGAATTTGTTCCTGCCTTGTGCCCTGTGCTGGCTGGGATTGGCTCCAGCAGACCCCCATGACCCTGTGTTAGGATATAGCGGGTTGGATTATGATTGACTGACTAAAAAATAAAAAACATACACAATCTACTATACCAAAACAAGTTTTTTTTTCTTATCAACTTTAAACATATAACTTTGTTTTATAGATTATTATTACTTTCTTTATTAAATCCTTATTAATTACTCATTGTTATTAGTTAACATCATCATATTGCCATTTTCTTTGTCTTTTTTCCATAGGCATTGCCATTTTGCTTGTTGGTTTGTATGGGCACCTTCTTATTGTTTAAACGTTGTAGCTAATGACATGCTTTGTGATCTATAATATCAGTGTACATTGCCTAGCATCCAAACTTTAAAATTATTACCACAAACACTAAACACTAATGTAAAGCAATCTGTAATGGAAAGGTTAACAGAAAATTTGATTTTGATACTCCATGCACTAACCCAAACATTCACTGACTCATCTCCTGTTCTTAGGCCTCTTTATGTGTCTCTTCTATGGTGTAGCACTAGAGTGGTTCAGGTCCTACTTGGCTGAGCGAACCTTTTGTGTCAGTCTTGGTGACCATGTGTCCTCTTCCACTCCTCTCTTGTGTGGTGTCCCACAAGGCTCAGTTTTAGGCCCCCTCCTTTTTTCTTTGTATTTGCTCCCTCTTGGTTTTATACTCAGAAAACATGGTGTTGGGTTCCACTTTTATGCGGATGACTATCAGATCTATGTTCCTCTAAAGAGAAAAGGCACATTTCCTGTACAGCCATTACTTCAGTGCCTTGATGATGTTAAAGCCTGGATGGCTTTTAATTTCTTAACATTCAATGAAAAAAAGACTGAGTTGATCGTTTTTGGTGGCCCCACTGAGACCCCTAAAGTGTATTTAAGTTCCTTGGCCCAGTACAATAAGCCAATTGTCACAAATCTTGGGGTCAAGGTGGATGCTGATCTTAAGTTTGATAGCCAGATTAAGTCGGTCATTAAATCAAGCTTTTTCCAGTTGAGGCAGTTGGCTAAAATAAAGCCAATTCTTTCCCGGCACCATTTTGAAACAGTAATCCATGCCTTTGTTACTACTCGGCTGGACTACTGTAATGCACTTTATGTAGGAGTCAGTGCCTCATTGATTACTCATCTCCAGAGGGTCCAAAATACTGCTGCTCGTCTTTTAACTGGCACTCGGAAATTTGAGCACATTTCCCCTGCTTTAGTTACACTTCACTGGTTGCCCGTTTCTTTTAGGATCCATTTTAAAATTCTTTTATTTGCTTTTAAAGCCCTTCATGGCCTTGCCCCACCCTATCTCTCTGAGCTCCTACAGCCTTATTCACCCACTCGCTCTCTCAGGTCAGCTGATCAGCTGCTCCTGAATGTACCAAGGACTAAGCGTAAACTTAGAGGAGGCCGTGCTTTTGCTGTAGCAGCTCCCAAGCTATGGAACGATTTGCCTCTAGAGATTAGACAGGCCTCTTCTCTGTCTGTTTTTAAATCTCTTCTAAAAACCCATCTCTTTACCCTGGCCTTTGACATCTTGTGAGAAGTTCGTTTTAGCTCATTTTACTTTTGTTGTTTTTAGCTGATTCCATCCCATTTTATATTGTTTTATTGTAGGGCTGTTTTATTTATGTATTATACCATTTTTTCTATTCTTATTTATGTGTAAGAATGTTGTGTTGTTTTACCTATCAACTAATTATTGTACAGCACTTTGGTCCTGTGCTGGTTGTTTTAAAGTGCTTTATAAATAAAATTGGAATTGGAATTGGAATTCTAAGGCACCATTACGTTAAATACAAACATATTAGTAGGGGAATGTCTCCATGCTGCTTGACCTGAACCAACAATAACATTTATTTCTATAGCAAATTTTCATACAACAAAATGTAGCTCAAAGCGCTTTATGAGACATCAAAGAGGACTACAGGTTTGTGCCATGGTTACAGTTGTTAACTCGCAATTGTTGGCACCAAAGTTTGATTTCTGGATGGGTCAGTGTGGAGTCGACATGTTTCATTAAATTCTTGTGTAACTGAAACATCCTATAATTTTATTCACAGCAACTGAGAAATTGAATTTTATGTGATAATTTTGATTACACTGTTTGTTTGATTTGCTCCTGCTATGATGACTTTAAAATTGTACCTTTGGCCTAATTTCGTAAGTTCAACTAATTCTTGGCATTTTGATTACTACCACGACTAAAATAAAATATAAATGATAAAACAGAGCACAACTAACAGAATTCCAAATAAAGCATCTGAAGAAGAAAATAAAGGTGAAGGCATGATTTGCTTTTTATCCAGAGTTTGTTTGTATAGCCAGGCTAACTCGCTGCCCTTTTCAAAGTCCTCATAAAGGCCTCTGTACGAATCCAGCTCACTCCTCAGTTCTCCAGCTATCTTCCTTATTGCTTTTGCAAATACATTTTTTTGACCTTTTGCAAGGTCATAGCCGTTTGAGCAGATGTTGATAATATCGACCCCAATAAAAACGCCACTTAAAACTCCACCGGCTATTACGGCAGACCGTGATGCAATAGCTGCTGCATCTGCAGCACCATCCACAGCTCTGCCTATAGCTGCGGCACCATCACTTGCTGCATCTGCCATTCTGGCTATGTCATCAACAAACAGAGGAACCCGTGAAGCTATTCTTACAGAAACAGAAGCTGCCTGTATAGCAGCATCAGATTTATCTGAATCTTCACTTAAATTATCAGTACTTGCATTGTCTTTTAAACGTTCAACTCCTAAAAAATCTTGTATTTCATTCAAAGCTTTGGTATATTTCTCAAGGAGTTTCTTGACCTTTTCCTTGTCTTTTCGATTAAGGACTGTCTCAGTAATCCCTGTACCTACCCCAGCAGCTCCAGCTGCTACTCCCACCCCAGTTCCGACAGCAGTGAGGATAGTAGATGCACCAAAGGTGACTGGAGCCAATGCCAGACCAATGATGCACAACACACCACTAATCACACCTGCGGTGCTTCCTGCCACACTGACAATGGCAGCATTCTTCTTCACTGTGTCCATCTCATCAGCGGTTTTCTCAATTTCTCCTAAACAGCAGCGTAGCTCCTCCTCTGTTGCCACAAATAGCATCCTGAAGGCATCAGAAATGTCTGAATATATGATATTGCGCCTGATTGCAGAATCTTCCCTATAATGAGATAAAAATACAGAAGTCTTATGAAAATTTAAAGCATTAACTTTTTTAGGGTGAATGTCGACTTTTGTCGACAGGAGGGGTTGAGGGCGAATGTCGACAAAAGTCGACATCCTGGGATAGAGGGTGACAATCTGCTGTTAATGGCGACAAAACTCACTGTCACGTCACAGGCATGCCCTCTGTGCTTGGAGGAATGTTAGACTCATTGACATGGCAACTAATCCTTGCGTGTGCGTGAGTTGCGAAATGTAAACAAAGGCAAGATGGCATCGATATCTCATGATGGAGTGAAGCAAATGCAGAAAAGAAAAAACTCAGCAGACAATGCTTTGGGTGACTTGTCTCTCTACAGTACACACTAACAATATATGTGAGAAAGTGCAGCAACAGACAATTGAAAAGGAAACACCAGTGCAACACATATTGTAAGGAGTGCAATGTGCCAATGCATGCAATTGGCTGCTTTGAGCGAAATCAGACTTTGCAAGACTTTGCTGTGTAACATGTACAGTTAGTTCCATAAATATTTGGACAGAGACAACTTTTTTCTAATTTTGGTTCTGTACATTACCACAATGAATTCTAAATGAAACAACTCAGATGCAGTTGAAGTGCAGACTTTCAGCTTTAATTCAGTGGGGTGAACAAAATGGTTGCATAAAAATGTGAGGCAACTAAAGCATTATTTTTTTAACACAATCCCTTCATTTCAGGGTCTCAAAAGTAATTGGACAATTGACTCAAAGGCTATTTCATGGGCAGGTGTGGTCAAGTCCGTCGTCATGTCATTATCAATTAAGCAGATAAAAGGCCTGGAGTTGATCTGAGGTGTGGTGCTTGCATGTGGAAGATTTTGCTGTGAACAGACAACATGCGGTCAAAGGAGCTCTCCATGCAGGTGAAAGAAGCCATCCTTAAGCTGCGAAAACAGAAAAAACCCAACCGAGAAACTGCTACAATATTACGAGTGGAAAAATCTACAGTTTGGTACATCCTGAGAAAGAAAGCAAGCACTGGTGAACTCAGCAACGCAAAAAGACCTGGACGTCCACGGAAGACAACAGTGGTGGATGATCGCAGAATCATTTCCATGGTGAAGAGAAACCCCTTCACAACAGCCAACCAAGTGAACAACACTCTCCAGGGCTTGGTAGGCGTATCGATATCCAAGTCTACTATAAAGAGAAGACTGCATGAAAGTAAATACAGAGGATGCACTGCAAGGTGCAAGCCACTCATGAGCCTCAAGAATAGAAAGGCTAGATTGGACTTTGCTAAAGAACAACTAAAAAAGCCAGCACAGTTCTGGAAAAACATTCTTTGGACAGATGAAACCAAGATCAACCTCTACCAGAATGATGGCAAGAGAAAAGTATGGAGAAGGCGTGGAACAGCTCATTATCCAAAGCATAGCACATCATCTGTAAAACACGGTGGAGTCAGGCAGTGTGATGGCTTGGGCGTGCATGGCTGCCAGTGGCATTGGGACACTAGTGTTTATTGATGATGTGACACAGGACAGAAGCAGCCGAATGAATTCTGAGGTGTTCAGAGACATACTGTCTGCTCAAATCCAGCTAAATGACGTCAAATTGTTTGGGCGGCGTTTCATAATACAGATGGACAATGACCCAAAACATACAGCCAAAGCAACCCAGGAGTTTATTAAAGCAAAGAAGTGGAAAATTCTTGAATGGCCAAGTCAGTCACCTGATCTTCACCCAATTGAGCAGGCATTTCACTTGTTGAAGACTAAACTTCGGACAGAAAGGCCCACAAACAAACAGCAACTGAAAGCCGCTGCAGTAAAGGCCTGGCAGAGCATTAAAAAGGAGGAAACCCAGCATCTGGTGATGTCCAGGAGTTCAAGACTTCAGGCTGTCATTGCCAGCAAAGGATTTTCAACCAAGTATTAGAAATGAACATTTTATCTCCAGTTATTTATTTTGTCCAATTACTTTTGAGCCACTGAAATGAAGGGATTGCGTTAAAAAAATGCTTTAGTTGCCTCACATTTTTATGCAATCGTTTTGCTCAACCCACTGAATTAAAGCTGAAAGTCTGCACTTCAACTGCATCGGAGTTGTTTCATTTAAAATTCATTGTGGTTATGTACAGAACCAAAATGAGAAAAAAGTTGTCTCTGTCCAAATATTTATGGACCTAACTGTATATGATATGTATGTGAAATAATAGTATGTGAAATCATAGAGTATGAAGGCTAATACAACATGCAAGACAGTAACATTTTTCAAAAGTAAATATTATTTGTTGATTTGATATGTTAAACAATTGCTTTGTGTAGTTTTTTTTTTTAAAACAGTTAGTTTTTGGAAAAATATTCAGCCCTGGGAGAAAAGAAACAAAAAAAAAATTAGCCCTAAAAGCATTAAAATACAGAATATCATGTGCTGATAAAGTGAATTACTGAACATTTTGCTTTCTTGCATTCCCCATCAGCCATTTACTGCAGAACACCAGTTTAAGGGGTTGTAGGGGTTGCAGTGTTTCTGGAAACACTAGACACAAGGCAACACAGGACAAGGAACCAGTCCACCCCATGGCACACTCACTCATATACTCACTCAAAAATCACAGTTTATAAGTCAGGTTAGAGCCACCAGTTCAGTTAACATGCACAAATTAAGGTGTGGGAGGAAACTGAACACTTAATTAAAAGGTTTTTCTGTGTGAGGTTTTTTGAATTTTGCATATTGTGATATGGTTTAAAGTTTATCAAGTACAATGAGATGCCACTTTATGATGTTCACCTACAATTTCCATGTGTTTGTTTAGCTATCTGGAATTATATGTAACTGCATTCAACTTTGACATAATATGAGTAACAGAAACCTATCTAAATAATAGAGATGGGCAGGAGTATAACATACTGTAGATGGTAACAGATTATTTAGGAAGACAGGAAAAACAGAAAAGTCACTATACAGTATATGATAAACAGGCTCTAGCCCCTTGTGACCCTGCTCAGGATTGAGCAGGCTTTAAAAATTGTATGGTATCATCAATCAATTAGATGATGTGCTACATCTTTGAGAGGATGTTTAGATATGACTGGACAGCACTAGGGATCAAGACCTTGTATTTGGAGAGTATTATGAAATGTACACCTTCTAATAATGCTAAAAAGGCAAGTTTAGAGGGTGATATTATAGTCATAGGGGCTAACTGTACAAAATGTGGAGCACAAAAACAGTTTTTTGATGTAATTGGCTTATATTTAAATCACCAATCAGAGGGAGACCTGACTAAATTTAGTAATTTGCAATAAGAGGAGGAGGAGGACGAGGAAGTTAGGAGCACACACTGATACAGCCCGTTGCCACACCATCCACATGACAAACCACCTCAAAATCCCAGATAAGCCCCGAGTGCAGCCATGCAATCGTCGACACCTCAGCACCACACTAGTTCAGGTGGAGTGGAACCAGTGTGAGGTTTTTCCTGGTGACTGGAGTGCTAATTCTACCACCAATCCCCAGGTTTTTCCCTGTAGGTTGGAGGGCCTACATACAGGGCGGGATGCAGATTAATGTCATACCCAGGATGGAGAAATTGCAGGTGAAGGGCCTTGCTCAAGGGCCCAATGGAGTAAAGCCACTTTTGGCGTTTACGGGATTTGAAGTATTTGCAATAATCAGGGTAGAAATGAAAGGGTAAAGGTGATTGAGCCATTATGATCTAGTGATGATAATATAATAGATTTAAAAGTGTTTTGGCAAAGTGCATATTCTAAAAAAACCAGATATATTTAATTTTCAAAAGGCAAACTTTGAGCGGGTTCAACAAAGCCTCAGTAAAGCTGTGTTTCTCAACAGTTTGCATATCCAATAATAATCAATACAACTGAATGCATTATTTATAGATACAAGTACCCAATGGGCTGTTTACATTTATTATGTGTCCCTTGATAAAACATAGTGATTGAAACTTACCTGATAATTTGCAGGATCTGAAAGTCCAAAAGAAGAGCGTGTATATTTGATTTATCCATTTCTTTTTCCTTTTCTTGTTATAACTATATTGTTCAGTTCCTGGAAGTAAGAAAAAGAAAACCGATAGATAATGACCATTAACCAAACTAATTTATGAATGACTCTTTGAAGGAAGTAAAAGCTGATAACATCAAAAAAGTCAATGATATAGCATATTAGCTCCCATTTCGAACTAAACAAAATAATAATAATAATGATATTTAAAAAAATATCTTTATGAGATATTGGAATAATTGCTATTAGTGCAAAGAATGACAAATGGTTGTGTTCCTGTACTTTTCTCAATAAAATGATTATTTGTTAACTATGCTTAAGTTCTGATTCCTAACTTTTAATACCATATTTGTTTTGCAAATAATAATAAAAAAAAAAAATCAAAGTGTGGCTGATCACAGTTATTATGAAAACAAAAGATTATTTTCTCTCTTTCAAATAACATTATTTCATAAGTGTAAATGCTATCAACTTTTCATGCCACCTCTGAAAAACACAAGACCCACCCTAAACAACCCACCTTAATTATTCTGTGTATACCTAAATTGGAGTACTGGTAATTTCAATACAAAATCAACAAATAGGACTCCCACTCTTAAGAAGAAAATTATAGAGCAAGAGTGACTCTCACTGTGAAGAAGAGGCTATGAACTAGAGATCTAGATGGTCAATTAAATATACTTGAAGAAAAAGCTTCAATTTAACTTTGATTGTATAGACCAGCTGCGGTGGGTTGGCGCCCTGCCCAGGATTGGTTCCTGCCTTGCGCCCTGTGTTGGCTGAGATTGGCTCCAGCAGACCCCCGTGACCCTGTGTTTGGATTCAACGGGTTGGAAAATGGATGGTCTGCTGGAGCCAATCCAAGGGCAGGGTGCCAGCCCACCAAGCACAATTTAGAATCGCCAATGCACCTAACCTGCATGTTTTTAGACGGAAACCAGAGTACCTGGAGGAAACCCACACAGACACGGGGCGAAATACAAACTCCACGCAGGGAGGACCCGGGAAGCAAACCTGGGTCTCCTAACCACGAGGCAGCAGCGCTACCCACCACGCCACCGTGCCACCCTCCAAATCAAACCAGTAATTGTGCTAATCGCTGGAGACTTTAACCATGTAACGCTGGACAAAACATTACCTGCCTTCTCCCAGTATGTGGATTGTAACACCAGGGGAAACAGGACTATCGACCTACTGTATGCAAATGTTAAAGACGCATACAGCGCCACCCCGCTGCCTGCGCTTGGGAAAGCAGATCATAACCTGGTTCTGCTACAGCCTCAATACAAACCAAGAGTGAGGGCGCTACCTACAACCACACGCTCATTCAGGAAGTGGTCCCCTGAGGCAGAGCAGGCTCTGAGAGACTGCTTTGGAACTACAGACTGGGATATATTCCTGGGGTCACATAGTGAGAACATTGAAGAGGCTGTTGAATGCACAACTGATTACATCAACTTCTGTATGGACATTGTAGTTCCAGTAAGAACAGTACGCTGCTATGCTAACAACAAGCCATGGGTTACAAGTGACATCAAGGGCCTTTTGAACCAGAAGAAAAGGGCTTTTAAAGGTGGTGATCAGCATGAGCTCAAGCGCGTGCAGAAGGAACTCCGAGTCCAACTCAGGGCGGCGAAAGAGCAGTACAGGAGAAAGCTGGAGCAGAAGTTGCAGAACAACAGCATGAAGGAAGTGTGGGATGGGATGAAGATTATCACTGGCTGCAGCTCGAAGCAGGGTGCCGCCATCAAGACAGACGTGGAGAGAGCAAACCAAATGAACAACTTCTTTAATAGGTTTGATCACCCTAACCCACTATCACCTCGAAGTACTGCATCCTCCAACCATCCTTCTGCTGGTACCAGCATAGGTGAGACATCCCCACCCACAATTACAGCAGCCCATGTGAGCAGAGAGTTGAAAAGACTTCGTGCCAGCAAAGCAGCGGGTCCAGATGGTGTATCGCCACGACTGCTGAAGGCCTGTGCGTTGGAACTGGGGAGTCCTCTACAGCGCATCTTCAACCTGAGCCTGGATCAGGGGAGAGTCCCAAGGCTTTGGAAAACATCTTGTATCACCCCTGTCCCAAAGGTATCACGACCTAGTGAGCTGAATGACTTCCGGCCTGTTGCTCTGACGTCACATCTGATGAAGACCATGGAGCGGCTG
>JANRMT010049829.1:13308817-13320465 GCA_026402145.1 Polypterus bichir lapradei
AAATGTGCCTTTTCTCTTTAGAGGAACATAGATCTGATAGTCATCCGCATAAAAGTGGAACCCAACACCATGTTTTCTGAGTATAAAACCAAGAGGGAGCAAATACAAAGAAAAAAGGAGGGGGGCCTAAAACTGAGCCTTGTGGGACACCACACAAGAGAGGAGTGGAAGAGGACACATGGTCACCAAGACTGACACAAAAGGTTCGCTCAGCCAAGCAGGACCTGAACCACTCTAGTGCTACACCCTAGAAGAGACACATAAAGAGGCCTAAGAACAGGAGATGAGTCAGTGAATGTTTGGGTCAGTGCATGGAGTATCAAAATCAAATTTTCTGTTAACCTTTCCATTACAGATTGCTTTACATTAGTGTTTTAGTGTTTGTGGTAATAATTTTAAAGTTTGGATGCTAGGCAATGTACACTGATATTATAGATCACAAAGCATGTCATTAGCTACAACGTTTAAACAATAAGAAGGTGCCCATACAAACCAACAAGCAAAATGGCAATGCCTATGGAAAAAAGACAAAGAAAATGGCAATATGATGATGTTAACTAATAACAATGAGTAATTAATAAGGATTTAATAAAGAAAGTAATAATAATCTATAAAACAAAGTTATATGTTTAAAGTTGATAAGAAAAAAAAACTTGTTTTGGTATAGTAGATTGTGTATGTTTTTTATTTTTTAGTCAGTCAATCATAATCCAACCCGCTATATCCTAACACAGGGTCATGGGGGTCTGCTGGAGCCAATCCCAGCCAGCACAGGGCACAAGGCAGGAACAAATTCCCGGGCAGGGCACCAGCCCACCACAGTCTTTTTTTTTTCCATTATTATATTATTATATATTGTTGTAGTATTATTATTCTTTTTCATTTTTACTTATCACTTAGGGTGGCATGGTGGCGCAGTGGTAGCGCTGCTGCCTTGCAGTAAGGAGACCTGGGTTTGCTTCCTGGGCCCTCCCTGTGTGGAGTTTGCATGTTCTCCCTGTGGGTTTCCTGTCACAGTCCAAAGACATGCAGGTTAGGGGCATTGGCAATCCTAAAATGTCCGATGTGTGTGATTGGGGTTTGTTTCCTGCCTTGTACCCTGTATTGTCTGTGATTGGCTCCAGTGGACCACTGTGACCCTGTAGTTAGGATATAGCGGGTTGGAAGATGACTGACTGACTTATCACTTACTATGTTCATACATGTTTACTTTAATGGATCCTGATTGCCGTACACTTTTTGTATGTTCTGCATTTTTTTATCTGCTTTAAATATATAACTTTAATTTATGCTATGTTAGGATAAAGCGGGTTGGATAATGGATGGATATTAATTTCTGTGTTGATTCTTGCTTATACATTTTATTATAGTTAGACTTTACTATAAGCATCCTTTTCCTTATTTTGATAATCAGCTCCAGTAAGAATATGAAGAGATCATAAGAAAAAGTCAGAAAAAACTATTTTAAACATTATTTTACTAACACTCTGGCACAGGATCGACTACATTTCTTGCCAGTTACTGAATAATCTTTACAATACTGTGACTGGCTTACCAGCCATTATATCTAGGAATGCCAGAATCAATGACATTACATCTTAAAGTACAACAAGTTTGAGAGACATCTGATATCTGGGGAGGTAACTTCAATCCAGCTCATATTCAAAATGGGCACATGAATAATATAAAAAAGTAATGACAAATGATGATAACTATGTTTTAATTCTATTACATCAGTTGAGAAAACACCATGGATTGCAGCCCACTACTCACATAGTCTGGCTCTGCCTGCCTTCTCCTGATGCCAGTCTTCAAACTACCCTTACAGAGATTGTTGCTGCTTGTGCCCAGTACCACAAGACTAGATGACATTATTCTTATCACCTTGTACTGCTATAAGCAGTCTAAAAAAACACTGGATAGCTGACTTGGTGAGATATGTTTTCTGGGACTTTTTGCTTATGTTTATCTATAATGCCCACACACTTGTAATATTGTATGTAGTAGAGAGCACATGCTCCATGGTGATATGTTCCTTCTGAATTACTGCTATACTGCAGCTTATCATTTTTTTCCTCCTAATAGTGGAGATATTCAGACAAAGAGACGCAGTGCTAAAGAACGGATATATGTAACTCCCTTACAAAAAAGATTTTCACTCCTACAGAAAAGCAGCTGAAGGAAGCCCATTGTATAGTTTTCTTGCAGTTCTTCAGTTGGGTATTTCACAATTGTATGTCCATCTGTAGAGGACATGGTGGCATTTTCCTAGGCAAAGCACAACAGAATGTCTTCAATTTGCCTGTCCATTAGGAAATGTTTAGTTTAATAAGGTAGTGATATTTTATACAAATTTGCAAGTTGTTTGGTTCCATAAAGTGTCCACTCAAACAAGAAAGCAGTTGACTAACAATGCACCTGTTAATATAACCTTAAATGAACTTTCTTAAAATCCTTCTTTTACAATGCTCACATTGTTACAGTTTTTTATTGTGACTACTGTAGAAACTGCTATATGAAATAAACTTTGAATGGCAGAGTAATTGTTTCATTTTTTATTGAATTGTGAGAAACAACATCTAAATAAAATGAGGTGTTTCAAAAATTAGTGTTGAGCACTTTCTCTTTGTTTGTATTAGGGCTCTCTGGATTCCTCTCTCATTCTAAGCATATGAGGTGAGACACAAAAATAACTGGATTGGTAAAAAAAAAATATTTATTGATGAATTACATCATTCTAAACATTGTCACCTTCTCCCCCTCCTGATCTCTACGGCGCTCCATAAGTATCTTCCATTATTGAAACCGGGCTGGAAGTCTGCTTGTTTGAGGCTCTTTAACAGGCTTGCAGTTTTTGTCGTCACGTCATCCACTGAAGAAAAATGTGTTCCCTACAGGTCAGTTTTGATTTTTCGGAACAAGTAAAAATCACAGGGAGCTAAATCGAGCAAATAGAGAGGATGATTGAGGACAGGAATGTTTTTGTCAGTCAAAAAAAAGAGAAAATTAATGAGAAATTTGACTCGCTGTTCGATTTTTTTCACCTAACATTATTGTGGCAACTCGTGTAGCGATTGCTGTGCAAACACGGACTGGGTTATTCACAGGATATACCTAGCCGGTCGGCGGTTTGAGAGGGCGTGTAGGAGGGGATATAGTTCTATGATTCACATCCGATCGACCTCCAGACGGTTTTCTAGGAAAGCCCCAAGTGCAGTCCGGTTATTTTTGTGTCTCACCTCGTATTTGTTAATTGAAACAGTACAGATGGTTTAGATGAATGAATGTCACATTTATTCAGCTTCAGAGGTAAAGGGAAAAATGGTATTCCAGGAAATCACAAATGGATATTTGGTAGGGAAAAATTAAAAATTGAATCCATGATTTAGAACTGGGGTAGGCTATTCCACACCTGAAGGGCAACTGTGGATATAGCTTTTTGTTCTAACTGTGTTTGTAGTTCTGGTCCTGTCCAAAGCTGTTTTCTGCCTTGCCTAACCAGTACTGTTGGGATAGGCTGTAGCCCCCTGAGATCTTGAATAAAATAAAATGGTTTAAAAATGTATAATAAAAAAATATAATGTAATTCTTAACTAAACTTATAGTCTAATTTAACATTAGGGTCATTAAGATGCATGAGTTCAAAAAAGCACAGCTGCAAAAACAATTCCAACGTTGCCCACTAGAAGGGGGAAAACACTGTCAAAATACCCTGACTAGAAACAAAAAAGGGCCGAAATGATTCTTAACACAATAAAAGGTTTATTTTTCACCAAAGGCAGTGCAAGCCCGAAAACTCTGAAGAGAACAAGGAGATGCCTGAAAAGGCAAGGTGATACACAGTAAATAAAGTTCCAAAACAGAATCCAAAAATTATGGTCAAAAAACAGATCAGAGGTTCAAAATAACAATAACACAGTCTCAATACGAATCCAGAGGCAAGGATTCAGGAAAATCACAAAGCACAGAAACGTAAGAAAACAGTCCACTCCTAGTGCATTCAATGAACCAAGAGGAACTATGGGAAGCCCTCCCTTAAATAAGATGGAGGGCCATTCCTGGTGGTGATTGGCAGGTAGCCCTGCCCCTTGGGGAGCCACCCACAGAAAACAAGGGACATAATAAAGGCCACAATCGCTTATAAACGAGCACAAAGAAAAATGTATACAATAAACATGAATACAAATAAATGGCATAAAATAACACAAAACAAACAAGAAACATCGCGGAGACATGCTGGCTGAGACATGACAATAAGGTTAATTACAAACTTTAAATTGCACTGTTATAAGTAAGTGAAGCTACACAAATTTATGTCATATTTCCAACTCGGCATCACATAAAGATACACAGGCTGTGTGAGAGTGCATCGTTCTTTAGTGTATGCCTTCTCTGTGTCAATTCAAACATTATTCGAATAATTTGTTGACCATTTTAGGACTCTTTATGTTTAACAAAATGTGATTACATTTTCAGAATCTTGAAAGTTAACATTTGTGCTATGATTCATTTTGACCAGCCTTTACGTTTTAAATTGATGCTTTATAATGAGCACACATTCATAAAAACAGAGGTAACTACTGTGAAATGAATAGCCTTGACACACAAAAAGGTTTGGGGCAGCCATACTTAATCCTGGCTGCAAAAAGGCAAATATGTTGCACAGTTGTGTACAGATTTGAGTCCAAAACAGAAATGAATACAAATGGAGGTTGTCTTGCTTTTAAAGCAGGTTGGCGAAAGTAATGTCATCAGGGGGCCGGAACCTGAAGTGAGTTCTTGGGGCGGGTACTGGAAGTGACGTCTTCGGGTCAAAATCAGAAATGACGGCGTCAGAATCTCCCGTGTTTAGTCTGCCGAGATAAAAGAGAAAGGTTTACTGCACCCTGCCATTACCTTGCCTGCCGTGGAATTACCTTCTTTTGGTTCATCTAGCTGCCTCCCATGTGCATGTGTGTGACACTACTCTCTGTTGTCATTTTCATCAATATCTGTTTTGTGATTAGTACAAGAATTATAAAATGTAAACTAGAAAATAGCAGAATACTTAAATGACAGTTAAGTTTCATTAAAAGTATAGGGAAAAGCCAAGCAAAATGACACCTTTTATTGGCTAACTAATAAGATTACAATATGCAAGCTTTCGAGGCAACTCAGGCCCCTTCTTCAGGCAAGATGTAATCATGAGTAGGAATGTAATTAAGAATATGAATAGGTTAGAATGGCAGCCTGCTTCTACTGAAAAAAAGTATATATATACTTCTACATAAGATACAAATCACCTTCAAATGAAATGAAAGGTTTCAGTCAAACCCTCAGCCACTGTGACTGATCAGAAATGATAGATAGATAGATAGATAGATAGATAGATAGATAGATAGATAGATAGATAGATAGATAGATAGATAGATACTTTACTAATCCCAAGGGGAAATTCCCATACTCCAGCAGCAGCATACTGATAAAAACAATATTAAATTAAAGAGTGATAACAATGCAGGTATAACAGACAATAACTTTGTATAATGTTAACGTTTACTCCTCCAGGTGGAACTGAAGAGTCTCATAGTGTGGGGTCTCCTCAGGCTGTCAGTGGAGCAGGATGGTGACAGCAGTCTGTCGCTGAAGCTGCTCCTCTGTCTGGAGATGATCCTGTTCAGTGGATGCAGTGGATTCTCCATGATTGACAGGAGCCTGCTCAGCGCCCGTCGCTCTGCCACAGATGTCAAACTGTCTAGCGTCATGCCTACAATAGAGCCTGCCTTCCTCACCAGTTTGTCCAGGCGTGAGGCGTCCCTCTTCTTTATGCTGCCTCCCCAGCACACCACCGCGTAGAAGAGGGCGCTCGCCACAACCATCTGATAGAACATCTGCAGCATCTTATTGCAGCTGTTGAAGGACGCCAGCCTTCTAAGGAAGTATAGTCGGCTCTGTCCTCTCCTGCATGGAGCATCAGTATTGGCAGTCCAGTCCAATTTATCATCTAGCTGCACTCCTAGGTATTTATACGTCTGTACCCTCTGCACACAGTCAACCTCTAATAATCTGAAATGATTATTGATTCATGGTGTAAATTTTAAATTCATGAATTGCCTATACTCACTTTTCCCATTGCAGCCTTAAATGAAGCCTGAAAACATTTCTTGCAGCAAAAGTTGTGAATTGAGAACCAAGCCTGAATTTTACACTAGTCCATTTCTATACATTCATGCAGAAGCTGACTTTCTGAAATACTGGGACAAATTGCTGGCACCAAAAAATAACACACGTCTTAGGGAAAAATACTGACCTGCCTGAAAACATATTCAAAAGAAGAGTATCCCATGATCAATAACTCTCAAACCAAACCATCTCATATATAAACATCTATGCGTGGAAGTGTGCGTGTCTGTCCTGCCCAGAAGTGCGGGGCTACAGCATGAAGCTCGAAGAAACCAACTGTGTCGCCAAAGTGAAACTGCCATCACTAATACACAAGCAAGGCGAGCACATTGGCAAAATGAAACCTCCAAGGAGACAAAAACTTGCTTAGACGCTGATAGACAACAGAGGCAAGCACAACAGCAAAACGAAACAGCAGAGGAGTCGCTAATACACAACCGATGTGATTGATTGATTGATTGAAGTGCCAGAATCCATAATTTCTAGGAGCCTGGGCTTTTTACAGTTGTCACAGTATGCAGCAACAGGCATCTGAAAGAGCGGCACCAGTGTAACACATACTGCAAGCAGTGGAATGTGGCAATTCACACCATTGGATGCTTCTAATATTACCATACCTTGAAGGACTATGCTTTGTAATAGCTATACGAATTAATTTAGTGTAGAGACTCACGGAACACAAGGACATTTGTTGTAAATTAATATTTTATGTTGATTTATGTGACAAACAATTGCTTTGCGCACTTTTCAGAAAACTGAGTTGTTTGGCAAAAGTATTCAGGCTTGGACCAAAACAGAAAAAAATAGCCCTCAAAGAGTTAACTAGTATGTGCTTTATAATGAAACATCAGGGGCTAAGTAGCATACTTAGCGTGTGTTACATGAATGATATTTCATATGCATCCCCAGAGAGCTAAGCCCTATTCCTTAGTGTGTGTTTCAGAATAAAACCAAAGAAGATAGGTAGCTTCACTTAACATTTGTTACATCTAATTCAAAGTCTATAACTATAAAAAGAATAATCAGTTATTATAAATTATTCAGACTGTGAACCTCAAAGACTCAGGTTCCATAGGCCCACAGGGAAAAGGGTTATACCTTATACAGTATATATTGACAAGCTTGGGTCACAAAGTTGCACAGGAGAGTCCAGCAGGTTTTCCGAAGAGTAGAAACTTTGTTACTGTTCTGCCAGTTACAAACACAAGTCTCTTACAGAGGCGATCCGTTCTCACAAGGAACAGCTGACGCCTCGGCTCCGACTCCTGGTCAAAAGAACACAAAGTCTTCTTCGTCAAGGGGATCCAGCAGGCCAATAGCAGCAGTCGGAGCAGAGGGAGTCTGGGGGAAGAGAGACAGAAGAGTGAGAGACCTCAGAATGGCCGCAGCTCGATCTTTTATATGTTCGTGGCCCTGTGCAAGGAGCACATCATCCGGCAAGCCAGCAGCTGCTCCCACAAAGAGGTACTGAAAGAGTGTGTTTCTTTTTCATTGAAAAACTGTTTACGAAGGGGTTTCTGAAGGGGTTCCGTGTCCCCCTGCGACAGTGATCACAATATATATTAATGCTCTCAATAATAAAGTCAAAGATCACACGTTATTTACAATTAATTACTGTAATTAAAAATGTATTAGCTAGCAAACCCTAAAGTATATACAGTAACTGAAATAATATAATTGCAAAAATGCTGCATAGGGTGGGCAATAGCTAAGAATACAGATATATGCGTTTTAAGAGAATATTCCAAATTGCTCATTTTGTTCCAATCTCATTATACTCTATTTTATAGCAAAAGGCAAGCTACTTTACTGTACAAGTTTGTAACACCAACTTAAACAAAGACTGTGATACAATTACGTGATTGGATGTCGAGTAGGATGTGCTCCCACAAAACACAAAAGAGAAAAAGAAAAATGTACATCCAAGGTGATCAAGGCCACACAGACAGTGAGTTGGCCACTCTTTAATCAATCGAGTGTCCCAGATTATCCGATGGCCACATATGAAACTGGGTGGCCCCTCAAGTAGGAATGACTCACCCGACAAAATGGGGACAGCCGATCAGAGCTGCCAGCCCCTGCCACATGAGTTTGGGTCCCTGCCCCTGTTGTATACAACAAGGGTAACCTCTGTCTAATCAGGGAGACTCACATGAGTATGTTGAACAGGAAGTGGAGCGAGTCTTACCTGTTTTAAGGAACACTGTAGATGGTGTTTTCATTGTAGGAAAAGGGGCATCAATGTTGACATTGTCCCACATGGTACTCCTGTGTGTGGGGACCATCTTGGGGACTAAACTGGACATTGAATGTTCCCACTGGTTGTTTCTTTTTATGTTGCAGAGGTTATGCTGGGGATGTGGACTCTGGATGTTGTATAAATCCATTCATTCATTCATTTGCAAACTTACTTCTTCTAATACAGAGTCAGCGAGAACCAAAGTCTATCAGACCAAGAAAGTATTGTCCTTTGACATGGCAGTAATCCATCACAGGGCATACTAACTTAATTTTCATGACTGATGCCAATAAATCAGTGCATGCTGCCAGCAACAGAAACAAGGCAGGAACGAGCCGAGGAAGTCAAGCTATCATTAGATTTGTCAAGTTTAATTTATTATTTATTTTTATTCATTTACACATTCAGAGCATTGCACATATATTTACAAGTACCATGTATTTTAAATTAAACACAATTTAACAAATAATAAAACACAAAAACAAAAATCAGATGAACACAATAGTAGATAATATTCACATAGTTGTCTAAAAATATTAGTATACTATATAACCAAAAATATTTTAGTTATATTTTTAAAGCAAATAAAAAATACTTAGGCATTAATATACTACATTAATAAAATGCAAATAACCAGCCAGCCTTCCAGAACCTGTCTGAGTATTATATATTGTACTATGGTTCATGTAAATATCAATGAATTTAATAGAATAAGATGAATATGGTGAATGTCTGACTTTGGCTTTTCCCAACGGTGATGTCATCATTTTTAAGATTCTTTGCTGGGGTCAAAAAACAAAAGACGGTAGTGGTGCTCACCGCAGGGAACCTTGATCAAAGGTTCAGGAAGTCTGGTTTGAGCAAATAAGAGGCATTGACTTAGTTCACATCTGTCTGGCTTCATTTCTGATTTGCTCTTTAAGAGTTTTGGGTTTCCCTACAGTGATTAGAGCATTATCAGATAAAGTGTGACATGCAGATGAACTGTTTGAACCTGCCAGGAAAGTTCAAGATCACTTAAACAGCTTTGGCATTTACATTTACAGTACTATGCAGTTTTTCATGTTTTGGTCTGTAATTTAACTGTCAGTGGGAGATTATTCATTATGTTGTTGTCTTGCAAGAAATTGAATTGGTGTCCTTTAATATACTAGTGTTTTTCTTAAGATATTAGAGTGAATGTGTTATCTTTCTCTGGAGCAGCGTTCAAAGTAATTTAATACTTCATACTCGCCAGAGTTCTGAAATCTTTTAAAGTAAAGCCGATATCAGCATGTATTGTCCTTTATGTGAATCAGAGACACTTTCCAAGCTATCCAAGGGTGCCTAAAGACTTACAAGTTTACAAGATTTTTTTTTTCTTTTACAAGTTTTTATTTTGAGAGAATAATTTTGGTTTAGTTTAATTTTAGCTTAAAAAACCCCATGTGATGAAAGTTAAGAAATTCATGTTGTGCCTACCTAGCAAAGGGAGTGCTCATAAATAACTTGGTGAGTCTCTTTTTTCTCCTTCATTCTATATATAGTTTTTTTGTGAATATTTTATAAAATATGTGTTACATGTGTTTGTACCAGCATCCATCTATTCAAGGAAAAAGCTGTTTTCATTTTAATTTTCAGATTAGCACTTACTTCATACCACCTTATGAAAGTAAGTAACCTGCACAACCAGCATTCATGTAATATGTATTTAAAAATATTCTGCTCAATGAAAAGGTCCATCCTTCATGAACAGAAATCACATGCTTTGTAAAAGGGTGAAGTGATATTTGAATCCTATCTCAGATTTGCTAACAATAGGAAAATCTATCCTATGTATTCTTCGGTGTTAGTTATTTGTTTCCCTGGTAGCATGTGTTGTGATCTGAATCAGATATAATCAAGGAAACAAAGGTTGCAACTAAGAAATAAGCTAGAAAAGGGTATTGTAAAAAACAAAGTTTATTAACATGCAGGGGTGAGATACTGAAAGAAATGAAAATACAAAATAAATTAAAAAAATAAATAAACAAGAACACAGATGAAAAACAGACCTTATAAATCAATGAACATTGTGAAAATACTCTAAATTGTTGTAATGCTCTAACAGGCTGGTCCTGAGCTTTGAGTTCTCTTGTGGTAGACCACATGGCCTCACTTCAGTTTGTCTATTGGACAAACATTGAGTGGAAGATGCAGTTATCTGTCTGCTTCACAAGGCTGAACAAAGCTGGCAACACTGTGAGGATTCTGATTTTTCATTTCTCCAGTGCCTTCAGTACCATCCAGCCATCCCTGTTAAGGAGTCAGCTCAGAGATATGCAAGTGTATGAGCACATGGTGTTCTGGATAAAGGACAATCTGTCAGGCAGACCACAATTTGTGAGACTTATGGATTGTTTTTCTCATACAGATGTGAGCAACACTGAAGAACCACAAGGAACAGTCCTGTCTCCTTTTCACTGTACACCTCAGACTTATAAATAAAACATCAAGTCATGCCACTTATAAAAATTCAGATGATTCTGCATTAATGGGGTATATTGATTAAGATGAATGGGACAGAGAAGAGGACTCAAGTTGAGAACTTTGTTTCTTGGTGCAGAGAGAATTGTCTGCAACAATATCTGCAAAACTAAAGAACTGGTTACTGACTTTCACCATTCCAAAAAGTCTCTATGTCCAGTCACTACTCAAGGAGCGGATGTAGAAGGGGTGCACTGCTAAAAGTATTTGGGAGTCCACATCAGTGATAGGCTGAACTAATCTCATTAACACAGATGAGCTAAAGAAGAAAGGACAAATCAGGCTCTTTATCTTAAGAGACTGTGGTCATTTAATGTCGGTATCAACATCCTCAACATCTTCTATAACTCTGCGACAGCCAGTGCAATTTTCTGTGTTGTGGTATGCTGGGCTGGTAACACCATTTCAAGAGAAGCCGACCAAATCAACAAACTAATTAAGAATGCAGGCTCAGATATGGAAAACAATCTGGACCTCCAGGAGGAGGAAGTGGAGGAGAAAATTCAAATAAAACTGAGTACCATTATAAAAAATGCTGCACATTCTCTCTCTGACACCAACACTGAGGATTTTCAGCCAATGAATTTTTCAGCAAAAGTGTATCAAGAAATGTGACTGGGGCTCCTTTACACCAACAGCAATGTGGCTGTTTAATGACTCACTGGGGCTGTGACTGCCAAGTCAGAGGTTTTCTTATAGATAGATAGATAGATAGATAGATAGATAGATAGATAGATAGATA
>JANRMT010049829.1:13325091-13340167 GCA_026402145.1 Polypterus bichir lapradei
ATTTGCGCAAATCCGAGACAGAGGCTGCTGCCCGAGGGGAAGGGGGGAGGGGGAGGGGCCCTCCTCACTCACGCACCAACCTTGGGCGTACCTTAGATCCACCTTGCTAGCGAACTAGAGAACTACTTAACGGATTTAGATCTGTTTTTTTTTTCTAGAATTTACTTGAACATTTATTTTGTGACTTCTCTCATCATGCTAAGAATCAGAGTTCACTTGCAGGAGTGACATATTTGTGCTAATACATGACAGAGGCTGCGGGCTGAGGGAAGGGAGTGACGTCAGGAGTGGGGAGTCAGCCTACCTCTGCGTTTTGGAGGGTACCTTGCCTTTGCTCAGCTAGGGACACCTTTTTGTTTATTGATTTTTAAAGTTTGTTCTGTTTCACTAATATGCAGGCGGAGCCATAGGGAACGGCTAGTTGTTTTATAAAATCACAAACAATAATAATAATAATAATAATAATCAATATTAGGGTGAAACTTCCAGTTATACAGAAACTGCATGTGTCAAAGCATTTCAGTCTTAACTAATGTTTACAATTTTATGGGGTAAGCATAGTTCAGTTAAACACTGTTATGGCACCACACAGTATCAGGTACATACCATTACATTGCAAATATGCAGGAAAAGAGAGGATCATAAAGACACACAAAAATTATATCTAAAAGGCAAATTTTATTTTATTTAGAAAGTTCACAAAGTGAAGAGAAGGTAGGGGGAAGGTGGTGCTATAGAAAAGAAAAAGATACATCATAAGCAAAATAAATATATAACCCATACCCAGTAATGAACAAAATGATTCATGCAAATTTGAATTTTTAGCAAAACAAAGAGATTTGTTTCATTAAAAAAAAAAATAGATAAATTGTGTTTCATTCAACACATGGATTTTCATCTCATCTGCACCTGTTTTTTTCATTGTGAGCAAAAGCGAGGCATTATTTATTATGGTCCAGAGTACTGAAATTTGGGCATGTGACTTTACCTGCATACACTTCTCTGCTGCTAAAATATTAATATATGTCTAAAAACATATTAATAATTATAATTATTAATTATTATTATATATAATTATATATATGGCCTCAATTAAAACTGTAGCATTTTCTTACTCGTTTTACACCTGTGTGTTTACAGAAAATATAATTTTCTATGTATAAAATATAATGTAAGTATGCTTGTAGTATCCAATTTCTTTCAGAAACATTTGATTAGGCAGCAAAAACTCTTTTACACAATTGTGCTTGCTGATAACATTTCGAAATGAGTTATTATTGTTTCAGAAAGAAATGGGAAAGAACCCACACAAGGACAGAGATCACCAGGAAACCCGAAATAAAGCTGCACTTTGACTCAGAACCTGTTTGCAGGTCTTTAATTCCAGGGTTTACAAAATGCTTTTCAGAATGCATGGTCTTGAAGACTGCATAAACGCAGATACACATAAAACCAAGTAAATAAATATAATGAGAAGATCTGACAAAATGATAATCAGTTTGATGAGCACATCTTGATAAGATTCTACAATGTAGCTCACGGTGTAACTGCACATAGAGGGAATGTTGATAAGCGAGGTTCTCCACGTTTTCAAGGTCATCTTTGAAAAGCTCCCCGACATCCCTGCGGAAGTTCACCATATAAGGAGCCACCTCTTTTGCCATTCTAATGAACATATGGACTTTCTTTTCATTCATTCCTTCAGGGTACTTCAGTAACTTGTTTGCCCTACAAAAGACTGCAGGACATGTGACAGACAGCTTCTCAATGGCCTCAGGTACCTCTCTGACCCCTGGCATACTCTTGAAGATGTTGTCTAAAACTCTTTGAAGCTTCTTCCTTAACTCCTTTTCTGTGTAACACTTTAGGTTGGGTGTCAGCTTGTACTTCATGAAGGTCTTCATTGACTTTGCCTGCATTGCATCTGCCAGTGTTCTGTTCAGATTTCTCACACCTTCCAAAATGTCTTGAATCTCAATCTTTTCATTTTCTTGTAATTTACACCATTCAGAAAAGTTGTTTTCATATTTTTCTATTAGTGTAATATAATTGAAAGTATCATCTACATAGTTTCTCACAGCCTCAGCCAACTCCACCCTGTTGGGAGACAGAAGAGGAAGTCATGTTGGGTTTATCATAAGACTGCACATTTCTGTTTCATGCCTGATGGAAGACACCTCAAGACTGAAAACTCATGAGGACTAAAAGAATGGGAGCCACCTTTGGGACAGTGGAGCTCAGTGGCTGCAGGTTGTTAGGCGTGAAAGTTGTGGAGTTTGTTTTACAGATTTATTGATGCGTCTTTTTAAAAGTAATCTAAATTGAACACTTTCATTTTAGATAGATAACTTTAGTTTAGTTGTTTTTGTAAGTTATACCATATAAGATATGTAAAAGCATTTGGATTGATTTGAAACATTATTTTGATTACCAATTCAATTTAACAGAAGGGTATAATTTAGTTGTTTGTCTTTGCTTATATTAGCATAAAAATGAGATTTTACTCTTGCTATATTAGTTTAGCAGAAATTTTGTAGCTTTCTTTCTTTCTTTCTAATGATAGTGACATGGGTTTGGAAATATATAAATAACAGTTCCCTAATGATCTCTCTGCTGCTATAGAGGCTGCCCGTCCTTTACTTTCTTCCGGGTTTGTTTCCTTTCCTGGCTGGGATGTCCGTCCAGCCCGAGTGGCATCTACAATGGCTACATTATAACTCTGTGGCAGTTGGTTCAAATGTTTGTCCAGTGAGTACCTCGGTATTGCTTTACAATATAGAGTGTCTATATGGTTCTTCCACATGTGTTTTTCTCACCCACTCCAAACCTTGATGTAGGGGAGCGCTCTGTGATTCTTATAAGTTTGCAAATCTTTTATTTAATTTTTCATGAAAAACTGCTCATATAAAGATACCTATGATATAGTTAGTTTTTTATCATGTGGAGAGTTCAATTATGTTACTGATATTTACATTTGACTTCATTTAAACATGGCAGAAATGATTTAATGTCTTATTTTTATACACTACTTTTTTATATGAATTTTGGAAGGTCTATTATTTGTGCTTTCCACCTTGTTTGCATCACAAGATTACAAGTACGTGGCATGCAGAATTATTATTGTGATGATATAAAGGTCAGCATTAGTTGTGGATACTTTTAAAATGCACATTATTGCATTTTGGTTTTTTTTAATTTTTGGGTTATCATACTTTTGGCAAGGTTTTCTTTTGACTTTGAAAACTTTTTTACAGTTTGGTACTTATTTATTAAAATGAAGAACTTAGTAGAACATGTCTCTTGATTATGAGTTTTGTTTAGCTATTAGAGTTTCGGAGCTTCGTTTAGTCCTCCTGGTTTAGACCCTTGGTTAAAATTTAGACTGCATTTCATCTTCTGGGGCCTCATGCATAATGCTGTGCATAGAATTCGCACTAAAACATGGCATAAGGACAAAAGCGGAAACGTGCGTATGAACAAAAAATCCAGATGCATAAATCTGTACGTTCACCAACTTCCACATTCTTCCACTCCATAAATCCCATTCAGCATAAAAAGTAATGCTTGTGCACGCGGCTGCTGTCCCACCCCCTCTCCTCCCAGAATTACGCCTCATTGAATATGCAAATCAATATAAATAGCCCTTAAGCTCAGCATTCTATGAAAAGACAATGGCAAAAGCACGGGGGAAAACAGAAGAATTTCAGCGAATACCAAGTGGAGGCAAGGAAAAAGGTACTATTTGTTGGTATAAACAGTGGAATAAACAACAAAAAGAAGTTAATCGAGTGACATAGAGTGTCAGAGAAACTCGAAAGCTCAAGTTCACAAAGTCACACACTGCTTGAAATAAAAAAGAAGTTGTCAGATATAAAAATCGCCGTGAAATAGCCCATTGTCTGAGTGTCATATGGAAGTGACTTATTAGGGTACAGAGAAAAAAAAAAAAAATAGACACACAGTGGGAAAAAAGCTTGAAATGTCAACTTTAATCTTGAAATTACCACTTTAATCATAGTTTATTAGTTTATTTTGTCATTAAAGTAGAACATCATAAACTTCATCTTTAAATCGTTTAATTTACTAGTTTCTCAAATACCATCATAACTAAAGTAGCATGTTAAATACTTTGTTTTGTATGTGTTCTTCTATGTGCTCAGTGTGTGTGAATCACTACGTGCTTCTTAAATGGGCTTTCTCTTCCTCCAACAGGACACAGAATCCATTACATTCGTGATATTACAGCACTCTTAATAATTAAAATACTGAGATGTATACGTGATATCATTTTCATGATGACAGGAGTTAAAGCACGTTATTGAACATGGGAACACGGTGACGCAGTGATTGTTCCTGCCTCACGCAAGATGTTTGCTGCACCGTGTGCGACCTTCGATGAAATACTTTATTGTAGCAGTACTGTCTCTTTTAAATGTACTAACCTCCAAATCCTGTCCTTCCTTTTCTTTCTCCAAGTAATCGCCACACAATCAGCTCTGTAATAGTCGTTAAGCCATCTGTAAGCTTAGAACACCGATTCTTCAAAACTTTTAAGGAACATTGAAATATCTTCATAGTACGTATTTAATTATTCTGTCCATCTATCCTTCCAGTATCGTGTCAATCCCAGCAAGAATACTGCGCGAGGCAGGAACAATCCCTAAACTAGCTAGTGCTGCGCCACTGTGTCCTCACGTTTAATTATTAACAATATAGATTATTTAAATGATGTTAACATTGTATCTGTATAATGTAATAAACATATTTTGCTGCATTTAATCTTAAAAATGATATCATCATCATATGTAAATACGCGCTTTATAAAGTGGCTCAGGTTGTGCAATATTATAACTGTATCGCAAGTTTACAGTGAAGTAATTGTACTTATAAGTACTAACAGTTCTACATGGAGCGCTTGATGGACTGATTGAGTGAGTTTAGACATCTTGGGATGAAACTGTTTCTGAACCGCGAGGAAAGGCTCTGAAGCATTTGTTGTATGAGAGCAGTTAAAATAGCGCATGGCCAAGGCAGCGTGTGCTTGATGCTGTATACCGATAATTCTCTTTCCAATCAGCTGCTGTACAGCTGTGATTCACACTCAGATACAGTGGGATAAATAGTCTGAGTGGTGCAGTGAGTGTAACAACGATAAAGCAGCTATGGTATTTAGAATAGTTTGACCATTCTGTGAACCATTATATTGTTACAGGTTAATTACAATCAGATGCCTTAAACTAATAAACAATATGCGGTTAATTTAAGTGTATTTATAAAACCGTGTCTGGGATGTGCATCTAAAAAAGAAAGGGAAACCACACTGGATCAAAAGTACTGCTTTGACGCTGGGTGCCGCCAGTTTGCAAAACCGAGTGGAGAACTTTCGTATGCCAGGGTTTTAGCTAGTGAAAATATGCGTGGCTTTACGCCAAGTTTAGGTTTTATACATCGCGATTTGACCTTGGAAACGGGAGTACGCAACATTTTTGTACGTACGCACCATTTATACATGAGGCCCCTGGTCCTTTCTTAAATCTGTCCATCCACTGCCTAATTTCCATCCTGCCAGAAGAGTGACAGACGAGGATTCTATCAGGGTTGATCCTTTTGTTGAATTTAACACTGTTTAGGTTCTGGTTATTCACTACCTTGCAGTGAGAAAATGGGACTGGAAAAATGAATTGATAGGCATTTAAGAGTGGTTATATTTTTGTTCTTGATTACCGTGTTCCATTGGTTATAATAATGTTTGTTTCATTTTCCTTCTGTTATCCCTGTTTTTTTCTGTGTTGTGACACACAGGGTGTTGAGGATTACTACAACGAGTAGGATGAGGGGATTATAACCTAAAACCACAATTGCTTCTAGATGTATAAGTGGTGTCATGTGACATCACAAGTGCGACATCATGGTCATGTAACCAGTCCTAAGACATCACATAAATAATGAAAATCGAGACTGTAGAAATAGTGACTTTATTATTTCCTATTCAATACAGGGTTTTCCAAATCTAATTATGCAGATCCAGATCATCTGGTTGACTTTGAATTATGTGGGGATGATTCCAGTTTGACGCGAATATGATTCTTCATGTCGCCAGTTCTCAGACTTCTCGATGGTCCAGGATTTTTTGGGTGATCTTCTATGTAATAAACTTAATAAGTTATAGTGTAATGAAAACTGCATAATTAGATCTGGACCACCCTATACATAAAAGAAACATAAGAATTAAATCTTCTATATGTAAAAATCTTTATTAAAGCAAAAATACCTGCATATTAACTACATTCTATTACAGATGGCATGAAGAGTCACATTTCTTTTTAGAAAGGTGGTGAGACTTTGAACATGACCTTTAGAAATACATTTCTGAAGGAAACTGAGCCTTGCAGGTGAAGATTTGTACAATATAATAATGTATTTGATGAGCATCACAAGCCAAAAGTGTAAGGACAATCTGGGAAAGCAGAAGCTTAAAGTGTAGCCATGACAGGCAACATAAAAATGTCTAGATTATATTGAAACCACTAAACCAGTGGTGGTGTGCGAGTTTGCGTTCGGGCGATGGTTGTATTGTGACCTGAAGTTTAGTTTACAGGTTGTGTTGTGTAGTTTGGGTGCCACCTACTGACTCTGGGAGGCCGCTGGGTTTGACTCTGGGGTGCTATGCATGTGCGCTTCTCGGTGCTGCTGGCCTCTGGCATCCGTGCACATATAAAACCTTCATTTAGTAATATAGATCCACTATCAAAAAAGAACCAAAAAAAATCAAGTAGTAGTTTAGAATTTGGAAAATCACGCATAAACAAGCAAAAATAGTCAAAACACAACACAGAACAAGGTCTAAATTTGAAATACAAAACATTTAGTATGCCAATAAATAGTGCTACATTCAAATAAGATTGAGCACAAGGAACGATCAGACTCTTTTCATATTGAGAGCAGTAGAGATGTGCAGAAGATTTTTTAAATGGCCAGGTATACAGAGTCACTATGAAGGCCTTTTACATGGAAGGTAGTTACATCAATTACCAAAACCAAGCTAAAATAGTAGTCAAAAGCAAACCAAAGGCTAAATCAGAAGGTGATTCTAATGAATACTTTACAAATTAATCATGGGTGTTTCCTTTAAGGATCTTAACATTCATATTTTACCATTTTTTTCAAGTGTTTCTGTGATGACCAGCCAGAGAAGCATTACTGGTAAAAGGCAGTGTCCCTGACAATAAAATGGCAGCTTTCTTGAGTAAAACTTCAAGAATGGAGGTGTCCATTGAAAAGTCAATACACAAAGTTGTTATACAATTACAATACCATACGTTACTAAAAAGTGCATCAAATGTAAATCCATCCATCCATTATCCAACCCGCTGAATCCGAACACAGGGTCACGGGGCTCTGCTGGAGCCAATCCCAGCCAACACAGGGCACAAGGCAGGAACCAATCCCGGGCAGGGTGCCATCAAATGTAAATGAAACTGAGAAACTACTAATGCATTCTGTACTTGTTATCTGAGCACTAATGAGCAGTGCTTACTTTTTTTCTCCCCTTTCTCTTCCCAGTATGTGATTCCTGCTGAGGAACATATCTAGATGTGTGTAACCAAGAGTAAAAATTGCATGAAATACCAAGACCAGAGCCCAGAATCCTTTGTAATACCAAACACACCGTGGTGGTTATCCACCAGTGGGAAATAAACTGCTACTCCAAATATTTGACATTAGCAAGCTTTAAATCTTCAAGAATGCGTGTTATTATAAAATACATCAAATGTAAATAAAATAGAGAAACTACTAATGCATTCCTGACGTGTTATTAGAACACTTCAGCTGCTTTTATTTCCCATGTTTGTTTTAGCTGCTTTGAATTTTTGATGTTTTGTTTTGCTTAGTGTTAGGGTATTTTTGGCATTTTCAATTCTGTGTTTACGGCACTTGCTTAGCACTGAGTCACAAAGCACTACAAAAACAATACAGAACTCCAGATTTGGGAAGTTTGTCAATCCAAATGTCATAAGGTTACTGAATAGTCACTCATACTAACCAACAGATGATTGTTTCCTTAAATATGATAAATTCATCCAACCATCCATTATCCAACCTGCTATAGCCTAACTACAGGGTCACGGGGGTCTGCTGGAGCCAATCCCAGCCAACACAGGGCGCAAGGCCGGAAACAAATCCTGGGCACACACACACACACACCCCCACACACCAAGCACATACTATTTAGAATCAATTTAGAATCGCCAATGTACCTAACCTGCATGCCATTGTCATTTTTTTTTGTTGTAGCTGTTGTAATACTATCACTAATCTTTAAGAGACATGTAAGTATGTATTGCATTGTGCCGTGTACATCATTTAAAAACGCTCAACTTGGAAAGAGGTATGGGATTGTTTCACAAGTAGGAATTAGACAATTCAACTGAATTAACTGGGGTGACATAGTGGTGTGGAGGTTAACAAAGCTACTTCACAAGTCCAGAAAAATTAAAATTCTGAACTCCTCACTGTCTGTGCACAATCTATAGCGTGACTCTAGACATTCCACTTTACCTTCAAAATACTGGTGGATTATGTTATTGATGATTGATAATTGTCAAATACTGTATGAGTGTTGTTGTGTCTGTCAGTGAGACTCCAATGGACTGGCATCATGCCCAGTGTCTGCACCTGCCTTTTACTTCCTTCTGAGGTGGAGGCACCACCTCTTAAATTTTTTTAATGGAATAAATAGGTTTTGACAATTAAACAATGAATGAAACAAGCAAGTGATTTTAACAGAAGCATCTTTATATGAAGCCTTTGCGAAGTCGTTGTATTGTCAATTGGTTTGCATGGTGTTCCCCAGAGACACTAGGTTGCTCCCACGGCTTACAAATAAAGTGTCACACACATGTGCATAGGAGGGCGCCAAATGAACCAAACAAAGGTAATTCCACGCTAGGCCAGGGGGTGGTGGGGTGCACTAAACCTTCCTCTTTTATCTCTGCAGACCAGATACGGGAAATTCTGCCTGGTTCAGCCTGACGACATCACTTCCACCTTTCTACCTTAAATACAAGACAACTTTCCTGTAACCTCAGTTCTGTTTTGGACTCGACTCTGTACACATCTGTGCTACCTATTTGCCTTTTTTGCAGCCAGGCTTCAGGTATACAGGTGGCTGCCCCAAACCTTTTTTGTGTGTCGAGGCTATTTATTTCACAACAGTCAGATTGTTTGTCAGTGTTCAAGTGTCTTTATGTTGGTTGTACATTTGGGACTGGCACTCCTCTCATGACTCACCATGACAAAGTGCTTCACAAAGCAAAAAAAAAATAATCCAAAAAATACATTGGCCAATTCAACTTAAATTGCAAGGAAGCTAACAAAAAATAGACTTCTAAGAAGATATTTTGTGAATGTAAAAATGGAAAGATGGCTAGCTTTTAAAAAATGTGTTTAGGATATTGATGGCAGGATACACCTGGGCACTTATATTAGAAAGATGGCTCCCGCTTATCACAATATTGGCTTTGTTTTTTATGAAATTACTGATTCTTTGGATCCCAGCTTAATAGCATATTTCTCATTTCTTGGTAGCTGAACTCTTACAGTGGTCAATAACATTTCTATATGGATGTCTCTTACAGACTACATCAGAACAAATATAAGAATTAAAGACAATTAACTTTACCTAGGCACTGGATACAACAATGTATTTTAATTATTGTACAATATAAGATGGCGGTTCTCAACCTGTGGGGCGCAAAGTAACAAAAAAGGGGGGCGCAAAGATGTGAAAAAAGAAAACAAGAATCAAAAATATGAAAAATCCACCTATTGAAACCAAAACAAATTAACTTAAACTACATTCGGATACTAGCAAAATAAATATAGAGTTAGATAAATGTCGATAAAAGTATAGGTATAATAAAACTTGTAGCGGTGTATCGGCAGCAAAAAATATAGGAATACATTTTATTAGGGTTTCAAAAAAACGTTAGGGGGGCGCGATTAAAACTGTTCTGAAAACTCGGGTCGCAAAAGGTTGAGAAACGCTGATTTAAGACAATTTACTTTATACAAGAAGCCCTCATGTAGTTGTTAGTATGACTGGCTATATCCCAGTCTTAACAAGTTTTTTCAAAATAATTACTTCCACTTCTAAAGCAGCTGTTTCAGTTTGATTAAGTATTATTTTCAGACATGGCATTACAGAGAACTGATGCTGTTCTTTTAGAAGTATAAACTGCAGAATCTCAGTAATTACAGCAATCGTAGCAGAGATAAGCTCCACTATCCAAATCTGCTTGAGTAAAGATTTTGAAGTTTCATTAAAGTATCATCAGATAAGTATTATAGATAACATAATATAATTCTCTCAGACACAGGCAATCTTGTTCATGGTTTTGTGGAACTTTAGTAGCATTCTAACATCCTTGGACACAAGAGACCAATCCTGGATGGAGTGGCAGTTATAAAATACATTCACGTAAACATACATAAAGGGCTAATTTAGACTGAAATTCTGTGATGACCAAAAACACACAGGGGGAACTTGGAGACTTCACGGAGACAGAGTCAAGGGTCATTAATTAAACCCAAGATGCCTGTTCCATGAGGCTGTAATATACTGTAGATCACTGCTACACTTTTTTCCCCATACAGGGTTATTAATAGTTATGCATTAATAGATAAAAAATGTGATATACTGTACACTAAACTGGGAAAAAGTTTCTTATAGATTGAACAGTGCAACTTACAGACAAGCACATGGGCAGATGAAGATGCCACACTGACTTAAAACTTATCAGATAAACATTACACAATCACATACACAGCTCCTGTAAAAGTACTCACCCCCTTGGAAATGTCAAAGTCAGATTCATTAAACCATTTCATGGTGGCAAGAATACCTTTATTGATACATGTGTGTGGAGCAACTTGATACATGGAAGAATATAGCTCAATTACAACTGTTGATTATACTTCTTAAGTACACTATTAATTTAAGATGAAAGTGATTAGGTTCATTCCTCTTGTTCTTGCAATTTACTGATAAATGGACCCTCAATGTCAGAATTCTGCTACACTGGTTCTCTTATCAATATTTACTGTAACTTTTTGCAAAGGTAACAGTGGGACTGAGTCACAGATCAATAGACTTTCATTAAAATGCCTTTTATGAATGATAAAGACAAAGGATAAATAGTTAACAGCTACAGCTAACAAGGATGTAAGTCATTCAGTATGATCAATATATAATTAAATACTGAAAATCACATTTAACAGTAAAAATCAACTCTCACAGAAGTGTTCACATTTTATTATTTTACAGCTTTTAATTACAGTGAGTTTAATTTGGGTTTTTTGACAACATGAAAGGGCACTTTATTTCCAATGCCAATGTGAAAACCGATCGGTGCAGATGGATCAGCGTCAAAAAAGCCCAATGCAAACCACTGTAATTCAACGTTGTATAACAATATAATGCAAAAACTTCCATGGGGTGAATACTTTTTATAGGCAGTGTACTAATCAGTTTACGAGACATTTTAAATTTAAATAAACAGAGAAAAAAATAAAGTCTTACTCTGTTTCCTCGTTTGTCGAGTTAACTGCAGTTCTCAGTGCTTCACTTCTGTGTTGCGCACACATTTCCAAACATTACAGATGAATTCACCTAAAATAGACAGTTCATTAAATACAAGCTAAAAAGCTACCATGAAAGTTGTATTAAATAACAAAAAGATAAACTCTGCTAGAAAAGCCTGAAAAAGTGGAGTTTATTTCTGATTCAAAATCAAGTTTAAGTGAAACTGAGGCAGAAAAATTAAGTATTAGTTTTAGGTGGACTCAGCAACTGTGTGCAGCTTACCAGGGGCAAGAGTTTCTCACATCACCCAAAGAGTGGACCAGTTACTGGTGAGAACAAGTGCAGGGCCTCATGTTGGAAGAAATAAAATTGGAGACCCTATTGCATACTTCTTGCACAAAAAATTCAGGGAATCTTAAAAACAAGTTGAATCAATTATTTCTTATGAGATAACTCTAGAACCAGAAAAAAACGACTACACCATCAGAACTTAATACTCTTGTCAGAATGTGTGGATGAAGGTGTGGTGCGAACAACAAAGTATTACTTTTCACAGTCGCAGGAAGGCCTTTCAACTGAAACACTTCCAAGATGGGCTACATCTACAAGAAAATGGGAAAAATATTTGAGGAACAATGATCTTCAGAAAAGTGTACTACACAAACATTTAAACTCTGACCAAAGTACATTAAGTAACTTTGCATTTATAAAATGCTTACTTCTTCAAGCGAGAAGCCTTAGAAACAAAATACATGAACCAGGGGCAACAGTATTGGTCTAAGACAGTGGTTCTCAAACTGTGGTGCGGGCCCGCCTAGGAGGGGCGTGAAGTAACAAAAAGTGGGGTGCGAAGATGTGAAAAAAAGAAAACAAGAATCGAAAATATGAAAAATACATCTATTGAAACCAAAACAAATTAACTTAAACTACATTCTGATACTCAAAAAATAAATATAGAGTTAGATAAATGTCGATAAAAGTTAAGCAGGTATAATAAAATATGCATCTGTGATATATCATTAATTAAAAAAGAACAAATTGGTATTAGTGGGCTCCTTTCAAAAAAACGTTAGGGGGGCGCGATTAAAACTGTTAATGAAAACTTGGGTCGCTTATACGTAAAGGTTGAGAAACGCTGGTCTAAGACTATAATATTATAGGAATATTGTAGGACCATGATATTGGAAAGTCAAGGATAAATAAGAGTGATGTAGAGAGTAATGATGTGACAATGCGGGTTCTGCTCCATGCTCCCACTTCCTTTTTGGGAGTTCTTGAACCCAACACTGTCGGTAATGTAACCAGATGAGCTGGACAATGAGGACACCAAACGAAGCAAGGGGAAGGTGCAAAGTGCAAAAGTGCTTTTATTTTAAAACAGTCAAAACCAAAAAGTGTTCAAATAAAGTGCAGTGCTCAAAGTCAATAAATATATAATCCAATAATTCAGGTGTAATGCGAAGGATAAAATAATCCAATAAATAATTCCACTTAAAAACGAGGTTGAAAACAATGGCTGGAAGCAGTCCTTTAAAAACCCGGTGCCTTTTGTAGCTGGCGGCTCCCCTGCTTCTCCCATACAGGCCTTGCAACAGGGGAGTCGCCCAACCTGCAGGAGCAGCTGCCTTCCACACTGGTCCGGTAGCCTTCTGTCCCCTGGCTGCGTAGAGCTCATCCCTCCAGACCGAGAATTGAGTTCCCCAATGGCCAGAGCACTCATGCTGAGGCTCACCCTCCCAAGCCTCCTCGACTCCTGCTGCCTTCCGCAGCAAGTCCTCCATACTGACGGTCGCTCCAACGCCTAAGAAACGCTTAGCTGGAGCGACCGCTTTTTTCAGCCCCCAATGTGTCGGCCAAACACCCATTCCAGGGGATCTCTTCCCAACTGCCTCTCATACCTAGCAAGACTGCTCTCTCTCACTCCCACACCAGCTGCTTCACCTCCTGCCTTCTTCTCTCACTCTTAACCTCCATTCTCTTTTTTCCTCTCTTTCTTTTGCCTCCCTTCCACAGTCACGCTTCTACTATTTATAATTAGGATGTGGCAGAAGTGCGGCAATTAGCAGCTCCCGGCATCAGTTATGGACATGGATGATCCCTCACCCGTGCACTTAAGTGAGGAAACACCCGCGCCACATCCCATCCGAGGACAGCTTTGGCCACACTACCAAGCCCCCTCTTTAAGCCGCGAGTGCGGCGATTATTTATTTTAAAATTGCCATTTTTTCTGATTTTCTGTAAAAAGCTAAAGTTATGCTTTTTAGGGTTGTTGAATCAATTTTTTGTGTTACCAGTTTAATTTAAGGTTAAATATCTTAAAATAATTTGCGTCTTATTGATGTCATCTTTGTTTTCATGGCATTTTCAGGAGAGGTTGCCATTGTGTTATTATAGAATTAGTATAATATGCATGTCATGTGATAGCATTGTTGTGAGATCATAATAGGTCTCCCAAGATAAGGATATTGATAGTGTCCTTTGCATGTCCCTCTGCTTTTCTGGCTTGTTCTGACTAAACACAAATTGGCACGAACTTTGACTGTGATTTAGAGTTTTGTTTTGTGATGTGATGAAAGATTATCTAGAATTCACATTAATACATTTTTGACACGTTATAATCTTCTACCAGTCCCTTAAGACATTCTTTACCCATTTCCATTGTGACAACAAGTAGTCTGCTTGCTGACCTACGTGATTTTTCCTTCTATTTTCTGTACGTGATATAAGAAAGATTTCTAAATTGCTTAGTAACCACAATGTATTCAAAAGACTTATATTGTAGGGAAGGTAAATGCAATTGTAACGATAGTTCATATTGACTTTTCTGTAGGTGCGGTTTTGTTTTCTTATATCTCCTGAAAAAGTTCTTGTTTAATTTGTTTTGTGACTCATAACTAGTCTAGCGTTAGTATCTTTGTCCATGGATGTGCTTGGCACTGTGTGAAAAGTTGGTTTCTGCCTTTCACCTGATGCTTCCCGTTTTTATGAGCCATTTTGAGCAAAAAAAGGTGTAAATACCATACTAAGATTCTTAGTTTCACATCCATCCATTATCCAACCCACTATATCCTAACTACAGGGTCATGGGGGTCTGCTGGAGCCAATCCCAGCCAACACAGGAAACAAACCCCAGGCATGGCGCCAGCCCACCACATGGCACACACACACAAAGCACAGTTTTTAGGATCGCCAATGCACCTAACCTGCATGTCTTTGGACTGTGGGAGAAAACCGTAGGAAACCCACACAGACACGGGGAGAACATGCAAACTCCACGCAGGGAGGACCCAGGAAGCGAACCCAGGTTTCCTAACTGTGAGGCAGCAGCGCTACCCACAGTGCCACCGTGCTGCCCTGCTTTATTCTGTGCTTCTTTCAAATTTTACTGTACCAGCACAATGTCAGTATTTGTAAAATAAAAAACTGAGGTTTTTGTAAAAGTTTTCACTCCTTCACTCCATAATTTGTGTTGCTTATTTTGTTGATTTTGGA
>JANRMT010049829.1:13350167-13361825 GCA_026402145.1 Polypterus bichir lapradei
ATTGCCAAGTTTGTACATCTAGGCCATTTGGTATCCATTAAAAAAGGACATTTTGATAAATCAATAAAATAAAATTACACGATTAAAAATTTAAAAACTAAATGCACCGAAATCTTAAAAAATGCTTTAATGTATTATGTTGAAATTTGATGACATACGGAAAAACAAAAAGTAGTCAACATGTGTTTATACATTTCTCCATATTTGTCAGTGGTAATGCTTTTCAAGGTTCTATTCCTAAGGACTGCATCCTCTTATCTACTCAGCACTAAAAGGAATTGTCCAGAAAAGTGGGGCTACCTCTTTATACAAATGAAGGTCGCTACAAGAAGTGAAAGGGAAGGATGAAAGTTCCACAAAACTCAAAGTAGACAAGCTTAGCAAGTTGCCCCCTTGGGTACATGCAGTACTTTCTATTTTGTCGACTTCTTCTTGCTCCTCACAAGGCATTATGAAAAATACAAAAATTCAAAGAGTTGATGGTTCCCTGTGGATTGTTAATCGCACTTATGTTGGGAGTGAAAAACCCTTGTTGTTATTCATTTACTACTTAAGTATAAAAAGAAACACAAGCAAGAAACATAGCCATACAGAAAATGCAAGGTTGGTGAAATGACAGTGTAGATAAACTACAGGAATGTTTCTCGTGTATTAACTGGGATGTGCTGACATTCCCACAAACACTGAATGAGGACACTTACACTGTCAGTGAATACATGAAATTCTGTGAGTCTATGACAGTTATGGAAAGAACTGTCAAGATGGACCCAGATAGTAAGCCATGGATCGCTGAAGGGTTTAAAGCACTACTACTGGATGTACAACATGTTCATTGGGAAAATAAGGTAGAAGACAAGTACGTTTTACTGCAACAGATTAATGGAATAAAATACAAAGATTTACAAAAATCAAGAGGTGGTTTAATGATAACAAACTAAAGCAGATTTGGAAAGGCCTGAATATAATCACAAGACTAGACTCTAAAAAAGTGCAAACTTTCCAATAGATATGGACCACAAGCTTTTATCGAATGAATTTAAGGATTTTTTCACAACATTTGAAACCAATGACTTCAATATACAACATGCAGAAGAAAGGGAGATGCTTTGTAAAACTATTAAAAGTACTGCAGGGACGAAAGGGGAGAAAGGTTTGTCACGGGTAAAAACCAACAGAGCAATGGAGCCAGTCAGCATATCAGGTTGACTCCTAAAGTCCTGCTTTAAGTTGCTCTGTCCAGTTTTCAATTTAGTTCTTCACTATTCCCTGATATGTGGAATTGTACCTGAGCTGTGGAAACAGTCAGTCATTACCTAGGATCCTTAGGTCTCCAGGCCAAGCAGTCTGAATGACCATAGACTCATGGCACTCTCCTCCAATAAAAAGAAAAGCTTTGAACATTTGGTGAAAAACATTTTATTGTCATTTCAAGAAGAGTGGCAGACGCTCTGCTGGTTATACTACATCAGATCTGCACTTTTCTCGATAAGCCTGTTTTGTAATGTATGTCAGAGCAATATTTCTGGATTTTTCTTGATTCAACACAATTAGGCATCACATACTGATTGAGAAATTTAACACTATGAATGTTAACCCATTTGTCACATTATGGATTCAGGACTTACTTTAAAATGATCACAGACAGTTGAAATACAGGACACTTTTTCAAAAGTCATTCACTCAATCACAGGCAGTTTTCAGAGATGTGTCTTATCTCCTTTACTATTTACTCTGTATATAATGACCTGAGACAGAGCAATGACCACTGCTCCATTATCAAGTATGCTAATGACACTGTGCTCATAGTATGCATATCAGGGGAAGATGTAATTACTTAAATCAAGTGGACTGTTTGGTAAACTGGTAAAATAAAAAACATCTTACCCTGAATGTCAAAAATACCAAAGAAATGTTATTTGACATTAAAAGACAGAAATCTGTATGTTCACCTATTATTGTTCTTTGGGTAGAAGTAGTGACTGAATATAAATACTTAGGTACTACCCCAGGCAACAATCTTAAAAGGAATAAAAATACTAAAAAATATTTTCTGAATGCTATCAGTGCTTATTTATCCTCCATAAACTATTTAAAGTGGAGAAGGACCTTTTATCACAGTGTAATTCAGTCTGGCATCACTGTCAGCTTCATTGCCTGGTTTAGTAGTCTGACAGACCAACATTTTAAAAAGCTCCAGCAGATTACCAAACATCAGCTCAAGTTACTGGTGTTGACTTAGATAATTAAGTAAGTGTGGGTCAGAGAACAATGCTGGAAATCATCTCAACTGACAGACACCCCCCTTAACTTCACTTAGTCAGGGAGGAGAGTAAATTTGAAAAACCACCCAAACCGCTCCAGAAATTCCTTTCTCCCAGTACCACACATCTTTTTAATAAGGAATACAACAATTAACAATTAAAAAAGTCCCATAGGTATAGAGTTTTTCCTTATGTATCCTTATCAGACATCTAAAAGTAAAAAAGAAAGACAATAAGGAGCAAGACGCCAACTCCATAGAGTACTGCCAGTAACTTGCTTCCACTTCTAGCACTGAGACATTGCACACATTCACTAATTTAAAAAAAATACTATTTCCCATTTAGTTAAAAAGCTGAAATTTGGAGGGATGGGACATCTGATGCAGTAGGTATCCTCTAAGAAAAAAATATTTTAATATCTTTGTATTTAGGGATAATTCCCCCCAATTGAAAAATGTAAATCCTAAAATCTCAGAAATGCCTTGCCTGATTTGATTGAACTTTGTTGATGTTAAAAAGAAAATTATCTAACCAGTTTTTTTTGTCAATAAATTTTTTTCTTGATATTTATCAACATTATGCTAACATTTATGCTCCGTACTGAGTGTATGTAAACTTCTGACTTCAGCTGTAAGAACTGGAGTTATGTGTTTGTATTTCCTTGTTCTTGTTATAATTCTTGCAGCAGCATTTTGAATTAACTGAAAGCTATATGAAGATCAATTTGAGCAGGCTGATAATAGACCAATAATCAAACCTAATAATATTATTATTTAACTGATGCCTTTATCCAAGGTAACTTACAACATTTGTGATGAAATTAATTCCATTTCATTGTTTATTCAATTGGAGCAGTGACTTGCTTACAGTGTCAGTAGCAAGATTTGAACCTACAACCTTAAGGTTTGCAGTCCAGGGTCCAAAGCCTTAACCACTACACCGCACTGCCCACCAATACTATTAGACTTTTGCAAAAAAAAAACTACAAATATTATACACATAAAAGCACTTATTTAGTTACATACAGTAGTGCTTCTTAAACTCCCAAATATCCAATGGTATTATAACTAACACTTACTGACTTACAAACTTTCCTGGGTAAAGTCATGTAATATCACCTAGCATTGATTAACTAATATCTAGTAATTCATTAAAACTCTATAAATAAGTAAGAGCCTGAAGATACATGGCAGCAAAAGTGACTTTGTGGGTACTGATAAATGATAAGCCATGCTCAGTCTGTTGTATGTTATACTGGTAAAGAACTCTTTCAACACATGGACCCTTTTATCCTGCCCTGTCCTTGCTATTTGTAGTGAATTCAGCCTCTTCTTGCACTGTGGAAACTGCACAGCACAATGTAGTCCTTGTTGTAGCCCCAGCAGCTCTGAACTTCTGCTTGCAGATCAAGTGCATTTCCGTTATTAAACTAATGCTGTATTTTTATCAGTTAGGAGAGCCGCACCTTTCCTGTGTAATTACTAAGTTTAAACACCCTCTGACTGCAGTTTGACAAAGTGGGTTCTTTACAAAAATAATATACAAGTAATATTAATACAGTCAATACAGTCTTATATAAGCTTACATAATTCCTTTCCTCTCCCATTCATTTCCAGAAAAGTGAGTTGTTTTATTATTATAACTTACTATTAAGTGAAGGGTGCTGTTGTATGAGCTGCTTGCACATGCGCAAATGCATTTTCCCTTGCATTGTGGGGATCTTTTGGCAGGTGGGAATATAATAGAGGTAAATACATAAAATATAAAAGTTTGTGTAACCACTATCAAGGCAAAATTTAACCAGAAAAGTAATTTTTAACTAAAGTTGAACAGAATGTTTCCCTGCTTTAGGAGAGACAAGGTTTTAGATTTGCCTACACTGTTCAATGGGAAATTTTGAAATTTCAAAATTTTATATAGGACAATCTATTAGAGATATCTCAATGAAAACTGAACTGTCTTCATGAATTTCCTTGAAGAATAAGCATGCCAGATTTAACAATTTTGGTACACAGGGTGTCAAGTTGTTTCATGAAAAAAGACAAGACACATTTGGCCATCGGAATAGGTGCTTCATGCATTATATGCAAAGGCACCTAAAAATGGTGCTAAATTCCTTCTAATCAGTGTCTCCACTCTTCCAATGCCAATTGTATTCCTAGAAACACTGTGTTTTGAATATTGTGGACCTGCTCTGCTACATTTAACCGTCATAGACCAGTCATAGGAACGTAGTTTACCTGAACAAGGATATCACTGTGAAAGTGCAGTGCTGCCTCTGTTTCCTCTCCATTCCAACTCAATCTGTAAGGATCAATAAAATGCCCTAAACCTGGTAGTGTAGTGAATAACACTGTCAGTGATTCAAAAGGCTTCTTGTCAGCAGTAGCCTAGATGAGTTTGTTTTATGTCTTCTTGTTTAGGGCTATGAATGAAGATACCACAGTACAAAAATATCTGATTAAAACAAAAAAAAAAAAAAAAACATAAATTGGAAGTCTGTAAATCCAATAGAAAATCAAAATAAATGCATCATAAAGTCATGAGCTGTTCTTTACCACCCCCCCAAGATGACCACGGAGGCAGTTTTAACTTGGAAGGACAGGAAGACGCAAGTTCAGCTGGTCAGGAACTGAAAGTGACATCATCAGGGACAGGACCAATAACCACTGCAGAGGGAGGATGAGCAATGTCCAGGGCCCACAGTCTCTGTGCCTTCCTGGCCGCCTCCCGTCCTCTCTCTCCAGCTCCGTCTACTGCCTCCCGACTTCCACCTTCTGACTGGAGAGAGGCGGCCCCTTTTATGGGGACCCGGATGGGCTCCAGCTGCTTCCCGGCACTTAACGCTGGCCACACCCCTGTGTGGCGGAAGTGCCGGCTGCGCACCTGGAAGCCGTCCGTGTATCCCCGGTCGTCTTCCCCCCGGCACTTCCTGGTGTGGCGGAAGTGCCGGGCTCCCGGGATAATTAGGCACTGGGGCGCCGCCTGGTGGTGGCCACGGTTCCCTACAGGGCTGGGCTTCCAAGCCCTGAACCCGAGGCCCCCTGCATAACCAGGACGGACGCCCCCACTCGGTCTGGAGGAGGCACACGCCCTCCTCCGGTCCTCCAAGGCGTCCCGACCGGGCTCCAGCCCCGGCCGAGGACCAGATGTGATAAACCGGCATCGGGGCGCCGCCTGGCGGTGACCACGGGCCCCTACAGGGTAGGGCTTCCATGCCCTCGACCCGTGGTCCCCAACAGAACCAGGACGGACGCCCCCTTGCGGTCTGGAGGAGGCACAAGCCCTCCTCACGTCCTCCTGGGCGTCCCGGCCGGGGACCACAATAGTTTATCAGGGTTACATTAAAATGTACACGTGATAAAGCCATGTTAAAATAATGTGTTTTTAGCAGTTTTTTAAAGTGGTCCACCGTATTACTCTGGCAAATTTCTATCGGTAAACTGTTCCAGATTTTAGGTGCATAACAGCAGAAGACCACCTCACCACTTTTAAGTTTAGCTCTTGGAATAATAAGCAGACACTTATTTGAAGATCTAAGGTTATGATGTGGAGTGTAAGGAAAAAAGCCTTCTGAAATATAAGATGGAGTGAGAGTATTTAAGGCTTTGTAAACTATAAGCAGTTTTTTAAAGTCAATTCTGAATGACACAGGTAACATCAAAACTGGAGAGATTTGCTCAGATTTTCTTTTCCTAGTTCAGATTCTTGCTGCTGCGTTCTGCACTCATTGTAATCAATTGATGTCTTTTTTTCGGGTGGTCCTGAGAAGAGTGCGTTACAGTAATCTAGTCAACCAAAAACAAAAGTGGGAACTCATTTTCCAGCATCATATTTCTTATGTGAAAAAAATACTGTCCTACTGATCTTATTAATATGTGATTTAAAATTTACATCAGAGTCAATAATTCTTTACCTCTGTCTTGACTTTTAAGCCTAATGGATCAAGTTTATTTCTAATACCCCCATTATATCCATTTTTGCCAGTAACTAAGATTTCTGTTTTCTACTTATTTACAACTCATCCACTCAGAAAAACAAGTAAGTCAGTGAACCAAGAGAGTTGTGGTCATCAGGTGCTATTAATAAATACAGTTGTGTGTCATCAGCATAGCTGTGGTAGCTCACGTTATGCCTTGAGATAATCTGACCCAATGAAAGTATGGAGATCAAAAAGAGCAGTGGACCCAGGATAGATCCTTGTGAAATACAATATTAAATATCATGGGTCTCATGAAGTATCATTACCACAACTAACAAAGAATTTACTACATGTTAAGTTACACTCAAACCAATTTAAGACCCTGCCAGATAGGCCCACCCACTGACTAAGGCAATTTATAACAGTTACAGTGAATAATACTTAGTGTGAACCATTGAGTGTAACTGAAATCGGTGTTGGCCAGTTTATTTCTTTATTAGACATCTACGATACAAAAAAACAGATGTTTTCTGAATTTTAAGGTTTTACAGAAAGTGTATATATATATATATATAGTAGGTATATACTGTATATATAGTTTAAATGTTAATCTACAGTATGCAAATATTTAAAAAAAATATGTGGTTTATTTCCTAAACAGCAAGAAGTAACTGAAGATATAAGACTGGAACTTGTAGTTGCTAAGATTCAACCAAAACTCTCCTCACCATTTAATGACAATGGATTAGAAGACATAATTACTGAGATACAACATGTGCTTGACCAAAGAGAATTTCACATCGCTGTAACAGGAGAATCAGGAAAAGGAAAATCAGCCTTCATCAATGCTGTTTGTGGTCTAAGACCTGGAGACCCTGAAGCAGCTAAAGAGGGTTTTACTGAACATACCATGGAACTGAAAAAATATAAGAATCCAAGTCTTCCTTCTGTGTTTCTGTGGGATCATTCTGGGGCTTAAGTTGCAAAATATTTTAAGAAAGTCCAATTTAAAAACTATAATTTTATCATTTAATTGTTGGAAACAGATGTACAGAGAATGACAAAAGTTTTATGGAAAAGATAAGAAAAATTAAACAAGATTTTTACGTTGTACGCAGCAAAATGGTTGAGCATGATCAGAATGATGAGCAGTACAGTAGAAATGAAGGGTATGAAATAACAAAGATTACTATATTAGTCATTTAAAAGAAAACGGAGTAGGTACATTGTTTTTGCAGTACCTAAACTAAATTGTTACCCTTCTAACTGTAATAAACTGGTGTAAAGTAGACAGAGAGTATAAAATATAAATTAAATAGAGAATAAAATCCTTAACATTTTTATATAAAACAGTCAAATTTCACCCTACAGTAGGGTGTGAATTGATTCCGGCAACATCAGAGAGTTATTGAAGTTATTGGATGCAGAATTTTAAATAGTAATTTTAAAGTAATTTGTAAAAATAAATCCAATATGTATCACATAAAAAGAGAAGAGCATAACATTGTGATATCTCCAGAGCCACGGTAGATAACAAATTCAGTGGTACGTCCAGGGAATTTCCGATAGTGCTCTACTTCATGTTATTAATGGAAAATATTTTCAATGTTTGTGGTATAAAAATAAACTATTCATGGAAGAATTGCTCTGAATGAAAAGAATTAAATGTAATTTATGCACTAATATTTTGTCAGTAAGTTTAATATTGTTTCCAAAAAGATTTGTAAGCTTGTTAAAGGTCTTCATTGTTTGGACGCATTGAACTTATTCCTTATCTACCAATGTGGCAACATTTTTTCACTTGTTTGTTGATACTTAAGTAGAATGAAGTAAGTTAGCCATAGGAATCCTTATATCCTAAAGCACGAGTGTCAAACTCCGGGCCTGGAGGGCCGCAGTGGCTGCAGGTTTTCATTCTAACCCTTTTGCTAATCAGTGACCAGGCTTCACTGCTAATTAACTTCCTTTCCCTTTATTTTAATGGCCCTGATTTTAAAGATTCAGACCTCTGAATTGATTTGTTTCTTTATTACATGACAGCCAAACAAAAATGAAATGTGAAACGAGCCAAAAGATGACGAGCTAAACTGAAATGTCAAACTCCAACCAATTTCACTCCAACCAGTTTCTTAATGAGAAGCCGATCCTTGCTGTTAATTAAACTCATTATTTAATTCCATGGCTTGTTGATTCTCTCATTCTACCATAGCAGACATTTCCAAAACTGCTGATTTTCTGTTTTTTCTAAGAACACCGTTTGGGTGACCTCGGAGATCAACCTTACTGAGACCTCCACCGTTCTTTATTTTTACATATTGTGTGATGGACACAGGTGAGCTGGTCATGTGGAGGCTTGTTTCATGTCTCATTATTGTTTGGCTGCTAATTAAGGAAAAAGAGACAACTAAGGGGCCTGAGTCAAGTTAATTAAAACTAAAAAAAAAGAAGTTAATTAGCAGCCAAAAATGGTCACTAATGAAGAAGGTGGTCAAAATGAAAACCTGCAGCCACTGCGACCCTTCAGGACTGGAGCTTGACACCCGTGTCCTAAATGGTCATAAATATTAAGGCACAACTGCATCTTGTAGGATCTCTAGCACAGTGTAACCAAAGTTACAGTCTTTGATGAAACATCGTATCCTCACAAATCATCCATCCTGTCATATTTTAGCAGGCCACAGATGTCTTTTGTCATCATGTCGTCTTCCTCTCACTTACTGAATTTTATCTTGAGATCTGTTTTTTCATGAACTAATGATGTACTTAAAATGATAAGTGGTTTGATTTTGTCCATATGCCTCAAATTTTAAGTCAGTTACTTGATTATTAACACACAAGTCAGGTAGTGTACGCACTTTTATAATCATCCATGTTGCTTGCTACAGTACGTGTAAAACTTTGAGACAACTAAGACCTCCTGGGACCTGCCTGCTACTCGTCAAAAAGATTTGCTGTCCTCTCAGTTTCATTCTATGGATTTCACTCACTGAAAGTTTCTACCAAGATCTGCACAGGCTGTTCTGTTAACTCCAAATTGTATGCGAAAGTTTAAGAATTACTTTTTTTGTTTTTCATTCTACACAAAATATTATCGCATCCGCTCTCCTAGATATTGTATCTTCTTTTTTTTAATTTAGGAAAAAAAATAATGATCTTCTATTATTATCATAGTCGTTACTAAAATTGAATGTTTGTTTCTTAAACTTGCTTTTATTATTACTTTATTATTTTGACAATATATTGTATTTGTGTTTGGTTTTATAAGGTGCCTTGTTTTAGTCCTGTACATTAATGACACATTATAAAAGTGAAGATTGATTGATTGATTGATAACCCATTTCTCACCCATTTTATAGTCTGATCTCAATGCATTTTCTTATTTTCTTAAGTTTTTCTGTATATCATATAACAATTACTTAACTATCCTTTAGTTTAAATACTGTATGCACAATTTTATCTAAAGTCTGACAACATTAAATTTAGTCCTATGTGTTAAAATGTTTGCTACACCTGTACGTGCGTTTCTTCCATTTACTCCAATTTCTTTCATTCTTTCATTAAAGACATGCTGTAAGGAGAAATAACAACCTTTAATTGCTTTTCTGCATATATGTAAATGTAGGAGTGTAATTCTAAAGGTCTTGACAGTAATAGATTCGTACTTTTCTCCTGTTGCCAGTGAGATATACTACCCTTGATTCTCACCACGAGAAATAAGCAGGAAACAATAACAGTTGAACATTTATATACTATGATTTTTCATAAATTTGTGCATGTTTATATGCTCTTTCCTTGTTTCTTTGTGCAAGTCATATTGCTTTACATTTTTTGCATTTTGATGACAATTATTAAAATAAGAATGTGAGAATATATTCAATGAATAAAAAGATTCTTGTCATATTGGTGTCATTTTGTTAAGTACTTACTTTATTTCTGGTCTGGACTAATTCTGTATGATTGTGTGCCAATTTAAATTGGCATGTGGCTATCAAATAAATGTTTTCTTTTATATTTTATCATATTAATTATCCTAAAATTGATTAATGATAATGTATTAATATACAGTAGTCATTGTTTGTGAGTTATTTGCTAAATAAAGTGTTTCCTTCTGCAATATGCATGTTATTTTAACAAGTTCAATAAAATGAATTGACTCGCACCTATTGGGCTCACATCACTTGTATCTGACATTAGCAGAAAAAAGACCTTAGATTTACAAGTAAAAAATAGAAAAAAATATATGTAGTTTCATCAACTCAAGGTACCTCTTCTTTTTTAGTATATTTCACAATAAAAAATATTTTTATTCTATGTAGTTTTTTTTTTTGGTCTACACAAATAACCGATCAGTCGTATATAATGTCTCCACAGTCTCTAAAGTGAATCAGACTTCCATACAAATTATAATGTAGATTATCTCAAAGATATACATGTGGATCTGCTGGCTGGAGATGTCAGTATATTGGGCTGAATTCATTGTCTGGTTTGTGAAACACATCAAGACTTTCATAGTCTCGGGTCATACAACTTTATCACGGCTTCAAAGCCAAATCCTATACTGTATGGGCACAATGCTATTATCTGTCATTAATCTGTATGTTATATTTTTTTAAATATATTTTCATTTATTTTTTGCTTATTTCATATATGTTTGCATTATTATTAATTATTATTACTATTATTCTGCAGAATGATAAATATATATTTGATTTCTTTGACATTTTTGTACTTAGCTGTAATCTGACAGAAAATAACCGATCTGCTAGACTACAAAGTTGTGTCCATCTTGATGACATTTTTAGCAGCACCAGAGAGAGAAACAATACCATTTAAAGCAATGACCACATATGTTACAAATGACTATGCATTTTAAGCATTACCACGATTCACAAAATAAAGATCATATGCTTCAGTGGTTTTTTTTTTTATTATTGTTATTTACAGTGTTTTCTTTTCATGCAGGACTGAATGTTTATCACATTTTGTACCAGAGACAATGCGACTAATTTTCCGTCAAGATCATGGATCTGCGTTGTATCTTTGCTAGGATGTATTAATCCAGTAGCTCTGCATAACTTTCCAATACATACTGTGCTTTTAAAATGTGAAAATCACTTTTAGTTTTACACACACACACACAGACACCATGCTAAATTCAGCTTTTCTCTTTTATGATATTTCAAACATCATAGAATAAGAATTTGATTGTAGTGATTATAGAATTATTTACATGTATTAGTAATGTACATGCACGGTGAGACCCAAAAGTTTTTAAACGAGTTGTTTTAAAAGAGAACTGTGTGTTTCATCTAGCGGCTGACACCGTGACTATGTAGTACTATGCTTCATGTACCACGTGACCAGGCTTCAAAATTGTTCATTCAGTGGTCTGTGAGTACAAATGTGTTTTAGATAGATAGATAGATAGATAGATAGATAGATAGATAGATAGATAGATAGATAGATAGATAGATA
>JANRMT010049829.1:13369669-13382042 GCA_026402145.1 Polypterus bichir lapradei
AGTTTCTCTCTCCTTGAAGGTTTCATTTTGCCGATGTGTTCGTCCCCGTTGTCTATCGGTGGCTAAGTGAGTTTCTCTCTCCTTGAAGGTTTCATTTTGCCGATGTGTTCGTCCCCCTTGTCTATCAGTGGCTAAGTGAGTTTCTCTCTCCTTGAAGGTTTCGTTTTCCCAATGTACTCGTCCCCTTTGTCTATCACCTGCTAAGCGAGTTTCTTTCTTCTCGGATGTTTCATTTTGCTCATGTGCTCGCCCCCCTTGCATATCACCTGCTAAGCGAGTTTCTTTCTCCTCGGATGTTTCATTTTGCCGGTGTGCTCGCCTCGCTTGTGTCTTAGCGGCTAACCGAGTTTGTCTTTCATTTCACTGTTCGTGCTGAACAGATAGACACACACTTCCATGCATAGACATTTATATATAAGATAGATTTTATAAATATAAACTATTACTCTTTCAGTGTTCATAATATGTGAACATACTGCGTAATAGTATGTGTTTTGCAAAACAGTACAAGTTTGCACTAAAATAAGCCGTTGCCAAAAGTCTTCAAATGTAGTTAGTGTCATGTGTCATGGTGCAAGAATGAGTGAAAATGAACAAAAAGGTTAAAAGGAAAAGAGAAATGTTTTCAAACTGTATGAGATCAAGGTGTATTATGTACTGATTGCTGCTCAGTGTAAATGATAAAGCACGATGGGCGGTGGCACCTACTAAAAGTGTGATACTTCTGTTTCTCTATGCTGTCATTAATGTTTGTTTTTCTATCCCTTTCAATATTTCTTCAGCTTGAACTTGATCTTTTTTTCCGACAGCACAACATATTAAATCCTCACAGCCTTATCTACAAGTGGAGCAAACAGTGCTAGAGTACAAAAAAAAAACAAAAACTGCACAAACCAATATGACAATGTTGCATTCATCCAGCGTACATTAAGTACTAAGTATAAAAGTAAATATAATCTAGTTTGCATGGAGGTGTTTCGGGATCTGGAGACAAAACAAATAGGAAAGACCCTATTTACATGGCTTTTTGTCCAAAGGTGTGCTTTCAGAAACTTCTTGTTTGCTCACCCCAGTTTTCCCCAATAAGTCCCCCTCAGTTGTTAGATGCTCTATTTTCTTACCACAATGGACACAACAGAGTATAAATCTTTGATTAATCAGGACTCTAGGAGTTCTAGTTGAGGTCTGTTATTTCCTCTTCTTTTTCATTCTATGTGTAAGGTCAACACTGAGAACATTTGTAGCCTTTTTACCATCCACAATAACCATTCATACACTTCTACTCCTCTTTATTAAAAATGCTTTTGCATTCAATCGGGTAGCACAATCTGCTATCTCATATCTCAGAGAAATACTTTAAAAAATATCACTCTTTCTTCAACAAACCATAACCATTACCACAGATAGTTCTAATGTACATTCATACTTTCCCCTGACCATCTTTTCTCAGCCTGGTTTCACAAAAAACACTTCTGAAATATTTTCCAAAGTTTTTGAGCTCTTTCCTTTTTTATCTTTACTAGTTACTTATCTTTATCTCTATACAGTATGTACCAGTTGGTCTTTTCTTTTCTTCTCTTACATTCCTCCTACTGGATCTCTTATATCTCTCTCTGTTATAATACAGTCCTAGCACAGTCAAAGAATGTCTGTATACTTTGATAAAAAAGCCTGAGGCACATGCTTTCTGAAAAGCCTGTACCCAAGAAAAGGGAGAGGGGCACCAACAAAACCCTGGCCACAGTAGTTTATTAAATTGAAGAAAATTCAAAGACGAACTTAAAACTAAAAATTACAAAGTGCCAAAATTTTAAATAATACAAATATTCAAAAACAAGAATGATTTTCAAAAACTACAATGCTAAATACACACTCCATTTCCAAAAAAGTTGGGACACTTTGTAAAAATGCAATAAACACTAAAATGTATAATTTGGTAATTTGCTTGAACCTTTATTTAACAGGCAAATGGTCAAGAAAATATTTTCAGTGTTTTCACTGAAAAACTTTATTCTAATTTTTTAACAAAAACAAATTTAGAAATTAACGCCTGCCACTTACTCCAAAAAGGGTCACATTCCCTTTTCTTTTGATTACATTTCTTAATCATTTGGGAACTGAAGAAACTAATTGTTGCAATTTTTCAAGTAAAATTTTTGCCCATTCTTGAACTGCTTAACGGTCAGTGGTTGCCATTGTCTGATTCTCCTCTTCACGATGCGTCAGACATTTTCAATAGACTGCAATAGACTAGACTGCAGGCAGGCCAGTCAAGCACACGGACACTATGTCTACGAAGCCACACTTTTGTAATTTGTGCAGAATGAGGCCTGGCATTGTCCTGCTGAAATATGCAAGGAGTTCCTGGGAAAGACATTGTCTTGACAGCAGTATATGTCTCTCTAAAATTCCAATGTAAGCTTCTACATCAATGGTGCCTTTTACAAATATACAAAGTCCCCATGCCATGGGCACTGACGCACCCCCATACTATCATAGATGCTGGTTTTTGCATCTTTTGTTACAATACAATACAATACAGTTTATTTTTGTATAGCCCAAAATCACACAGGAAGTGCCGCAATGGGCTTTAACAGGCCCCGCCTCTTGACAGCCCCCCAGCCTTGACTCTCTGAGAAGACAAGAAAAAACTCCCAAAAAAACCTTGTAGGGAAAAATGGAAGAAACCTCGGGAAAGGCAGTTCAAAGAGAGACCCCTTTCCAGGTAGGTTGGGCGTGCAGTGGGTGTCAAAAGAAGGGGTTCAATACAAGTATACAGAACAGAACAAATCCTTAATACAGCATAATAATAAAAATTTTAGAAGTATAGAGCAGAATTTAACAGTAGATGATATCACATAATAAGATTTTGATATTTTTAGAGTGCTGGAGACCTCATCCGTCAAGCTGCCTCCCCATTTGGCCATTCCACGGCTGAAACGTTGCTCGGCCAGCCAATCTGATGAAAGGGCCCCTCTTTCCCATGATTCCTGTGATCCTCCACCAGGGATGACTTTACCATAGGCAGGCAAACAACTTGGTCGGTGGGCCGTGGCACCAATTGCCACATTTGAGTACAGAGAACAGAAACAGAATAGGTGAGGGTTAGTAACAAATTATAACAATCATGTTACTTATGTTTTAGTGTTAATGACTAACAACAGAGATGCAGTCTGTACAGTTAATCAGCAGCTCTAGTCAGAATATGCTAAACTGAAGTAGTGAGTCTTCAGCCGAGATTTAAAGGCTGAGACCGAGGGGGCATCTCTTATAGAAGCAGGAAGACCATTCCACAATTTAGGAGCCCTGTAACTAAAAGCTCGACCTCCCACTGTTATTTTATTAATCCTTGGAATCATAAGCAGACCGGCATCTTGAGATCTTAATGTGCGCTCAGGTTTGTAAGTCATGATAAGTTCATACAAGTAAGCCGGACCTTGGCCATTTAATACTTTATATGTTAAAAGGAGGATTTTGAAATCTGCTCTAAACTTAACCGGGAGCCAGTGTAAGGATTTAAGAACTGGAGTTATGTGTTCATATTTTCTTGTTCTTGTAATAATTCTTGCAGCCGCATTCTGGATTAACTGGAGGCTGTATAAAGAACAGTTTGAACAGCCAGTGAACACCGCATTGCAGTAGTCAATCCTACTAGAGATAAATGCATGAATTAATTTCTCACAATCCTGTTTATTTAGAAAGCGCCTTAATTTCCTAACATTTTTAAGATGGAAGGAACATGTTTTGGACAACTTTGTAATATGTGCTTTAAATGACATGCTAGAATCAAAGATAACTCCTAGATTGTGGGCTGATTCAGTAAAATTAATTGGAATTCCAACCGAGTTAAATGACGACAAAATATTGCTGTGATCAGCGTCATTCCCTCCAACAATTAACATCTCTGTTTTATCTGTATTTAAAGACAAGTAGTTCTCATTCATCCACTCCTTTAATTCACTAACACAACTAATTAAAGACAACATCGGAGAAACTTCATTTGATTTAAATGAAAGGTATAAACTGGGTGTCATCTGCATATGAGTGAAAATTAACATTATGTTTCCTAATGAGAGATCCCAGTGAAAGCATGTAAAGTGAAAACAGTAAAGGTCCCAGTACTGAGCCCTGTGGGACACCATATTGAACTTCTGTGTATAATTAAGGAGTACTGTCAGCACATTTCTGTACATATTGGAATCGATTTGATAAATAAGAACTGAACCAAGCGAGCACGGGGCCTGTAAGCCCAACATCGTTTTCTAGCCTGTGCAGTAAAATAGAATGGTCAATGGTGTCAAATGCTGCACTTAAGTCTAACAACATAATTACAGTGGAGTTTCCTTCATCAGAGGATATCAGAATGTCATTTACAACCCGTGTTAGTGCAGTTTCTGTACTATGACCAGTGCGAAAACCAGACTGGAATTTCTCAAATAAATTGAAATGCGTAAGGTGTGACTGAAGCTGACTGGCGACTACTTTTTCTAGTATTTTAGAGAGAAATAGTAAATTTGAAATAGGCCTATAATTATTTAGTATGTGTGGGTCTAGGTTTGACTTTTTAAGTAAAGGTTTAATGACTGACACTTTTAGTGCATCAGGTACTGTGCCATGCAGTAATGAACTATTGATAACGGTTAGAATAGGCGCTGCAAGAACATCCATTGCACTTTTTACTAGTTTTGTTGGCACTGGATCTAGGGAACAAGTAGAGGGCTTCATTTTAGTAATTAAAGTTAAGACTTCCTGCTCAGTTACAGGATTAAAATTACTAAAGTGCTGAATGCAATGTGCGGCAGGGTCTGCTAAGCTAGTATTTGGTTTGTACTGTGATGCTGAGATCTGGGATCTTATATTTTTAATTTTCTCATTGAAGAAGTTCATAAAGTCTGTACTGCTAATATCTGTTGGTATTTTGCACTGTTGATCTGAATTGCCATTTGTTAATTTAGCCACTGTTCTAAACAGTACCCGAGGATTTTTATTATTGCTATCTATTAATGTAGAATAGTATTCTGAGCGAGCTTTAAAGAGGGCTTTTTTATATTTATTAACACTCTCTGTCCATGCAATTTGAAAGACATGTAGCTTTGTTGTTCTCCATCTGCGCTCCAGTTTTCGACACTCTAATTTAAGAGCTCGAGTATTTTCATTAAACCAGGGAGAGTTTCTATGTGCTTTGATCACTTTTGTTTTGAGGGGAGCCACTGTGTCCAGAGCATCTCTCAAGGTCACATTATAATGTGATATTAGCTGATCTAAATTGTTTTCCATGTTTACATTTGATGTTAACTGATCTAAATGGTTTTCCACAATTACACTCGACTTACTCAAGGTATCTATAAATTTTGAAGCAGTATTACAATCTAGATGTCGCACTTTGTTTTAATCTGTGAGTGCGTTGGCATGGGCAGAACTAAATCAAATGTAATTAAGAAGTGATCGGAAATAACTATATTTAATGGAGTAATATTTAAATTTTGAATTTCAACTTTGTAAGTTATAATTAAATCTAATGTGTGGTTGAGATTATGAGTTGGACCTTTGACAATCTGACAAAATCCTACTGAATTTAACAAATAAGTAAAACATTTGCTAAAAGTGTCCCCCATCGAATATCACAGGCAGCTTGTGATCTAGCACTTATATAGTATAGCATAGTAAAGTGACACTACTTATACAATATTAATATATAAATCTAAAATTGTTATAAAGTGCAAAATATGAAATGTCTTAAGGGGCATCCTGTCTCTCCTCTCTATTAGGCCACATCATTGTGTCTACATCACACCTGATGTCTTCCCTTCTGAAACACAGAGGGTAAAATCTTTTTTTGCATGCCGCACTCAGCCTCGACAAGCCTCAGGTGTGATATCCTCACAGCCAGCATCCTTTGCTTCCAGTAAGGAAATCTGATTAAGAGGCTGCCAATCATATACCTTCTACCACCGAGCAGATAAGTATTCCTCAGTTGGGTTTAGGAATGGTGAATATGGTGGCCCTTTCTTTTTCTGGAATGAGAGCATTGTAGAACCCATCTATGAATTGAAGAAGCTGGTCTGTGGTGCAAATGAATTACCCCATGTTCAGCAATAGCAGAACACTTTGTGATGTTGCCACGCTGGCCTGGTACATCCGCTGTGGCCCTCTGACCTATGATGTTTCTGCCATGTCTCCTTACTTTATTCAGGTCAAACTCAGTCTCATCCACATGCACAGAATTGTGTGGTGTCTCATTGGCCTCCAACTCAAGTATTCTCTGTAAAATCCAAAAGTAGTGTTCACATTAGAAATATCTGAAACAGTACAGCTTAGAAAAAAGATAAAACATCTCTATATCCTTACCTGTAGATACATATGGCTAAGCTCTTTTACTCTCTCACTGTTCCTCTCAAATGGAACCTTGTACAGCTATTTGCAGAAACAGCATGTCTTTTCAGGACTCTGTCTAAGGTAGAGACTCACACAGGCAATGTTGTGAAAAATTCCATTATCCTCCACAACAGGTCACTGGATCTCATTTAGCCTAATGCTATTGTTTTCTCTCACCATGTCCACAAATGCCATCTGCTGTTCGTGTGTCAAGAGTGGCCCACTCCCATCAGAATGAGGCAGTGGTACTATTCTGACAATACTATGGTCATTAATTTATCAATTGTTATACAGAGGTCACAAATTCAACTATAAAATGTGGAAATGTAATGTTGCGTATGATACTGAAATACAGTAAATGTAGGAACAGATGCCTGTTCTCATTCCTGAATGTCCATATTACAGAAGTCACTGTAGACTGTGGCAACTGAGGCTTTACCCATCGACCAGCTTCAGTCAAACTTAGGCCATGGTTGATAACATGGTCCACAATTGTTGCCCTTATTCGTTAGACACCATATGGTATCATTTCACTTCTCTCCTTCTACACCTGCCCCGACTCTTCCTTGTCTTCTGTGTGCTCCTCTCCCTCTTGCCATACCATGCATTCTGACACCACGTCCTTTCACATAGCCTGGTTCTTGTACCTGCAGGACACCTAATTCCTGCTCCATTTCCAGCACTACTCACTGTGTTAAACACAAGAATCATACATGCTTTTGTGTATTTACTGCAGTGCCATGAAATGCACCTGGGAAACAAGAATGAGAGCAACTAAACCTCTTCTGGGAAATCTTCTATAATTCTATTTGCTTTCAATTGAAGGGCAAATTATTACTAACACTGGCAGTGTGCAATTGGCTTTGTTCTTTCATACATATTTGAAAAAAAAGTTTAAAGTGATTTGATTGAAAACACTAATACAATGCTGGACAGCATTAAGGTGAGTGAGAGATCTGTAGTTCTGATTGACGAAAGTACAAACTGTTTTGATGAGTTGTCAGAGTCAGATGAGAAATGCTTCAACACAATGACAAACCCTCCTTAGTAGCAAAATGTGTGTAGACACAAAGGCCTTTTGTATAAACGCAATGAGAATGGCTAATGTGGGTGAGGAAATGCATTGAAAGTAATGAGAATGATGTTTCTGATGTGAGTACTGCATCAAAGTGGTCAAGAAAAACTGTAATGACTAGTGTCAATGGGTCAGAATTACTGTTAGTCTGTTTTCTTTCTTGTATACTCATGGTATCTCTGTAATGGGATAAGACTACTATAAAACTATATAAAACTATTATAAATGATTGCATGCTGTTTATTCAGGACACAATAAGCCCATACAGTATTCTCAGTTAAAAATAGCAAGATTCCTGTGTCTTATATGGGGGCTGAAGTAGGGCGTTCTTAGTAATTCTTTCATCAATGGTTATGAAAGTAGCAAACTAAAGGAGTTCTCTGGCTGTGGTTTTACATTAGAGTCAGAAGTTGAGTAGGATAAAGGATGAACTATTGAGGGTGAAAGGAGAGAAAAAGTCAAAAAAGAGAGGTACAAGAAAACCTGTTCCATGTAATTTAAAATGAGGTGAAGTGTCGTTAGGAATTTAAAGAACAAAACAATAGTAATTTAACTTGATTTTTATGCATTTCATTAAGTACATGTACTGCAAACCTACTAAAAGTGGTTTTTTTTTTCTTTCTGTTCCAGAAATACAATGGGAAAATCACAGTCTAAATCCAATCGTTTTTTCAATGATGAAGAAGTTAAGAAGATCACTCAAGCCTATAACAAAGATGGGTTGGATGGGGTATTTCTATTAATTAAAGAAAAATGTGATAATTTGGACAAAGAAAAAGTCTCAATTGCAGTGACAGGAGAAGCAGGTGTGGGCAAATCTGTCTTCATTAATGCCATAAGAGGCCTGGGACCCAATGATGAAGGAGCAGCTGAAGAAGGTTCAACAGAGCAAACTTCAGAACCAACACCTTATCGACACCCAACACTTCCATCTGTCTACCTATGGGATCTCCCAGGAATTGGAACACCAGCATTTTCTGCTCAAAAATACCTGGATAAAGTTAAGTTTGAAACATATGACCTTTTTGTCTTAATAACTGGAGATAGAATCAAGGAGAATGATGTAAACCTGGCTAAAGAGATTAAGAAAATGGGAAAAGAGTTCTATTTTCTTCGCAGCAAGATGGATGTAGTTGAAGAAAACCTTCCCCCAATGAGGCAACTTGGAGAAGAACTTGATAAAATAAGAAGATACTGTAAAAACAGCCTAGAGGAAAGTGAATTACCCACTTCACAGGTTTTCCTTGTTTCTGGCAAATATCCAGAACGTTACGACTTCACTCAGTTTTGTGATTGTTTGGCGTCTGAGTTGCCAGATAAGAAGAAGCATGTCTTTGTGCTCTCACTTCCCAATCTTACAGAAGCAGTAATTGAAAAGAAGAAAAAAGTTTTACAAGCACAAATTGCTCTGGCAGCAACAGTTTCTGCTGGAATTGGAGCAGTTCCAATCCCTGGCTTATCTATTGCTTGTGATATCGGTGTCCTAGTAGCCACACTTCTGCATATGCGAAGCTACTTGGGACTCGATGAAGAGTCACTCTGCAGACTTGCCTGTAGAATTAACAAACCTGTTCAAGAGCTGAAAGCAGAAATAACAAGCCCATTTGTGCTTAATATCACCCCTTCATCTGTGATAAAATTGCTCACATCGACCGTTTCTGGTGCTGTAATGATTGCTGATGATGCTCTTCTGCTAATACCTGTGATTGGGTCTGTTATTGGAGCTACCACCTCCTTTATCGCAACTTCCTTTTTGCTGAATAGCGCACTGAATGATTATACAGAGTCTGCAGCAAAGGTGTTGAAAAAAGCGATTGAAGCCAATTAGAGGTACTTTAATATTTCAATTTTAAAGTTAAACTTCTAAATGGATCTTTTAAAAGTGATTGTTATGTTAAAATATTTCTTACAGCCCCCAGATCAATCTTAGTGTAATTACTATTGAGTCTAGTACCAAGAGCAACATGACATGCCCATTACTGTCTTATTGTCACTCCTGTATGTATAGTTTAAACTCTTTTTAAGGTCTTTCTTTCCCTTTCCCTACTTTAGATCATTTAGGACCTATTTTTTCCGTTAATAAATTTAAATTATTTTCTTTATTTATATATGGTGTGTTTCCCTTTTTCATTACAATGTCCAGATTTGACTTACATGAGCCATGCTCAAATGTTATTTTAATACTTGTGACAATGAAAGACATTTCTTGAAGTCTTGATTAAGTTTCACAATACAATTGATTGATAGAGTAGACACTACTTACTTCTGTACAATTCAAATTTTAAGAGATTTAATTTTGCTTGGAGGTAAGGAAAAAAAACAAACACAAAATAGAATTTGTGTGTATGGACAATAACAATGATTTATTCTGCGCTCTACACCTGTGCACTCCAGTGTGGAAATGCTCAAGTCCGTATCACGCCCGGGAACCGCTCCGGCCACACTACCACGTCCTCTCTTTAAGCCGTGATTGCGGCAATTATTTATTTAAAAACTATCCTTTCCTTCTGAGCCACTAACCCGCTATATCACACTGTTATGAAACAGTCCTTCCAGGGATTATTGTGAGTAAATAAAACCACCGGAAGTTAAAAACTCAAAACCAAATTTGTACTGCAGGCCAGACCTAAGTCAAAACAGGAACTGAGCAACCAAAGTACAGGAAGAAACCAAAATTCAAAGTCAAAAGTTAAAAAGGATTTCAATACTAAAACAAAACCTACCACTTAATCTAATTAAATCAAAGCTGACAATTACAAAAGATTTGTTGTTTATCCAACTGAGGAATCATTTTGAATATAATCTTTATACCGGAAGCCCGGTAACATCACAGACTCAATGGTCTCAGTCATATTACTTATCTACTGTGGTGAGTAAAACCAAGGAAAGGACAAAACAAAATACTTTTTATACTTAGTAATGTCCTAAACTGTTAGAAAGTTACAGAAACCACTCTTAAATGAAGAATATCAAATAAAATCTCCAAAAATATGTAGTATGACAGCTTCGTTGTGATAAGAAAAGAAATGAAGACTTGTTCAGGAACAAAAGAAATGAGACCTTTGATTTAGTGGTAAGACACCTTTTATTTCTGACATTGTTTTTTTTTTTTTAAATTACCCAAAACTATTTTTGATTTCACTATTTAGTGTTACATACCAGAACTCTCAACTGAGTAGGATTCCAAGAGAAAAATGTTATTCTGGTCTTTTTTTGCTATGTTGATTTCCTGTTCAGTTTGCTAATTTCACCAACACCTGGCTGTTTCCTGTTTTCTTTATATCCTGTACTGATCCATTTTGTAGGTGCCTGTCCCTCATTTTAGTAGCTTTCCATGTTATGCTGAAAGGTAGTTGTCCAGTACTTCACAGCCAGCCAACAAATGCTCAAACTGCAATTTTTATTTTGTATAGATGTTCGGCAAGTGACACAAAGTTTGTCTTGCATTTCTGTCAAGCCAACTGAACAAAAAGTCTCTCTGCGTCTGTTTGTCAGTACAATCTACTGCCCCTCAGGGATAGTAGCAACTTACTCTCACAGCCTAATCTCTTTCTTTTCTATGCAACTGTATGACCAACCATCTAAACTGCAGCTGTCCCTTTTGGTTTGTTTTTTCAGCATTCTGAATCACAACTTAACATCAAGTATTATTTTCCAATTTGTCTGTATGGATGTCATTTTTAGCTCTATATTATTTGCATTATGTTTGTCTCATTTATGCAACCTATTAATTCAGTCATCTGAAAACAATCTTTTTTCTGGTCCAGCTGAATGCTCTTTTAGTCAGTAGTTGTTTGTCTTTTTTCATTCCTCTGCCTACTTACCCCATGAATATGGCTGGACTTCTGCATGGGCAACTGCATGGGCTACAGGAGCTCCAGAATTAATGAAGATGTATGAAAAAATAATTCTTCTTTGTGTCACAATGAAAAATTCCTGCCAGTAGACAGGTTGATGCACTCAACTTTTATCTCTTTTCCATTGTCTATAAGATAATTCATCTATAGTGATAAACAAACCCTATGGAGTTAATATTGACGTGAGCTCTGCAAAATCATGGAAATGTTCAAAAACTTGGCCAAAGTCAGCAAAATGCATTAAAGTCAAAAATGAAGGAGAATCTGAACTAGTTCTGAGTAGATTACAACAGTGCAATGGTCTCTTAAGCATCCCTAAGTGCTAGGGAAGCATCTGCCAACTGTACAGATGCGATTATTGTGGCCAAAAATGTGACCTGAGCTGAGACCATAATACTAACCACTGCACCAAGAACATTAACCAAAAACAAATTACAACAAAAAGCCACTAACTGTAAATAAATTTAAAAAAGACAAGAAACAAACCAAAAAAAACACGCATACCCACCCATTGAGCTCAGAGACTGGCCATGCCACAAAGCAGTTATTGCAAACTACCCAAGCTCAGCCGCAAATTGCAAACAGGCGCCGACAGCAGGAGCAATAGGCAGCAATAGACATGTTATGTTGACCTATGTGTGAAACCATTGCTTTGTGTGCTTTTCAGAAAACTGAGTTTTTTGGAAAAAATATTAGCCCTCAAAGAGTTGCTACTGAACATAAACTGTTTATGCTGCTCCTGGATAAAAGAAAATGTTTCCGCTGGTATCTGTTTGAGTAAAAAAATAGAAATGTTAACTTGCTTTTGCTTGGGAGGTGCCTGTTAAAATGTTGTGATTGTGGCTCTGGACTGTGAGGGTAACTTGTTTTTCTATAACAAACTGGATAAAACGTTAATGCCCTGGCAGTGGCAAATAACTTTGATTTTAAATCTGATTTGAATAAATTAATGTTTAAGTTGAGATGTACAAGAAATATTTTCACTGCTACTATGTAACAGGAATACTGCTGTTAAAAAGCACCTTATTTGTTTAAAGTGTTTGCAACCAAATACACACAATATACT
>JANRMT010049829.1:13387042-13404526 GCA_026402145.1 Polypterus bichir lapradei
ATTTACATCACTGCTTTGTCATGGAATATACTATATTAAGGTGACTTGATTGTTAATTTGATACAACATAAAAAAACAAACTACACGCTGCTAAGGTGCTCTTTCTGTTTGCTTGAATGCACTTATAACTGCACATCTCTGTGCAATAATGAGCATGTGCACATATTACCATGTTATATTCAACTGTGTATGTCTCAAAATGGAATGGTGAAATTATACATGAAAATGACACATATAAGCAATGAACCACCGTTAACCATTTTGTTTTTGAGCTTTAAGCTGTTTTATCCCCTTTTGGCTTGAAAATTTGGTTTGTAAGAAATAAGTGCAGTTTTGACCTTTAGCAGGTTAAGCATTTAGGACAAGAGTTCCCAAACTTTTTTCTGCCGCAGACCTCTTTACCAAAAACTTTTAAAACTGTCAACCCCCTAGTCATTTACTTTACTTACTCAAATGAATACATTTGTACAGTACTCGATATTAAATATTTCACTATATATCAAACTTTTCATTTTAATCACTTGTAATTAATGATTGAAAAAGATAAAAGGACAATATGGCATTATCTTGTGCAACATTTAATATCGAAACCTGCACTAACGAAAATTAAAGCAAAAAAATACAAGCAGAGTTTTTTTACATTTTTGACATTTATGAAATAAATATTCATCCATTATCCAACCCGCTATATCCTAACTACAGGGTCACAGGGGTCTGCTGGAGCCAATCCCAGCCAACACAGGGCACAAGGTGGGAAACAAACCCCGGGCAGGGCGCCAGCCCACCGCGGTTATGAAATAAATATCCACCCATCCATTTTCCAACCCGCTGAATCCGAACACAGGGTCACGGGGGTCTGCTGGAGCCAATCCCAGCCAACACAGGGCACAAGGCAGGAACCAATCTCGGGCAGGGTGCCAACCCACCACAGGACACACACAAACACACCCACACACCAAGCACACACTAGGGCCAATTTAGAATCACCAATCCACCTAACCTGCATGTCTTTGGACTGTGGGAGGAAACCAGAGCGCCCGGAGGAAACCCACGCAGACACGGGGAGAACATGCAAACTCCACGCAGGGAGGACCGAGGAAGCGAACCCGGGTCTCCTAACTGCGAGGCAGCAGCGCTACCACTGCGCTACCGTGCCGCCCTGAAATAAATATGTAAATTCAAAATAAGTACAAATAGTCCAAGGTGTACTGTCTGCATTTCTTTTTTGGTTCAGTCATATTATTATCTGAAGAAATAAAAACTTTTATTAACAAACAATTTCGACAGCCCCTGTGATAAAAAAAAACAATAAATTATGTACTTACTTGAAACAGAAGATTTTTGTTCAAACTCGAATAAATAAACTGTGTCCTCTGATTTTCTTTTTCGTAGTACTACTCCTCAATAAATAATTATATTCAAAGTTCAAATCACAAATAAGTACATGTCACATCAAACAAACCAATTTATAGTGTTTTACATGACTGTACAAGACTGATAGATTCTGCTAATATCGAATATCCGTCGTCTCGTCCCACTGCGAGCAAGTGCGGACATGCAACGGTTTTTCATGTCCGCAGTTGCTTTGATACGTTCGATAAGACAATGCACAGACATGTTTGTGATGCATGTATTTTCATGCATTCTTACGTGTAACTCTTTTAATGACACATTTTACCTTTTCGTTCGCAAGTTTGGTATGTAATGTGTTTTTATCAAAAAAGTGTTTTTTTGAATTATTTTACTTCTTAATTAGGTACCTATTGGAATCATAGATATTTTGAAGTAACAAACAAATAGCAGTAGTAAGGGGTTTTATTTTTGCTATCGTCGACCCCCAAATTATTTTATTGAAACTATCGACCCCTTGAAAGTTCAAATTGACCCCGGGGGTCAATATTGACCACTTTGGGAACTCTTGATTTAGGATATGTCATATTACTACCCCCAGATAACATTACTGTTGGATCACAAAACAGTTCCATTTATGAGTCAGTCTTTTAGGTCATTAAAACCACATCTTCTTTAGTCCTCATAGCCACTACCCTTGCTAGCTGTAGTCATTTGCTCTTACTTTTTCTGTACAGCTAGTTGAGTCAAAAAATTGGTGGTTGTCCAGCTTTATTTTATCAGTGTTGCTGGTCTTCACATTTAGGTTTCAGCTGCTGTTTTTGTTATTTCCAAACCGGATGCTTTTTCTCTCAATCAATAGCAGTGAAGTTGCAGTGTTATGACTTAGCTTGTCTCAACTATTCAGTTTTCTTTAAGAACTTCTAGTCTGCACTTTGGTGTTCTGTGCTTCTGTGTCCCTCTTCTTAACCAATTGCTTTGTCCTTTTATGAATTCCTGATTCCTGATTTTGACCTGTGTTTGAACCTAGTATTGGTTTTTCCTTGTTAAAATTATCTATGTTTGTAAGATCCTCCGTCAGTTCCTAACTATTACCTATTTGACATCTGCTAAATTCGTAATAAAAAGTTCAAGTTTAGGTGTGTTTGCATATATTCCAAATGCTCCTACTGTAATAGCTACATTTCCGCCTGTCCGTTTGAAAACTTGTCTATCTTTAAACTGGGAAACATAATTTGTTGACTTCAATTACAGATTAGTTTATTTTCATTTTTTTCAATGGTTACTCCAATATGTATATTTTTTACATTTTTTCTTTTACTCAATTCACAGTTTTTCCTTATGACAAAACAATGAAACACCTGGAGTCGTGCATGACTCAGGATTGGGAGAGGTCATATATGTGTGGGTCAAATGTAGGCAGGGTGGCATGGCCAAGTGTAACCATATGAGGAAGGTATGACACTACAAGTGAATGCATTTATTAAATTTGCTAATAATAAATTATTTTATTTATTCAGTACAGTAGTAATGATATTGTTTATTTATTCATCACCGCATAAGGTAAGCACCCAGAGGAAACCCACGCAGACACGGGGAGAACATGCAAACTCCACGCAGGGAGGACCCGGGAAGTGAACCCGGGTCTCCTAACTGCTAGGCAGCATGTTCATATCCATAAAAGTAAAATATAAAATCAATGCAATTACATGGAAGATGGCTCTGTCACACTTTATGCTACTGTGACTAAACGTGTACTGCGTATTTCTGGTACATTATAAACAAGCTCATGGCTGCATTATCTGATGAGTATATTGATTCAGTGTTTCTGATGCAGTAATATACAGTATTGGCAAAATGTCACATGATTAACTATGTATAATGTTTGGATGTAGCCAACAGTTTTATCTTGAGACTTCAGCACAGATTTTAAATCTGCTTCTGACAGTTCTTTGAAAAAAAATTATGTTTTAAAACTTGAACTCAAATTAGCTACTGACCCTCCACATTCAACAACTAACAAGCGCACACGAATCGCTCCGTAACCTGAGTTGGATTCTGCTGCCTAAGAAAGCAATTTCAGACATAGGATATCGTAAAATGATATAAAAAACATATCTTACAAGGTGAGACCCAAAAGTCTTTAGACAACCGTTATAAAACACAGATCACTTCTTATATGGATATAATTTTTGTTTTTCTTCAAAATATGTTATTCCTTGATCAATACACTTGTTTGCACGTTCCTTCAACTTCTTCATGCCCTCCAGGAAAGTAGTTTTTGAAATATTGTTAAGCTCCCTTCTCACTGCATGCTGAATTTCTTCCGCTGTTAGAAAATGCCACCCTTTTTAGGCAGTGGCATAGCTCGAGTTCATGCCACTCAGGGCAGGGCAGTGCTTCAATTTGCCGCTCTCCAACATATCTGAATATGTTAACCTATTTAAATAGAAAATAAAAATGACGTATACATAAAAATTAAGATACATTTTGCATAGATTTATTCATATATAGAGAAACAATAATAATTGTTCACATTTAATTACTGTATTTATAAGCATCAGCTAGAAAAGAATATAGTATAGACACTGCACTGATAAGACGTGTTCTAATTATTAGTTTAATATAATTACGATGCGAAAATCAGAAACAGTGTAGTGTACAAGTGATAGTTGGGGATTTTTTCTGGGCAGAGCAAGAACGCATTCTGACTGATAACGAAATGAAATTATAAATTGTAAATTAGCTATTTATCTTCCTAGAAATTATTATCGGTGTAATGTTTACGTTTATTTTTGTTATTGCCTCATAAATTTCATCTGCTGTGTCTGATGCCGTCACAGATGGACAGTCTGAAAATTATTTTTGAAGCATTTGTGGATAAAAATCAGAGAATTTTACTTTTTTCATTCATGAGTGATATTTTTCCAAAATCTACTGCTTGCACACAAATTGAACGGAGCCTTTTGGCCAATAATGCCGCCCCCAAAAAAGTCCTGCCCGGGGTGGACTGCCCCCTTCTTCACCCCCTAGCTACACTACTCTTTTAAGGGAAATTGTACCTTGGGGAAGAGAAAGTAGTCGGCAGGTGGAAGATCTGGTGAGCAAGGTGAGTGATGAAGAACAACAATGTTCCTGTTTGCCAATAATTTCTTTACAATGCAGCGCTATGAGATGGTACGTTATCGTGAAGAAGGAACCACTCACTGGATTGGAATTTGGCCATTCTAACTTGCACTTCACTTTTTTTTTATCAGTGTGCTGCTGCCGGAGTATATGAATTTCCCCTTGAGATTAATAAAGTATCTATCTATCTATCTATCTATCTATCTATCTATCTATCTATCTATCTATCTATCTATCTATCTATCTATCACACATTTGTACTCACAGACCACTGAATGAACAATGTTGAAGCCTGGTCACGTGGTACATGAAGCATAGTACTGCATAGTCACAGTGTCAGCCGCTAGATGTAACACACAGTACTCTTAAAACAACTTGTCTAAAAACTTTTGGGTCTCACCGTGCATGTACATTACTAATACATGTAAATAATTCTATAATCACTACAATCAAATTCTTATTCTATGATGTTTGAAATATCATAAAAGAGAAAAGCTGAATTTAGCATGGTGTCTGTGTGTGCGTGTGTAAAATTAAAAGTGATTTTCACATTTTGAAAGCACAGTATATATTGGAAAGTTATGCAGAGCTACTGGATTAATACATCCTAGCAAAGATACAACGCAGATCCATGATCTTGACGGAAAATTAGTCGCATTGTCTCTGGTCTGTCTTGGCATGAAACCATACTGCTGCTCACTAATCATCACCTCACTTCTTAACTGAGCTTCCACTACTCTTTCCCATTACTTCATGCTGAGGCACATCAATTTTATCCCCCTGTATTTATTACAGTCCTTCACATCCCCCATATTCTTAAATATCGGCACCACTACACTTCTTCTCCACTCCTCAGGCATCCTCTCACTTTCCAAGATTCCATTAAACAATCTGGTTAAAAACTCCACTGCCATCTCTCCTAAACACCTCCATGCTTCCACAGGTATGTCATCTGGACCAACAGCTTTTCCATTCTTCATCCTCTTCATAGCTGTCCTTACTTCCTCCTTGCTAGTCTGTTGCACTTCCTAAATTCACTGTCTCTACATCATCCAATCTCTTCTCTCTCTTGTTCTCTTCATTCATCAGCCTCTCAAAGTACTCTTTCCATCTGGTCAACACATTCTCCTCGCTTGTGAGTACATTTCCATCTTTATCCTTTATCACCCTAAACCTGCTGCACATCTTTCCAAGCTCGGTCCTTCTGTCTAGCCAATCGGTACAGGTCCTTTTCTCTCTCCTTAGTGTCCAGCCTCTCATATTACTCATCATACACCTTTTCTTTTGCCTTCGCCACCTCTATCTTCACCTTGTGCCTTATCTCCTTGTGCTCTTGTCTACTTTCTGCATCTCTCTGACTATCCCAATTCTTCTTTGCCATCCTCTTCCTCTGTATACTCTCCCGTATTTCCTCATTCCACCACCAGGTTTCCTTTTCTTCCTTCCTCTGTCCAGATGTCACGCCAAGCACCCTTCTTGCTGTCACCCTTACTACATCTGCTGTAGTTTCCCAGCTGTCTGGTAACTCTTCACTGCCACCCAGTGCCTGTCTCACCTTCTCCCTAAACTCAACCTTGCAGTCTTCCTTTTTCACCTTCCACCATTTGATCCTTGGCTCTGCCCTCACTCTCTTCCTCTTGTTGATCTCTAATGTCATCCTACAGACTACCATCCTATGCTGCTTAACTACACTTTCCCCTGCCACCACTTTGCAGTCTTCAATCTCCTTCAGATTGCCTCTTCTGCATAGGATGTAATCTACCTGTGTGCATCTTCCTCCACTCTTGTACATCACTCTATGTTACTCCCTCTTCTTAAAATATGTATTCACCACAGTCATGTCCATCCTTTTGGCAAAATCTATTGTCCTCTGATCTTTTTCATTCATCTCCTTGACACCATACCTACCCATCACCTCCTCATCTCCAGTGTTCCCTTCACCAACATGCCCATTGAAATCCACTCCAATCACCACTTTCTGTCCCTTGGGTACACTGTTCATCACTTCATCCAACTCACTTGAAAAACCTTCTTTCTCCTCCATCGCACACCCAACTTGCAGGGCATATGTACTAACAACATTCATCATCACACCTCTAATTTCCAGCTTCATAATCATTACTCTGCCTGACACTCTTTTCACCTCCAAAACACTTTTGACATCCTGTTCCTTCAGAATAACTCCTACCACATTTCTCCTTCCATCCACACCATGATAGAACAATTTGAATCCACCTCTGATCCACCTGGCATTACTTCCCTTCCATTTAGTCTCTTGCACGCACAATAAATTAACCTTCCTTCTCTCCATCACATCAGCTCTTTCCCCTTACCAGTCATACCGCCAACATTCAAAGTTCCTACCATCAATTCCACTCTCTTTGCCTTCCTCCTCTTCTCCTACCTCCGCACATCTCTCCCTCCTCTTCTTTTCCATCTTCGTCCAACAGTAGCCCAATTTCTTCTAGCATCCTGTTGGCTAACAGTATTGATGGTGGCCACTGTTAACTCGGGCCCTGACCGATCCGGTATGAACATTTATATTGTTGTCTGCGTATTGATTTTGCTAAATTTTACACCGGTTGCCCTTCCTGACATAACCATCCCCATTTATCCAGGTTTGGGACAGGAACGAAGAAACACACTGGTTTGTGCATCCCCTGTGGCTGGGTTTTTCCAAGCTACAACCGTGCTAACAGTTAAATATTTTGGGACATTTTCCATTGCAGTTACCACTCTCTGCTTGCTTTAGCCCACAGCTTGCAGTTTGCTTGGAGGCCAATGGCTGTTACCTTGTTGAAGCTGCATCAGCAGGTGTTTGCTTAATGTGTTGTGTCATCCCGGTTTTACATCCATGTAAATAGAAGTTTGGTGATGGGTTCAAAAATATGCAATTTAATTAAGATTAAATTAGATCTGTGTGTAAAATTAAAAGTGATTTTCACATCTTAAAATCACAATATTCATTTTAAAGTTATGCTTTTTTTTGAGTAAGGCAGAGTTTCTGGATTACTATATCTGAGCAAATATACAATGCAGATTCAACATCTTGATGGAAAATTAGTTTCATGGTGTCTGGTGCAAAATGTGATAAAGAACAGTCAGTTATACATGAAAAGCATACACTGTAAAGAGCGTAAAAAAAAAAACACACACACTGAAGCCTAAGACGAGACTTTGTGCCAGGAGATTTAACCATGCCTGGGGCCTGAAATAAAAGACAAACAGTAGATGACCAAGTATGTCGTAAAGAATTAAAAAACATTGGCAGGATACACATGCAGAGCAGGTTAGAGATAATGGAAGTACGAAAATTCGAAAATCTGAAAAAATGATAGTAAAGATCACATTAGCACAAACAAATGGAAATTATTACTCGGTGAAATAACGGAACAACGAAAAGAGATCAGATATATTGTTTGGATTTAAACCTTAAGTCGGAGACTTCTAGATCGTCTACTTCATGTCGCCATCAGGGAAAGGTTGTGTTTCTTCCCAATGAAGAGGCGTATTCATGAGAATTTAATATTTGTTGCTTGGTGAAAGTGAAATCACATGAGAGAAAATTTCAAGCCCTGCGAGACAACACTTCATGCAAAGAGATTTGGAAAAGTCCTGCCCACATTTAAAACATTTACAACCACGAACACGGTTCAATCATTTCTCATTTGTGTGAATGCTATTGCTAGACACATTTCTTGTAGAGAGAAACGATATTCGCTCACGAGCAGTTATACGTTCAATTGTCACGATGTAACTCCAAACATGGAATCAAAATTCAATGCGATATTGACGAAAACATAAAGGCTATTAGAGATCGAATATATGGACATCGGTGATATGACAGAAGTACTTAGATATTGTTTGGCTTTAAACATTAAGTCAGAGTTTTGTAGATCATTTAGTTCATGTTGCCATCAGAGAAAAGTAGTGTTTCTTCCCTATGAAGAGGCTTTTCCATGAAAATTAAAAGTTTTGTTGTTTGGTGAAAGTGAAATCCACATACGTTAGCAGCAGAGATGTGAAGTTGCTGGCACTCAGCGCAGGTAGGGGGGTTGGCGAGCGAAGCAAGCAGGGGGCGAAACCCCCTAGTGAACTTAATTTTATAAATCAATTTAAGGCTTAAAGTACATAGTCATTTGTAACATTTTTGTGATTATTGCTTTAAATGGTATGGTTTCAGTCTCAAGTGCTACTAAAAGTTACACATATATATATATATATATATATATATATATATATATATATACATACACACACGGGCATATACCTCCTGACAACCAAAAGAAAGGTGAGAGTGTCTAAGAAACAGAAACACCCCTCAAGAAAGGACTGTAAAATATGATTTCTCCTGACAGGCATTAGATAGATAGATACAGTGCATCCAGAAAGTATTCACAGCGCATCACTTTTTCCACATTTTGTTATGTTACAGCCTTATTCCAAAATGGATTAAATTCATTTTTTTCCTTCAGAATTCTACACACAACACCCCATAATGACAACGTGAAAAAAGTTTACTTGAGGTTTTTGCAAATTTATTAAAAATAAAAAAACTGAGAAATCACATGTACATAAGTCTTCACAGCCTTTGCTCAATACTTTGTCGATGCACCTTTGGCAGCAATTCCAGCCTCAAGTCTTTTTGAATATGATGCCACAAGCTTGGCACGCCTATCCTTGGCCAGTTTCGCCCATTCCTCTTTGCAGCATCTCTTAAGCTCCATGAGGTTGGATGGGAAGCGTCGGTGCACAGCCATTTTAAGATCTCTCCAGAGATGTTCAATCGGATTCAAGTCTGGGCTCTGGCTGGGCCACTCAAGGACATTCACAGAGTTGTCCTGAAGCCACTCCTTTGATATCTTGGCTGTGTGCTTAGGGTCGTTGTCCTGCTGAAAGATGAACCGTCGCCCCAGTCTGAGGTCAAGAGCGCACTGGAGCAGGTTTTCATCCAGGATGTCTCTGTACATTGCTGCAGTCATCTTTCCCTTTATCCTGACTAGTCTCCCAGTTTCTGCCGCTGAAAAACATCCCCACAGCATGATGCTGCCACCACCATGCTTTACTGTAGGGAGGGTGGTGCCTGGTTTCCTCCAAACGTGACGCCTGGCATTCACACCAAAGAGTTCAATCTTTGTCTCATCAGACCAGAGAATTTTATTTCTCATGGTCTGAGAGTTCTTCAGGTCCCTTTTGGCAAACTCCAGGTGGGCTGCCATGTGCCTTTTACTAAGGAGTAACTTCCGTCTGGCCACTCTACCATACAGGCCTGATTGGTGGATTGCTGCAGAGATGGTTGTCCTTCTGGAAGGTTCTCCTATCTCCACAGATGACCTCTGGAGCTCTGACAGAGTGACCATCGGGTTTTTGGTCACCTCCCTGACTAAGGCCCTTCTCCCCTGATCGCTCAGTTTAGATGGCTGGCCAGCTCTAGGAAGAGTCCTGGTGGTTTTGAACTTCTTCCGCTTACATATGATGGAGGTCACTGTGCTCATTGGGACCTTCAAAGCAGCAGAAATTTTTCTGTAACCTTCCCCAGATTTGTGCCTCGAGACAATCCTGTCTCGGAGGTCTACAGACAATTCCTTTGACTTCATGCTTGGTTTGTGCTCTGACATGAACTGTCAACTGTGGGACCTTATATAGACAGGTGTGTGCTTTTCCAAATCATGTCCAATCAACTGAATTTACCACAGGTGGACTTCAATTAAGCTGCCGAAACATCTCAAGGATGATCAGGGGAAACAGGATGCACCTGAGCTCAATTTTGAGCTTCATGGCAAAGTCTGTGAATACTTATGTACATGTGCTTTCTCAGTTTTTTTATTTGTAATAAATTTGCAAAAACCTCAAGATAGATAGATAGATAGATAGATACTTTATTAATCCCAAGGGGAAATTCACAAATTAACAGGAGGACCTGGGTGTAATTCAATGGATTTATCCTGCTGGATATCAATGAGGGCTGCTTGTGACAAAATAAATGTATATAGTGTGTTTCAAGGTTTTTAAATACAAGTAGACCAAAATTAAAAACATATCTCCAGCCAGCAGATCCAAATCTTTATCTGTGAGATAATCTGCATAATGATTTGTATGGAATTCTAATTTTCTTTAGAAAATTTGGAGACGTAGCAAATGATTGGTTATTTGTACAGAGCAAAAAATAACCACATAGAATAACGAATTGAATGCAGGTTGATTGAGGCAACAGAAGCAATTAGTTATTTAAAAAGAACATTTGACTGTTTCAGTTTGAATAAAAATCACAGATGCTGACACAAGGTTAAAAAATAAAAAAGTATCTCAAGTTAAAGATGCAGACTACTTTTACTTGTAAAACTAAGATCTTTTTCTAGCTAATGCCAGATACAAATGACATAAGTCTAATAGATGCCAGTCAGTTAATTTTATTGAACTTGTTGAAATAACAGGCTTATCATAGAATGAAACAGTTTATTTAGCAAATAAAACACGAACAATAATTATATTAACATATTAGCACTGATCAATTTTAGGTTAATTAATATACTAAAATGTAAAAGAAAACATTTATTTGAAATCCTCATACTAATTTAAGTATGCACACAATCATACAGAATTAGCCCAGAACAGAAATAAAATTATTATTTATCAACATGACACCAATATGACAATGACCACTTTTAAATTAAATATTTCCTTACATTTGTTTTAATAATTGTGAAAAAATGCAGTAAAGCAATATGAATTGCTCAAAGACACAAGGACAGAGTATATAAACCAGCACAAAATTAACGAACTATCACGATATATAAACATTCAATCATTATTGTTTTCTTTTATTGACAAGATTTGAAGAAATACAATCCTACATTCACATACTTGCAGACAAACAATTTAAAGTTGTCATCTCTCTATAAAGCTTGTCATTAATGAAGGAGAGAAAATTTGATTAAACTCATATAAAGATGTAGGGAACATTCCAACACATAAGACTAAACATAATATTGTAAAACATTAGATAAATCTGTGCATACAGTATGAAAACTAAATAATAATTAAGCATTTGTTATATGATTTGCAGCAAAAAATAAGATCATACATTGAGATGAGACTGTAAAATGGGTGAGAAGAAATATTACATTAACAGTAATTTAATTCTTATTACTGTAATCTTCATTTTATAATATATCCTAAATGTATAACACTAAAACAAGGTACCTTATAAAACCAAACATAATTACAATATATTGTCAAAATGATAATTAAAGTAATAATAAAACATGTTTTAGAAACAAACATCTGATTTCAGTAACTGCTAAGATAATAATAAATCATTATTTTTTTTTTCCTTAATTATACAAAAAGAAGACACATCATCTGAGTAGATGCAATAACATTTTGTGTAGAATGAAAATGAAAAAGATAAGCCTTAAACTTTAACATACAATTTACAATTAACAGAACAACCTGTACAGATTTTGGTAGAAACATTCAGTGAGTGAAACCCATAGAATGAAACCAAGAGGGGAGCAACTCTTTTGGACGAGTAGCAGGCCAGTCCCAGGAGGTCTTAGTTGTCTCACAGTTTTGTACGTAGCAGCAAGGATGATTAAAAAGTGTATATGTTACCTGACTTGTGTGTTAATAATCAAGTTATGTATGTATGTATGATTATTTATCTGGAAGCCAGCTGACTCGAACATTGACCAGGTGAATGGACAAAATCAGACCACTAATAGGCTCCATAATCATTTTGTTTAATACATCATTATCATGAAAAACGGTTCTCAAAATAAAATTCCTTAAGTGAGTGGAAGATGAAATGATCTCCAAATGACATCTGTGGCATGCTAGACTATGACAGGATGAGTGATTTGTCAGGATATAATGTTTAATTAAAGACTGTAACTTTGGTTACGGTGTGCTAGACATTCTACAAGACGCAGTTGTGTCTTAATGTTTGCATCCATTTAGGATTTAAGGATTCCTGTGGCTAACTTACTTCATTGTACTTGAGTATCAACAAACGAGTGAAAAAATGTTGCCACATTGGTAGATAAGAAATAAATTCAAAGTGTCCAAACAATGAAGTTCTTCAACAAGCATACTAACCTTTTTTTTGGAACAATATGAAATCTAATGACAAAATATCATTGACTACACAACAATAATTATTTTCGTGCAGAACGATTCTTCCATGAATAGTTTGTTTTTATACTACAAACATAGAAAATGTATTCCATTCATAACATCAAGTAGAGCACTATGGGAAATTTCCTGGACATGCCCCTGATAATTTGTTATCTACAGTGGCTCTGGAGATATCACAATGTTATGGTACTTCTCTTTTTATGTATCATGAGGGACATTCAAAAAGTTTGCGAATTTTTATATTTTCCATTGGGAACTGTGAAGGCAGGAGGAGTAGCGACTCTGGGAAAACTGCATCACAAATGAAGGTGACAATGTAGAAAAGTGTTGTCATTTATTTTTGAAGTTCTTAATAAATAGAGCTAATAAACAGTGTGGAAAATTTTTGAATGTCCCTCATACATATTGGATTTATATATAAAAGTACTTTATAATGATTATTTAAAATTCTGTATCCAATAACTTCAATGGGCCTGAATAGATGCACCCTCGCATGTTGCTGGATTCAAATCACACAGTACTGAAGAGTGCTATTTTACAGTTTTATATAAAAATATTAAGAGTATTATTCTCTTTTAAATGCTGTATATTCTCTGTCCACTGTACACCTGTTTATTGCAGTTAAAAATAAGCTTCCTTCTACTTACACCTTAGAGAGGGTATCAGTAATGTTAAATAAGAAATAATATCTGCTGAAATGTATTCTTTTCAGTAAGGTTATATAATGTTGATTTTCTTTTTTAAAATTATAACACTATGCAGTATTAGTTACACTACCAGTCAAACGTTTTAGAACCCTAAAGCTTTACCAGTTTTTCCTCAAATTGAATCAGTTGAAATGCAATGATTGACTTAAAATGATGAAAAGGCAATCAGTAAACTGACAGAAGTTTAAATTTAAACTTTAGGTTAGCAAAAACTGAAAAAAAGGAATTTCAGAATATTCAAAATGGACCTTCTTCAGGGAAACACTAATAGGTTAAAACCTGCAAATGTTCTGCAGCAATTAAAGTAAATTAAGCCTGGCAAGTTGAAGCAGGTGTCCCAACTTCTGTTGATTACTTAAAAACCCTCCATCTGTCTTAAAGCAGAATTGGAACAGACCCTCAAACTAATTGCAACTAAGTAGGAAGGCAGAACCATTCCTACACTGGACAGGTTCTAGAATATGCAGTAGGTCACAATTAGTGGATTATTTGATCAATTGTGCTTTACAAATCAGGTCATTGAAGCCTGTACAGGGTGGTCCAGATCTAATTATGCAGATCCAGATCGTCTGCATGACTTTGATTTATGTGGGGACGATTCCAGTTCGGCGTGAAGACGATTCTTCATGTCGTCAGTTCACACACTTCTCGATGGTCCGGGATTTTTTAGGTGATTTTCTATATAATAAACTTAATAAGTTATAGCGTAATGAAAATTACATAATTAGATTTGGACCACCCTATATAATGAGCACTTAACTCCCTTATGCATTGTGCCTCCTCAGACTTGTAATCTAAGTAAAAAGTTTAATTTTATTAACAGCTCAATTACTTTAAAACCATTTGCAACATGTGGAAACAGAATTTCTAAAGTTCCATATATTTATATTTTTTAAGTTTGTTTCATCTCATAGGGGAACTTCCTGCATGCCTTTGCAGTTGTGAGGTGTGTGTCTTTAAAAAGAACGATCAATGATGTGTTTTCTATGAATATCATTCATGCTAATCTAAATGCAATCAACAACAACATTGTCCTCTAGCTTGTCTAATTCATTCTATTCTTACTGTTTTTTTCTGCCAGTCCCGTTTTTATGTATCACTTCCCATTTTATTAATTTTATCCCAGAAATTAAACAAAACGTCCCATTTGTCCCATAATGTCTCATTTAAAGCCAGCTGAACCAAGCACACATTTTTACCGAGCACACAAAACCCCATGGGTGTCCCATGCTCTATGATTTAAATTAGCTCTAGCACACTCAGTGAATTAATAAGCTGTGGCTCATTTTGGAAGCAAGAAAATCTGGTCAGCCTAGCCAAAGGTGTAATGAAGTAAAAATAACAAGATTCTAAAAACCCTAGTTTTTTTTTTTTTTTTTACAAAATTTTTTAAGGCTGTTCATAATTTTGTATGAGGGGTACAACCATAATATATGTTGTGTGTATTACATGAGATTTTTGGCATAAATTGGTAAATGCAGAAGAAGTAATAGATACTCTAGAATCATTGGTTATTATATACTGCGAGGGACGTTCAAAAGCTTTTATATTTTCGTTGGAAACGGTGAAGGCGGACGGGATGAGTAGTAATTGGGCATTAAAAAGTTGGGTATGACGCTGGGATAATTGCATTGCAAACAGAATGTAACTATGAAGAATGTGATGTAAGTGAGTTAAAAAAAGTGCAGACACTTTTTGAACGTCCCTCATATATGAAATACATGTTATATTCTGCATTAAATTGAGTTTTAACCAAATAAATATTTTATGTGCCTGCTGTAATGAATGTTACAGAATATATGTGGCTCACTTAATGACACAGCAAGACATGACTAGCAGATGTTCCGTGTTTAATTTTTTAATATAACATACAGTACTTTGGTGTCTAAGGTAAGCTTAATTAAAATAGTAAATCACTATGGCTAGACTCAGATTCTCAAGTAAGATCTCCTGAATTTTCAAAGGTTTAAGCTCAATTACAGTAACTGAAAGCATAGAAATTTTTGTCACGAGGGGAAAACCACTGGAGGTCCACAGTATGCTTTATGATAGTTTGCAAATATTCATATGTAGTGGTGATGATGTTTTTGGAAAAAAAAAATCCACTTTTTTACACAGCTTTCTTTGCCAAACTCATTGCAAACTCTGCAAATATATCAATCTTTGATTCCAGCAACTTGGAAATTACCTCAGAAGACTTTGGAACACCTAAGAGGGGTCTCAAGAGGCTCTGCAAGTTATAAAAAATTAAAGAGGTTGAAGAAGAAAAAATATTGTTAACAGAATTTGGATTAATATAAAACACAAAAGGATCACTCACTTCTGCCTTAAGATCTTCCACACTTTTCCCTATTTTATCTGCAAGTTGGTTAATGGACCTATCATCAAGACCCATGTACCAACGATAGAACAAAAGAATTTCCACAATAGCATCGCAATTATAGGCACAAGCTGTTCCAGGTATAAAAGTCGTACCTTCATCTGTTGCATATGAAATTAACTCTGAGATTGTTCCCTTCAGCTTTGTCTTTTTCTTTTCAACAAAGCATTTGGCCACTTCAGTAATTTCACGTGAGCACAAATCTTTCTTCTTCTGTTGTATTTTAAGCTTCAAGTCTTGACACAGTTCTGTGAAATCGAAATCTGTTGTGCAGCGGCTTGACACAAGGAAGACGTGGGGAGAGTCCACTCCATTTTTTTTTAAATGACTAATAAAATAATCTTTTATTTTCTCATATCTTTCATTCCTGCCGTACTGATCATCATTCTGCTCATGCTCATCCATTTTGCTCCGTACAACATAGAAATCTTGTTTCATTTCTCTTATGTTTTTGACAAAAAGTTTGTCATTCTCTGTAAGCATGTTTCCAACAATTAAAATGATCAAGTTATATTTTTTAAAATTGACTGCCTTCAAATATTTTGCAATTTCAAATTTTGGCGTTCCAGCACCAGGAAGATCCCATAGAAAGACACAAGGAAGACTTGGATGTTTATATTTTTTTGGTTCCATGGTTTGTTCAGTACAGCCCTCTTTAGCTGCTTCATGGTCTCCAGGTCTTAGACCACAAACAGCATTGATGAAGGCTGATTTGCCCGTTCCTGCTTCTCCTGTTACAGCGATGTGAACTTCTCTTTGGTCAAGCACATGTTGTATCTCATTAATTATGTCTTCTAATCCATTGTCAGTAAATGGTGAGGAGAGTTTTGGTTGAATCTTAGCAATTGCATGTTCCAGGCTGATATTTTCAGTTGCTTCTTGCTGTTTAGGAAATAAAACATTGATATTGTTAATATTTAATATTGTAGATTAATTGTTATACATACTGTATATATATATTTATATACTAGCAAAATACCCGCGCTTCGCAGCGGAGAAGTAGTGTGTTAAAGAAGCAATGAAAAAGAAAAGGAAACATTTTGAAAATAACGTAACATGATTGTCAATGTAATTGTTTTGTCACTGTTGTGAGTGATGAGTGTTGCTGTCATATATATATATATATATATATATATATATATTTACACACACACACATAAACATATATATATACATATCTATACATATACACATATATATACACACACATATATACATACATATATATATCTACATACATACACATACATATACATACACACATACATACATACACACACGTATATACACACAAATACATATATATACACATACACACACACATATATAAACATATATATACATATACATACATATCTACATATATACACACACAGCTATTTCGTATCAGTGCAAGACGCTGCTTGTTAAAATGGATAACTCCCGCTTTTACGTGCAAGTCTGCGTGGATATTATTGTTCAAGTTCTATTTAAATTTTAAATAGAAGGAATTTTTATTTAGTCGACAGAAATATCTTTGGTAGGAATGTTAAAAACAGACAGGAATATTATTCCTGAATAAATCAACTCAAACCTTAAACAACTTATAATATTTTGCTCTCCATAAAAATATATCCTGTCTAAATTATACAAGTTAGAAATAAAGTAAACTTTAAAAGAACAAACATTCAAATTTCTTTACTCTTATGTAATTTTATATAAAAAATAAACTTAGATTTTAAATATCCCAAAAGATTTTGCTCTCCATAAAAATATATCCTGTCAAAATTATACAAATTCAAATAT
>JANRMT010049829.1:13414526-13433246 GCA_026402145.1 Polypterus bichir lapradei
GTTTCCTGCCTAAATTGTTACTGTTTGGGGTAGGAATTCACTTTGCTCACTTATCATTCTGCTTTAAAATGGATAGGAGAGAATTAAGAAGAGAATCGCCACATAACTTCAACAGCATACATTTATGGTGAAACTTTGCAGAAGTACTTTCCATATCATTGCCGGATGCATTTTATTTTTTCCAAGACCACACAGTTAAGAATGCTCTGACCCTCCGTAGGAATGAAAACAAAGACCACCCTTGAGTCCACCCTTTTCCCCCTTCACTATACAAATGGATATCAATAAGTTAGCATTCATTTTTTGTCCCGCAGTCATCATAGGCATTGGATAGTGGCACATAAAGGCTTACATCTACAAATAGTTCATATCCATCTAACTTTTAAACCATCATTTAATCGGTCTGTCCAACACTGCTTCTCATTTCCTTTCACAAAAATAATTTTAAGGCATCTCTCATAATGAAAAGTTCATTAGATTAATCAGTCGGATGCTCTCCCTTCATGAGACTTAATTTCTAATAAAATAACATTTTTATTTCTAATAAAATAACATCTGATCTGACTTCTAACGCTTAAATCAACAAATGTGAAACAGCACCTTAAAACAATCATCTGGCCATACACACTGTCATGACGTACAGAAGTTACCTCAGACTGCTAAAGAGTAGAACAGCTGATGGCACTCAGAGGTCCTATCCTTTCTTCTAAGGCTTCCTTAGCTATGCAAACCCCACCCACTAGAGATCAAAGAACAACAGTCTCTTATCTTATATAGATTTAAGTGAGCATTTGTGTGTTTTAACAGTATTACATATAATTTATGACCTAATAAATGATACGAAAAGCACATGAGGAGATGATGTAATTTATTCCTTTCTACAAGGTTGAAGGCAATAGGTAGCAGTATAAGTCTCTGTCATTACAAATTAGCACTGCTACAGCTCATAAAGTCTCACTTTGCATAACAAGCATATTTTTAAAACATGCATCTCTTATTTTAAGTCATTCTGTGTTCACTATAGGTACCATGGTAATTTTGTTTGACAAGTCCAAAGGAAGTTCAAATCCCGGGTTAGCCACTGCCTGTGTGGACTTCCCACATACTTCAAAGCTTTCATAAATTTTCCTTCCACATTAGAAAGATGTGTAGGTTGGGGTGACTGGGAACTCTGAACTGATGCTATGAGTGTGCTTGTTGAGTGTTATTTCTCAACCAACTCTACTGGCACAATCAACAATGACCATGATCTAGAAAAGTAGTAGTGTCACACACATGCACATTGGGGACAGCTTAAAGGCTCTGGTGAAGGTAAACCTTCCTGTATACTAATACCTCTTCTCTTCCCCCCACTGCAGACAGGATGATTGACACCCTTACCACCAAAGGTGTTACATTACACTTCCAACGTCTGTCCACCTGGGCCTTCCTCTTGCTGCCTGAACTGCATTCAACCTGAAATGTCGTCATCAAGGACTGTCTATTTTCAGACTTGCATCTACAGAGATGTCTTTTTTTGCTGAAAAGCTCTTTATTGTTTTGTTTTACTCAATATACAGAGTCATGGTGTCTTCCCAAACCTTCAGCTGTCTTTGTCCTCTTTTACAGAAGAAAGAAAGTGGATTTGATGTCTTTTTAGAATCTTAAAGCTGAGTGTTTGGCATTACAACATTATTAAGGATTACTCAGTTTGGTAATGTAGAAGGAAAATTTTTTATATTAGCATATAGCAAATTAAAATAAAGAGCCATAAAAAGCAATTAAAAGCTTCTAAAATATTAGATTAAGCATAAATTAGAATGTTAATCAAATAAGATAGGTCAAGCAAATAGTTAACTAAAAATCAGTTATATTGCATTATTTTTTAAGCTTACAGCAAAATTTCCAGAGTAAGAAAAGAACAGAAAATTGACGCACAGAAACCAGCTTAGAACAGGATAAGAGGTTGAGAACATCTGTGTTCAAGGCTAGGAAGCGATAACACAGAGAAGATGGCTCTGAAAGGCACGTATAGAAACCAGCTGGATTGGTGAATCAGCAGAGAGGCAACAAAAGGCTGTTTGCTGTAAGCAAGGTCGCACTGTAATGCATGAAAAGAAAATCTTAGCAAAAGTATTAGAAGAATATATTAGAAATTAACTTTAGTGTAGAAATCAAGACAAATCAAGTATGCCAAGCAATGATTAAATGAAAGCATATACAATATTTCTTTTAATTAAAGTTTAGCTTCAGGCCACTATTATAATATAGCTAGAAAGGCTATATTAAAGGAGGAAGTGAAACCATGAGACACCAAATATGGAATAGAGGACATCTTCCCAGTTGAAGAACCAATCAAGAATAAGAAAAACAGAAACTGGAATAAACAATAGACAGTAGGGCCAGGTGCAGTATTAGCTCAATGAACAAGGTTAAAATGATAAGAAATTGTTATAAAAACTTCGATTATGGCAATGTTCAGGGCTCAATCTCATTCGGCCGAATTGAGTTGAGTCTGTGTTGTTGATTTATTGCAATAAAGCCTTAAAACTCTGTCTGTCTATCTCAAGTCCTAATAGCCTTTATTTTTAGATAAAAAGCCTTCTGATGATGAATTTTTCGCCACGACAGTAATAACTCAAAACTAAATTTTTTTCCAGAACCTGAAAATAAAATGCTTTGTACACCTGATTATAAAATGTAGTGGCACGGTGCTTCATGGTCCTAGAAGAACAAGTTCAAAATCCTGTACTGTCATTTTTTGTGTGAAGTTTGCTCCTTTACTCGTGTCCATGTGGAATTTCTCTTAGTAATCTAGCTTCTTTCCACTTTTGTAACAATATCCAGGTTAAGATGATGGCTCAGTGTGAATAAGAACATCCTCCAGAATATTTCTTGTCCCCATGGTCCTCCATAGTAAAATAAGGTAGCTCAGAAAATGGATGCATGAAATTTGTGGTTCAAAAAATGGGCAGCTCAGTGACTCACATCTGTCAAAGATTGGCCAATATATGTGTGCAGCCTGCAGCCTGCAGTTTTCCGACATGCAAGCTACGACAGACCAGAGAAGGTGTATGTGTGAGAGTTTCCTGATTAGCAGGAATCCCATAGGAGTTACAAAGGATTCTCTGAGACTCTGAATGTGGATGCAAACAGTTGTGTAAAATGATGAATGACTCCAAACTATTCTACAAAGAAACCTTAGCTTATTCTTTGAAGTCTTTTACTTTTCTACAGTCAGAGATAACTTGACATTAAGAAAGAAAATACTCATTCATACCATGGTAATTTAATTAAGCATTTAATATAATTACTTATTTAATTTTTACCTTTCTCAAATGTATTTTACAATATCTTTAACAGAGAAATTGTATTTTTTTCCACATATATGACAAGTTATAATACTATAATCAAACAAAAGATGAAAAATCAGTCAAATCAAAAAGGAAATCCATTCACAAAAATCACAGAAAGAATTGAAATTTGTTAATCTTCAGGTGCAATAAATGCTCCACTCTTACCTAATACAGACAGCTAATTGTTTCTGCAAGGCTGTAGTATTATGCCCATACCGTGTTTCCCCGAAAATAAAACCAGGTCTCATATAAATTTTTGCTCCAAAAGATGCACTAGGGCTTATTTTCAGGTGATGTTTTATATTTATTCATCCATCCATCCATCCATCCATCCATTATCCAAACCACTGTATCCTAACTACAGGGTGTACAACAATATACATTTATCCAAATACAGTCATGTCATCTTCTGGAATATCGTCATAACTCTCCACATTCAAACCTTGAATTTCAGCCTGAATTTCTTGTTACTCCTGCCGCTTTTAGGATCCTACGGGGTCGAGGTGAGCGCTTCGATGTTTGATAAATGGTTCGATGTGGTGAAGAAAAATGCCGACATATAAATGTACTGTATTCATGTTGCTTTGATTATTCAAGCGTCGCATATTCACCAAAGTAATGACACGATACATTTTAAAAGTCTCACATAGCATCTTCTGTGCCGTCTTTTTTTTTTTTTTCCACCTTTACCATACCATCAGAATGTATGGCGCCGTATTTGAGCCACAGAGAAAAAAATAAACAAGGACATAATAAAAATGTCTATTTTGTGATTAAAGTGGAAATTTCAGCTTTAAACTTGAAACGTCCTCTTTAATCTTGTAGCTTACTTTGTCATTAAAGTAGACCGTCGCAAATATCATCTTAAAACTGACCCAGTTGTTAATCGCTATGCGCTTCTGTGCCTTCCTCCTGACCTGACAGCAGTAGCAAGCAGCATCGCTACATAGAACACATTAAATTTATGATATTCCAGCACTCTGCACATTTAGAATTCTTAGATTTATACTTGATATCACTTTCATGATGAAATGGATTAAAAATATGTATGTTGCATTTTACAGATAAATCGCTAACTTTGTTTAAATAATGAATGCTGCTAATAGTTACACATATGGGGTGCACGGTGGCGGAGCGGTAGCCCTGCTGTCTCGCAGGGAGTCACGTCCCTTGTGATCCGTGCCTGGAGTTTGCATGTTTTCCTGGTGGGTTTCCACAGTGTGCTCAGTTTTGCATCCAAAGACATGAAGGTTTGGGGATTTGGTGGAGCTACAATGACACCAGTGTATGTGTGTGCTTGTGTTCGTTCACCTTGCGATGAGCTGATGCGTCATCCAGGGATTTTGTTTCTGTTTTGCGCCGGTGCTGCAGGAATGGGCGTATCCCTGGACTGATGGATGTAATCATTAAACATCCTATTCAGAGATATAGTGGCAAGGTGTCCTAGGAATTTAATTGATTTTTCGGGCACATGCGTCACATTACGTGAAGTATAAACCAGGCTTTAGGCGCCTTACTTTTCAGCTAACGATCTTCACTAGGTCTCATTTTTGGGGTAGGGCTTAAATTACAGAGCAGCCTGAAAATCATGCTAGGGCTTATTTTCGGAGTAGGTCTTATTTTCAAGGAAACACGGTATTAAATAAAACAACAGGGGTTAAGGAGAATTAGTGTCAAAGTTATTTTACAATAACATAAATTCATTATTGCTAGATACTTAAAGAGTTCTGCACAATTCCATGTAAATAAATCATAATGTTTTCTAATTTTGGTTATATATAATTGTCCCATTTAGTTAATGAGGGCACGTTAGGAGTGTTCCAGTTAATAATTTAGGTTTGGAAGTTATAACAAATATTTCAGTAGATATAATTACAACCATTTTTTTTAAATCTGTGGTTCTTGTATACCCATTGCTTTTTGATACATACAAAAATATTCTCTTCACTGCAATTTGGCATTGTTCGAAATTAGGGAACAATATGTGACATGTTTAATTTTAATCTGGAGAGATGTGCCCCATGTACAGTCTAAAACTAAGTTACTACTCGTTTTAAAAAGACTGGTGAAAAGTAAATGTCAAGGATGAGTAAATTCCACCATTACCTGAGATATTGATAGGGACGTCTCTATCCCAGCATTGCCAGTGATTATCTAGATATAAAGCTTGGAAATACTACCAATATTCTCCTCATTACTAATTAAAATAGATATTTTTCAAGCCTGAACATCGAACAAGGATTTCTTGGATGTTTACATAGAAAAACAGGTAATTCCACATTTCCAACAAAATTGATCAAAAGATGAAAATGTGTTATCAGTATAAAGATCACTGAAGTTTGAGAAACCAAATGAATTCTATGAGTTTAATACTGTGCATTGGAAGAGAGTGCTGGAATACGAAATTATCTAGTAATGAAACAATAGACAACAGAGTCTCTGACTTAAAGCATTTTCTACATTGGTTCAGTGTTTTGAGTAAATGGAGTACAATCTAATGCTGTGGTTCATTTACCTCAGAGGACAGATGTCGAAGCTGGGAATGACGTCACAGCTGTATTGACTGTGTTCCAGTAAAACATTCAGAAAACCAATATGGACACTTCAAGGAAAACCTTTTGTTGTGCTTGCTCCATTTAAATAAATACCAGTTGATAACAATGCACTGCATGGTATTTTGCATATACAAACATCGTAGCAACATGTCCACGGATAGAATTTGGACATTACTGTGTGTATGACTGATTTAATGAGACACAACAGACAGAAAAACCGATAAACAGTATGATACTATGGGTTTCGCTAAAGTTCACGGTGTACGTCACCATTTTGGATTGACATCACAATCCGAAGTCAGACAAATTCGGATTTGACAGACCAGCCCCGAGTCTCCAAGTTAGAAATTTGACTTTCCAGTTGAAAATTCTGACTAGGAACTCAGAAATTCCACCTTCCCACTTCAAATGGAATGCAGTTTAATTATGTGTAAATTGTCAAATTTTACTGATAACCATAACACTGATAAAGGCATACAAGCAGCAGTTCATACACAATTTTCTTTAAAAAACCAACCAAGCAGGTACAACTTCAGCACTTCCATCTTCCTTCTATTGTCTCAAAATAAAAATACTTGCAAACAAGTCGTAAATTTGGAAGTCAAGTAGCATCATGCCACCCTCTGCTTTCAGTCTGTATAATTTCATCCTTGTAATATTTGTCCTTCCATATACAATTTCTAGGTGACTCTTACAATATGTCTTGGATTATAATTAATTTGGAATAAAAGTGTGCTTTTTTGAGTACTTGGGAATATACTCAGTAAATAAAAACAGTCAAGATTCACCATTAACAACTGAATCCAAGATGGACAGTCAAGTGCAGTTAATCAGTTCACTGTGACCATACAATATTAGACCACTTTCTTAAAGCAGTTCTTATGCATTTGGGAGTTACAGTTGCAGGGAAATTCAAGATATTTTTAAACTGAATTTTTTGCATTGTGATGGAAACGTTAAATGAGATGCGAATAAATGGTGAATTCTTTATTGATGTCTAGCAACAAGATTTCATAGAGTTAAAAAGAATATCCTTCCAACTCTTTTCAGAGCATTCTCATTTTTATGAAAACTCTTTTGGTTTCTAAAACTTGATTATGTTATTAGAGGTTTTGTTTTTTATATGAGTAATAAGGAAAACAAAGTTAGCTCAGATCTCAACTTGTCAGCATCTTCTCAGAATGTCCGTTCTTGTAGACATTAGTAGGCCCAGCCACAGATGGGCTTCATTGTGGGTTGTCATTCTGGGCTAATATTTGCTTAAACAGGATTGAACAGGATCACAAGAATCATAAAAAATGTTTTTAATTTTCATGAGTCGATGGTCATCAATAACATTTAACTTTTTTAATTCTAAGTTTGATCTTTCTAATCTATTACCAGTTATGTTGTAGAATCTCCACTCTCTCCCTAATAATCTGAGCCGCTTCACTCCTGCTACCATTTGACAGATCAATGCTGTCTTAAAAAATAGATTGGATTTCCATTCCAATAAACGCAGCACTCATCACGCCATTCATTATCCTGGTGGTCCTTGAGAGGGTTACAGGTGTTCCCTTGTTTTCCGAACAGTACCGTCGACCTTACACAAGCGTTCTGCCGTTTTTCCCAGACTTGGCTTTGCTTGGATAGCCTTATAAGCCTTGACACAGTTACCTATCTCTGCAAAGCTTTTTCCGTGGTTTTTAAATGTGCTAATCCTTGATTTTACAATGTCCTCAATTTCTTGCTGATCAAAGAGAACCATGCATGTAGTCGTATTCTCTCCTTTGGCCAGGAGGATAACAGAATGGGCGGCTGTTAGATATTTCTTCAATATGTCATTGACCATTTTTTCTTCATTGGAATGGAGAACAGACTTTGCTAAGCCAATGAGGAGCCCTCCAACTCCACTGGTTGTCCCTAGTCCTGTTCCCATTGCAGCAAGTAATGTGGATCCACCCGCTGTGAGAGGAGCCAGGGCCAGCCCAGCAATGGTCAAAACACCACTTAGCACACCAAAGGAGCTGCTGACTATGTTCCCAATGGTGGTGTTCTTCTGGACCTCATCCATGCCATCTGCAATCTTTTCCATCTGGCTCAAGTATTCATACAGCTCTGTTGAAAGCCTAGGTAGATCTTCCATGAATAAGTCATAATGTTCTCTGTTTGCAAGAAAACAATGAAGAAATCAGGATTTACTTTGAAAGAAGTGAAGATAAATAAATAGCAGTGACAAGCTTCCATAGCATTGAGTTTTCAAGTTCGTTTTTTGTCAACACTTAACACTTTCCTCTGAGAAATTAAATTTTACATATGATTATCGCAGGTATATGCATACATGATGAGCACATAACTAAGAATGTGACAGAGGAAGCTGTTTTAAGAGTTGAAGGGTTGAAAAAGAAAAAAAAAGAAAAATCAGACGTGGCTTATGATAAGAGAGCAAACACAACGAGGAATTTTGCAGGCATATTGCCGAAGGCATAAAGAGGCCACAGTTGTGTTTCTTAATACACTTCTGCTAAACAGAATTTCCTGGTGGTAGCAAGTCAGAGAGAGGATGAGCAACAATGTTCAGTGCAATCATTTTTGTCCCCTGCTTTTTTCCCCAGCAGGTCCAGGGTGTCTTTTATAACCAATACTGCCTTCTTAATCAACTCTTAATTCGGTGGGCTTCTGTTGAATTCATTTTACTAGCCTATCAAACCACAGGGTAGAATATCACACTGGCCATCACAGTATTAAGGAAAATGTAAAGAGATGTCATTATTCATATGCAGGGACGTGCGGTCAGGGGAGACATCAAGAAAAGTGAAAAAAAAACTAATAATGATAACATAAAATAAATGTGTCCACTGGTCTGTGCTATAAATTTGTTTTCTGTATGATTCCAATAATTTTGATTATTTTTATAGTCAAAAATCGCTGAAGTTTCGCATTTCCTGTTCAAATACAGGGGAGAAATGCGAGGTGTGGCAGCAACAAGCCTCACCTCACCTCAGACTTTGCTCTTCCTCACACACGGGGCTAATGCCTGCAATTGTCGGTGCCTGTTGCTGTCTCTCTGTATGTCGCCAATATAAGGTTTGCTGATACATTTATTATACACCCTGACTTTCCACAGTCTGGCTAATATCGTTAATGAATGTGTGTGACATATTTAGTGTTGCTGATCGGACATAAAACCGCAGTGAAAAGGCACAAGGTGAGGCACACAGTACCGCGCCACACTGAAGGGGGCGCATGTGAGCCCAACAGGTGCTTGTTGCTGCTGTTCTTCTACGCAGAGGCGCCAATAAGTTAGCGATATCAGAAAGTGAAGTGCACTGCAGCGGTCCATTTATTTTTATTTTTTGTTTCGACTGACTACCAAAATGGAAAATTATATATCTAAGCTTAAACATTTCTCAAAAGTAGACTTTCAGTCAAAACAGGAAGTGATAAATAATGAAAGACCAACACCAGTGCTAAAAGGTTTTCTTCAAACTAAGGGACAAAAGACAACTCGCTTTGTTCAAAAGGGGTGGTACACCCGAAAAGAATGGCTGTGGGGCTGTCCTACAACAAACCGCCTTTACTGTTTTCGGTGCCTTTTGTTCTCAACTTGTGACAATGTCTGGACTAACACGGGATATTGTGACATGAAAAATTTACCAGGAAGCCTGCAGTCAGTGAATAAGCTACTCTTTTGGGTTCATATATTTGTAAATCAGACAAGAAGGAGTCAGTGCCTCACCAGCCATGAACCTCACCGCACGTCACTGCTCACATGAAAGGAACTCTGTCCCTTAAGAAAGAAAAAAGTCTCCTCATCCCCATCCAGTAGATTTGCTTGGCTCAAATATTCCACTAATAAGTACTCAGTGCTTGAAGTAGAACAAAATTACTGGCCACTTTTATGCCAATACACTAGCATTTGATTAAAGAGTTCCGTGTAAATTCTCACTAAATAAAAGGTGCCGCTACTCCGGGTACAAATTGGAAAAGGTGCTGGTGCTGCATATGCGTGAGTACCTGCACACTGCAAGCACTGTAACAATTACTTTCATTTTGTTTGTAAAGGACCACACCTAACATTTTTAGATATAACATGAATGTTAGGAAAAACAATCCAGGAATTCCTCAGCTTTTTAAATTGTTCCCTCAATTAATATCATATTAAAACATTTACCCATATTCTTGGAGCAAAAGATCCATCTCTTCTGGGGACATATTCAAACCCTAGTAAAAGAAAAAAATCAGAAAGTCATTAAGCAACTATACAGCCAAGAGAATAAATAAGAATGCACATCTAAAACTAGTTGGGAAATGAGCTCCCCGAATAAACCTGATTAGGATTTTGTCATTTTCAGTGTAGGGTTTGCAGGTTTTTTTGTTTTTTTTTTACCAGGAAGCATGTGATTCATCCCTACAAAATTGTCTTCCCCTTGACTAAATAAAACAGAATGTCTGCCTTGTCTGTATGTTCCCTATACAACCCTATACCACACCCTTTGACCAATCTGGACCTTAATTTGCTTATAGTTGCTTTCTAGGATCATATGGACAAGACAGACTTCTTTGCAACCCAAAATTTTAACCCTGGTGGTCCCATTTTTTTTTCTTTTTTTTTTCTTTTTTTTTTTTATCATTTTTTCCCCGTGTGCTACAATTTACACACTAGTGCCACCTGTTGGCTGAAAGCAAGTAAAACCTACAAGCCAGACTAGCAGACAAAATAACCAGGGCTTAAAATTACTTACCTGGGCAACACTGCATGCTGCTTCTATCTACTGTAATATAAAAAAGAAGTACCATGTGTATTTGCGTTGAAGCTTGATCTAGAGTGGAAGTGCAGCACAACACAAAGGAGAATTAAAAGAGGGTTTTTGTTTAATTCCTCTTTTTTTTTGGCTTTTATTCGGGATTTAAGCACTATGAACTGTCCACCTTAAACTAAGTCAATGAGTCAGACATGACAGCATTCGTGGTTAGTTACTGCAATTCTGGATTCCAATTGGACCCCAAAAACAACAAATTCTTGATTCACAAGAGCAGAGACATTGATAGCGTGGATCACAGATGGGACAACTGACAATAGCAACAAGGTCACCATTAAAAAAAAAAACAAAACACAAAATCTTTTGCTTCCTCTCCTTAACCCATTCTACAAATACACTCGGGCACCACCGGGTACTTCTGCTAGTCTGCTATATAACACCACTAAGGTCTATGTGTCCCGTCCCTCTGAGCAATCTGATTGGTCAGTTTGGCTTTGGTTTGATTGGTTAGTTTGGCTTTGGTGACACATTCAAAAGAGGAAGTGTGAGTGTGACACGCACGAGGAAGACTAAAGGTGTTTGAAGTATGCTGAGAGATTCGCCTTCAAAGACAGCAAGTATAAAACCGAACAGTAGGAGAGAAAGGCATCTCAAAAATAATGACAGAGTCTGAGAAGGAGGCTTTATGGAAACACGGATGAGAGAGGAAGTACCAGTGAAGAAAGCAAATGCATAAGATGTTTGCTGACAGAGTCGCCTTCACAGCCTGAAAGGATGAAACCGGATAGGAGGTGAGAAAGGCGCATAGAAAACAATGAGAGCCTGAGAAGCAGGCTTTACAGGAACACACCTGAGAGGGAGAAGAGACATTCACACACATGAATACTGAGGAACAGCACTGAAGGTACACGTATAATAAGAGATAGCAAACATTTTTAAATGATTCTATTCCCTGTCTTTGATAGGTACCATGGGTAGTAGCCTATAAAATGTCAGATGTAGTAAGGGCAGCTCTGTGAGACTGATGACTCAGTAAACTGTGCACAGTACACAGACCGTAGTGTACCGTGACATTCTTACATGCATGTGCTAATCGACCCTCTCTGATACCATAATTAGTGAATAAAACTACCTTACCTTGAAACTTTTGTCTTCCTTACTTGAAAAGCCTCACAACACCTTAGCCGATCCGATACAATTTCTTTGCAGAATGTTTGCTATTATGTGACTGTATTGAACACAAAGCTAGTGCCTCTAGGTGGGCCATTACATTCAGAGCCAGAAACAGAGGTGAAGCTCCTTCTATTTATTTTACTTACCCTAAGTCATGTTTCTAAACCAAAGAGGATGAGTGCAGCACCAATGTTAATAATGTCACTCCCAAATGTGCTTGCGCCTTTGGTTTTCTGTGGGTTTATTTATCAGCACAGCCCTGATAAAACTTTAAACTAGTGATAAGAATTTTGAGCTCAAGAGCCTTTTCCTGTAAAGTCATTGTGCATTGCTTATGTGTGCTGCTGCCATCACAGGCGTATTCATACAACCCAGCCCAACAGTTCTGAAGGTGATACAAAGCTTTGTGCTTCCATAATAGTTTGCCAGGTTGCCACAGTGAGAAATGATTAGTCAGCTGGATAAAGGTCACTAGTACGTGCAAACAGACATTAATCCAAGAATCACACAAATATTATTAGACTAGGGGGTGTCCCCCCTGCTTGCTTCACTCGCCAAACCCCCTGGCCTGCGCTACACGCCAGCCACTTCATGTCTCTGCTGCTCACGTTGTGAAGAGGGGAGCTGAACGCATCCCAAGAAGATGTGGTCGCTCCTCCAAAACCCCCTCTTAAACGGTGATACAATGGGAAACAAATCGTAGTTTTCTTTTTACCTCCTCTTTGCTCGATCAGCTGCTGGCTTGCTCTTGCTGCTAGATGATGGATGATGATGATGATCTGCATTTTGCGGAACTCTTCAAACATTTAAAAGCCTGTACAGCAGCTGTCCTACTCTCTGTCTTTTATTTCCGGCCTCGGGTGTGGTTAAATCTTTTGGCACAAAGTCTCGTCTAGCAGGACGTGAGTTCTTGATATTTTTTTGTTTACAATTTAAAAACGGAATCTAACAACATCACATTAAAGTTCGATAAATTCTGAAAAGAATGATACCAAATGTATACATGTAAGTTTTAAAATAAGTCTGATTTAAAGCGTGAAATAAAACGTGACATAAAAACATCACATAAAATCGTTGTACAAAACTGTTGCACTTTTAGGCTTAGGATTTTATATATAGAGAGAGTAGATAAGGAATCTGAAGGGTAAATGTCAATCCAGTTGACAGTTTGTTTTCGTTTCCTTTTATGTGTTTTACCATGTGAATGTTCTCCCAAGTCTCATGGTTGTAGGCACTTTGTGAATTTTGTAACATAAATGAGTGCACTTTATGATTCTGTCATAAATTTAAAAGAACTTTAATTGACTACAGTAACAGAGGCTAAGGCCAGGTTTATTTATGGTGTACGCACACTAGGTATGTTTGTTCCGTATACCGTGCCCATGTGCGATTGTCCTATCAAACCGCCAATCCCTCCCACCCACACAGGCCTGCACTCACACTGTGCTTAACATTCTGGGCCTGGGCCCGCTTCCGTCATGACCATGTGACTTCACGTAAAACCAAAACAAGATCCGAATATGGAATGACAGCATGGATGTCAAAGTGATTTTACATAATTTGTGGTTGTTTTGGAGTCGTGTACAGGGCACGATTATGGAGTGTGCAGCACAGCGTTTTGCTGTTAATTGCGCTGCACTTACGGGAAGTTTTTTACGGTGACAAATGATGTTAAGGGAGGAATTTGCAACTTTTCTTGCCAACTACAATTCACGTTCATGTGTAAAGTGAGAATAAAAACCTGTACTCAAAAGATATTGAAAGAAATGAGAATTGCACTATCGGACTTTAATGACCTCTTGGGCACCGCCATCAGCAGTGTGTCTGTCTGCAGAGAGAGTGTCGACCTCATCGAGAGGTTTACTTACTTTGACAGTGACATTCATATCTCTGGTGACTCTTCCTATGAAGTCAGTAGATGGATTGGGAGAGCATGGGAGGTCATGAGGTCGCCGGACAGAGGTGTCTGGCGCTCCCGATATTTCTGCAAAAGGATGAAGGTCCAAGTCTTAAGAGTCCTGGGACTTCCTGTCTTGCTATATGGTTGTGAGACATGGACGCTATCCAGTGACCTGAGATGAAGACTGGACTCCTTTGGTACTGTGTCTCTTCAGAGAATCTTTGGGTACCGCTGATTTGACTTTGTGTTGCTCACGGAGTCCCAAATGATGCACATTATCTGCATTGTGAGGGAGTGTCAGTTACGACATTACGGCCATGTGGCGCAATTCCCCGAGGGTGAACCAACTCGTAAGATCCTCATTGTTGGAGACCCGAGTGGCTGGACCAGGCCGAAGGGTCGCCCACGTAACAGCTGGCTGCAGCAGATAGGGGGTCATTTCCGGAAGGTGGGACTGGGCCGTATGTCTGCCTGTGGGGTTGCCAACCAGTATCCTGAGCTGTTTCATCATGTGGTGGGTGCAGTAACACACTGTACCGGTGCATGCTCCCCAACTTGACTTGTCGCATCATTGATGTCATGTCTGTTTTTAGTGCTCGGGCACATTTAGCGATCACGCTGTTTCCGAATGCTCCTGAACCGTGCTAAATGAACTAGATTTTGCGGGGTTACATCCGGACAAACATGCGAGTACACGGAAGGAACTGCCAGTGTGAGTACACCCTGCTTTAGCCCGTCAAACATTAAAGATTTTTGATTTTTTTTCTACATATTAAGAAGTTCAAAGCACAAAGAACCAACTTAATAGCTAAGACCCTTTCCAAGAATGAAATGGTGCTTTATCAAGTGGAGCTACAAGAAACCACACAACACAATAAAGAACCATATAGTGCCATCGAAGAACCAGAGTGTAGTTAACAATTAAAATTCTTTCAGTAACATTGTATTAAACTATATGAAACATTGAACTATTGCATTCTCTAAGTAAAGTGTATTTTACAGTTATTTCAGAATAAAGTACTACAAAATAATTGTGCATTGTTTTTTCATGACTCCTTTATACACCCATTCATAGAAATATCCATCCATCCATTATCCAACCCGCTATATCCTAACTACAGGGTCACGGGGGTCTGCTGGAGCAAATCCCAGGCAATACAGGGCACAAGGCAGGAAACAAACCCTGGGCAGGGTGCCAGCCCACCACAGGGTGCGCACGCACACACACCCACCCACGCACTAGGGACAATTTAGAATCGCCAATACACCTAACCTGCATGTCTTTGGATTGTGGGAGGAAACCCACGCAGACACGGGGAGAACATGCAAACTCCATGCAGGGAGGACCCCGGAAGCGAATCGGGTCTCCTAACTGCGAGGCAGCAGCGCTACATACCGCACCACTGTGCCGCCCATCATAGAAATACGACAAAAAAAAATAAAGCATGTGTACTGCAAACTTTTCATATTATATAATGTATTATATATAGTGTTTTACAACAGAGTTAATCTGGCAAAAAAATTGTCTATAAATATTCTTTCACATCAAAAAAATTATAGTAACAAATAAAACACTGTTTGAATGTAAATTTACATGCATTTATCTGTTTAAAATACTTTTCAACTGTATTTGTAACTATTTTTTTTCGGTGGAAATGAGCAGCTACTTTAAAATATTTTTCTGGGAAAATTTTGCATGTATTCAGAAACAGCTGCCTATTAATGGGGTGGAGCATTTTTATGTGCACCATTTTGGTGTGGTAAACTTAATAAGGAAAACTCATAATTTAAGTTTCAAATAATTTTGCCGTAATTTAACAATAACAATAATAATTTAACAATTAAGCGACAGTAACCTAAACTCATTATTTTAAACAAGTGTGTTGTTGACTTCCATAAAATGAAAGCAGTAAACAGTTAAAATTTGATGATCAATATCATTAGATTGAACTTTTTCAATTAAAATATCATAATTTACGTAATCTGCTAACTAACTGGCTTGGTGGTCATTTAATTTATCTACAAAAAGTCAATAAACGGTACACAGCATCGTTCGATTATTCTTTTAAAATAAGTTTTAAAAAGTGTTTAGTGGTAGGATTTTTTTTGTTTTGTTTTAATAAAATATGAGAAAAAGCTAAAGATAGATTGATATTTTTTTAAAAAATGTGGACATTGCAATATTTTCAAACTGTTTACAATATAATGTTTTATTTTCATACAATATGGGTCTACAACTATACAACAGTTATCCGTAAATTGTCTTGCACACTGAAATACTCATTTGATATTTTAAGCTAAAATGCAAACAATTTTCTTTTTAGCTGTGAAGACATTCGGCTAATTTAAGAGGATTTTTTAAAAGTGCAGTTTAATATTCTGGGGAAGCTTCTTCGTCTAATTATCTGAGCGTGTATTTCTCGTGTATACAGTTTGTTTATTGTGTAAATTTAAGTCTGCTGTTTTATCTTTGTAATTTAATTAAATTACACTTTTATTTTTAATTTAATTAAAAGTTATTTCTCGGAGTGGTGGCTCTGAGGTTAGGGATCTGCACTGGCAATCGGAAGGTTGTCAGTTCGAATCCCTTAAATGCCAAAAGGAACTCTGCTCTGTTGGGCTATTGAGCAAGACCCTTAAGCTGCAATTGCTGAGTGATTTGAGGAGTGAGAAAAGCGCTATATAAATGCAAAGAATTATTATTATTATTTCTTGTTTCTTTTCAAAGACCGATTAGTAAAACAATGAATGTGCCGTCTGTTTCGCACGCCAGGGAGTTATCAAGTCTGCTTTATTGTACCCCGTTCTGTGCCTCCTGGATATCTGCTAATTATTAATCTTAAAAGAATTTATTTACAAGTAATTTAGAGGGCAAACGTGGAGAAACAAAACTGGCTGGTGCCCAACTACGGCACACAACCCGTTGGCAAATAAATCCATTACTAATGCGGATGTGCAGGATTGTGAGCAGAAATGAAGCGCTCACCTTTTAGTAAAGCGGCAGGCAAATAACGTGCATAAGAAGGGGACATAATCTTACCAAAAACACCCGACTCTGTGGAAAACGTTGCCATTTGACACGCTGAACTGCACGACGCCAACCAAAAAATGCTGATGTGACTCCATATCATTGCTGAAATGCGTAATGTAAGGATATTGATAATATCGTACCTTACTGTGACCAATCATTATGTGGCTAAAATGTGATTATGCCATTTTGACTTATCAGAATTAGTATACTCTCAAACATCAATGTACCAGAGTGGTTCTTCAAAGAGATGCCATAGGGGACCCATTTTTGGTTCTCCAGAGACCCATCCTCATAAAGGACCCAAAGGGAACCCTTTTTTTATTTAGATCCGTAACAGGCTTCATACAGTAAATAATAGATGGAAACAGACCTGTGAAATATCAATGGAATATGATTTTAGAAGAACTCTTGCTGCATAACAGGTGTCCTGCAGACTACCATACATTAACAATTTCCGTTAAGAATTTTTTCAAAGCACATAGAAGCAACTTCATATACAAAGAATCCTTCCCAGAATTAAATTGTGGTTTGTCAAACAAAAGATGGATGAGAAACTACACAACCCATTAAAGAACAAGCGTTTGTAAGAATGTATGTATGTGAGATATCACCGATCTATGAGAATAATTCACATAAGCGAAGTAACAAAAGAATGGCTAACAATTATCAAATCTGTGTCCTACTGCTAATGGCAGATACAATTCACTTTTAAATATTCTCGTAACTATTCAGAATATGAACTGGATATCCCTTTGACTCCTACTGAGCCTTCAGTTTCACATTATACGAGGTGTGGCAGAAAATTAATGAGACTGATTTTTTTATTTACCAAAGTTTTTATTTTTTTCAAACATCAATGTTATCCCCTTCAAAGTAGTTCCCTTGGGCAGCTACACACCGATGGAGACGTTGTTCCCACTGTTGGTAGCAGCGCTGGAAGTCTTCAACTGGTATGGTCTTCAACATTTCCGTTACACTCTTTTGGATGTTTTCTAAAGTCTCGAAATTACGTCCTTTGAGGACATTTTTCAGTTTAGGGAAAAGGAAAAAGTCACACGGACTGAGGTCAGGTGAATAAGGGGGCTGGGGAACCACAGGAATGCGTTTTTTCGATTGTCCTTCTGCTCAATTGTGAGGTTTTTCGGCACCATTTTGGCACAGACCTTTCGCATGTGCAAATGTTCAGTCAAAATTTGATGAACGGTAAATCTGTTCAAATTTAATTGTTCACTCAACATTCTTAATGTTAAATGGCGGTCTGATCTCACAAGAGTGTTCACACGTTCGATGTTTTCATTGGTTTTCGAAGATGAAGGCCTCCCTGAAAAACTTGAGCTCGGGATAAAGAATGTTCCCCATAGGCATGTTTTAACTTTTCAGACGTGACACTTGCCAATTCTCCAAGCTTAACACAAAATTTAATGGCACAACGTTGCTCCAAATTCCGCTGTTCCATTTTGCGCGACGCACAACCAAAAACACAACTTCGCTAATAGCAGTCACAAAAATCACGTAGTTAACGGAAGGAGTTGAAACTCGCACTGAGCTATGGGAGGGTACTGATACACGTGCTCTATCAAGGACAACAGCGCAGCGTTGCCAGATTGCTTGTGGTGTTGCCAGTCTCATTACTTTTCTGCCACACCTCGTATTTTGACTAGTCGAAATTCGAATTACAAACACCACTAAACACAATATTTACTTCTACAAGCCCAAAGATGCACCTGATTAGTTTTTATGGCGACCCTAATGTGGTCCTGAGTGCCCGGGGAGTTTTGGAGCTCTGTGATTGAATGGCGCCCCCGCTTAGGGCCGTTTGCGTTCAGCAACTCTGAAATAATTTAAACAGGTTCTCAAAGTCTTTTCAAGAAAAAATGTTTGGACTATTCAAAATTATAGTTGCTGAAATTTGTAATTATATTTTGATTGAAAAAATGACAGAGACAATTTCTTTCTTTTTTCAAATTAAAATTGCGTTGTCGAT
>JANRMT010049829.1:13443246-13456854 GCA_026402145.1 Polypterus bichir lapradei
TATGCCATTAATGATCACATATACAGAAGACACTTTAGAAGCAGACTCCTAAATAGGAATTTGGAACTTCTTGAGTTAAGTAGACATTTCATTCAATCATTCTGGCAACTTTCTCGCTCTTATACCTATATATTACATTATGTTGATTACCCCTGTTCTTTAGAATTTACTTTAAAATACTACTAATGGTGTATTAAACCTTAAATAATCTTGCTCCTTCATATATTTTGGAGTGCCTGCTCCACTTTATTCTAAGTCATAACTTTAGATCTTCTTTAATATCTTCTTTAATTCTTCAATGTCCTGGCTAAATTGCCCCCCATGACCTAGTCATTCTGCCCCCCTTAATCATCCCCTGTCTCTAATTGGCTAGTTAATAGCCCAAGTGTGGTGAGTGTACTGGTGTAATAATGTCTGCCGTTGCAACATCCGGGTGGATGCTGCACATCAGTGGTGCTTAAAGTGGCTCCCCACTCACTATGTAAAGTTGAGAAAAGCGCTATACAAATATAAAGAATTTTTATTATTATTATTAATTATCATTATCATTAATAGCAAACTGCTTATAATTCCAAAAACCAAACTTAAAAGAAGTGGTGAGATGGCCTTTTGCTATTATGCACCAAATATTTGGAATACCTTACCAATAGAGTTATGCCAGGCTGATATTTGAAGAAACTCCTAAAATCCCACTTTTTAATTTTGCATTTTCATAGCTTGCATTTAGTTCTATTCTTAATGTCCTAGGTATGGATAGAATTATCATTCTCCTTATTGAATCTGCAATCATTGTTAATATTTTCTTTTCTCTGTTTTCTTTAAAAGTTCTTCTTTGTCTCCCCATTAAAAATTTTGTTGAGGTGCCACTGGCCATTGCCACAGTACATGGACAATTGCATTTCCTTAAAAAAGTAAAAAATTTTACCCTTAACTCTGAACAGATTTTTTGTTTTTTGAGAGTAAATGTTTATTTTTTTGTCCAGTTGAATCTTATTCACTTGATTCTCCTCCAATAACATCAAGTTGAGTTTTTAAATCCTACTTCTCTACCACCTCCAAAAACCTCCTAATGTTTGTATGAAATTTACCCTTAAGATGTTTCCAACTCTGTCCCCATGTTCTTGATGAACTCATTTTAAAGTCAGTCTCAATCCACCGGATTAATTCCTTTCGTAAGTTTAAACAATTCAATCATGTCCCTTCTTAACCTCGTTCTGCTCTAATTCCATTCACATCAGGTTGCATGGATCCTGAAATGGCACTGGCAGCATTCAGCACAAGGTTGCCACAAACCACAAATGGAAAACTGGACCCCGCTCAATTCAACTCTTCCACCAGATGTCCTAGTTAAGTTTATTTTGAAATAGCACTTTTCTCACTACTCAAAGCATTTTAGTGCTGATGTGTAGCATCCACCTGGATGTTGCGACGGCAGCCATTTTTGCTCCAGTATGCTCACCACACATTAGCTGTTAGGAGGTGAAGCTTAGAACATTAGAACACTCTAGACGAGAACAGGCCATTCAACCCAACAAAGCTTGCCAGTCCCATCCACTTATTTCTTCCAAAAAAACATCAAGTCGAGCATCTGCACAATATACATTTCCTGATTGATTGCTTGATTTATTGATTGATTTGGCTAAATTATTTGTCCTGAGAGCCTGTATCCTTGTTTTTATGTTTATGCTGCTGGTGGTATCTGAATTACCTCATAGGATTAATAAAGTTTTAATCTAATCTAACACAAATGAAAAGGCTTCTTTCCATGTCAGATTGACTTCTTGTTGTTAGAGCAGCACCCTCGTGTGGTCAAGGAAGTAATCTGCATACAGAAAACAAGACATCCTGCTTTCTTCTTAATGATCTACAGTTTCTTACACAGCTATGTTTAATCTGTACAAATTGTAATTGTCTATTTCATTATCCTTATCAGTTTTATTCTCAGATAATTTTATCTATTCACTTTGTAAGGCTTCTCTGTGCATGTCAATTCCAATATTTTTTTCTCTGCTTAGTTTTAATTCATTTCATCACTTTTTTGTTTTTTTTTACTTTCTTGTATATGAAGTATAGGGAAAATATTGCAATTGTCCAAAGATTCGAAATCAAGATTTTGATGAATCTAGACATTTTAGACCTCCCTGACTTTCTCGTATATGAAGTATAGGGAAAGTATTGTAATGCTCCAAAAATTTGATTTTGAGATTTTGATGAATCTCAACTTTTTAGACCTCTCTGAGTCTGAAAATAACATTTTTGGAATTCTGTCTGTGTATCTCTGTGTGTGTGTAAACACAATAACTTGAGTACACATTCACTTAGGTCAATCAAACTTTGCACACAAATATTAGGTACAGAATATAGATTTCTATTAACTTTTGGGGTATTTCCATTAACTGGAAGTGGTAATATTACCTTTTATTCATGTAACTACAGAGTCTGATTTATTCAACATTACTTTTATAATAATTGTTCAATATCTAAATATATATAATTCAGTAAGGGCATGCAAGACAGAGAGCCACGCCCACCAACTCACAGGGCCCTGCCCACCAACTTTAACAGAGCCCCGCCCGCCAACTATAAGACCATCGGATACCATGGGATATGCACGACAGGGCCACGCCCGCCAACTCACAGAGCCCCAACCGCCAACTCTAAGACCATGGGATACGCTCGACAGAGCCCCATCCGCCAACTCTAACCCTCCTCCCCCGTCGTGGGATACACACGACAGAGCCCCACTCGCCAACTGTAACCCTCCTCCTGCATCCACCGTCGCTCTCAAGGCATGTGCACTGCCTGCTCATGTGCCCGCACACAACAACTCACCAAACACAGCCTCAGTCGCTTTCGTCTGTGCTACAGTCCACATACACGTCTGAACCATGTTGACTTTTCATTGTTCTTTTTGGTTCCGGCTGCTTTTCTATATATATAATCGACCAAGTCTCCCAACCATGGGGTACGCACGACAGAGCCTCGACCGCCCACTCTAACCCTCCTCCCGCGTCATGGGGAATGCACGACAGAGCCCCGCCCGCCAACTCTCACCCTCCTCCCGCGTCCACCCTCGCTCTCGAGGCATGCGCACTGCTTGCTCATGTGCCCGCCCCCAACATGTCACCAAACACATCCTCACTCGCTTCGGTCTGTGCTACAGTCCATATGCAGCTGTGAGCCACGTTGACTGTTCACGTTGATAATTATGCGGCGTATACTACGCCGCGGGTTGGCTAGTATTATTAATTTGATTTATTTTTCATAGTTCTTTAATGTACATAATATAAAAATATTGTCATTCTCGGTTTACTCCTCAAATATCCTTCCCCATATCTGAGTACACCAGAAAGTTGAGGGGAGACCACTCCCGATTTTTTCCAGTATCAGATACAAGAAACTTACCAAAGCCTAATCATAAGTTCTCTATTGTTGTTTGATTTTTTCCGCCAATAAACTAACTGCAAACACTTCAGCTTCTAAAACCTGTGTATGAGCTTTGGGGGATTTAGTTGGGCCCCAAATCACAGGCACAACATCACTGACACAAGTTCGAAGTTCAAAAAATTACTTATTTTTATCAAAATGCCTCAATAACAGCATCTCCACAAGGCTGGCACAAGCACAATACAATCCTTTTTCTATTTGTCTGTTTTTCACCTTCACCCTGCCCTGCCGAGCTTTGTCTGCCAAACTCCAACTCACCTGGGTGAGGAGGGGCAGCTTTCTTTATAACAGACCAGAGAGTACTTCTGGTGCCACCATATTGCACCTAGGATACACCTTAAAGTAGGGAATACTTTTCCCTGCAACTCCCCTCCCTAGGAACCCAGCAGAGCTGTACCATGAGACTACAACTCCCATGCAGCCCTGCCAAAATCCAACTGAAGGATCTTCTATCTTGCTGGTGGAGCACGTAGCCCTGTGAGGCAGCTTCCCTCCAAACTTCCATTATAAAAAGCATCCTGGCCCTGTAAGACATCATTCATTCTAGCAGGGATGCCAGTAAAACCATGTCTTCTATGGCAATTGGCCTCTATTACAGCGTTTCTCAACCTTTAAGTACTTGCGACCCGAGTTTTCATAACAGTTTTAATCGCGTCCCCCCTAACGTTTTTTTGAAATGTAGATGCATATTTTATTATACCTACTTAACTTTTATTGACATTTATCTAACTCTATATTTATTTTTCTAGTATCAGAATGTAGTTTAAGTTAATTTGTTTTGGTTTCAACAGATGTTTTTTTCATATTTTTGATTCTTGTTTTCTTTTTTTCACATCTTCGCGCCCCCCTTTTTGTTATTTCGCGCCCCCCTAGGGGGGCCCGCCCCACAGGTTGAGAACCACTGTCTTAAAGTGTTCACACTTGCATTAAACAGATTAGACAATGTGCGAAGACATAACCTTTCAATACACATATAAACGTGCAGATCTATGAGGGGCCAAACGGGCCATAAATCATATATTTTCGAACTGTGAAGGACAGCCGGGTCCCATGCCCGGCAGGGACGCCCCTGCTGCTTATGTTCCAGGGGAGCCACCATGGGCAGTCCAGTACCTCCCCCAGGATGCTTGGTGGCAGCCTCCCTGGCCGACGGCGATTCCCCAACCACCCGCAGGGCTCCATGGGAGATGGAGTCCTCCACAGCCTGGTAGGGGGCTCGGATGCCGCTAGAGGGAGCTGCATGGACTCAGCAGCCTGGCAGGACGATTCTTCAGTCCCACCCGGAGGTGCAATCAGGACCAAGTGGTCAAGCATCTGGAACACTTCTGGGTGGGTTATAAAAAGGGCCAGCCACCACCACTCAAGGAGCCAGAGTCGGGAGGAGGAGGACTAAGCTTGAGGAGGAGTTGTGGAACAGGAGAAAAAAAGAGTTTTGTGGTGTAATTGTGCTTTTGGGACTGTGTATTGCAAGAAGAAAAATAAAAGTGTGCTTAGTTTAACACATGCCTCTGTGTCAGTCTGTGCCGGGTCGGGCGCTATATAGTGCCTTTTTACAGAATGTAATGTCTTAGTTGACACGTGAACACTATTGGTTTATGAATATTTACTATTGGTTTGCGTATGTACAATACTGGTTTCATTCATATGAACTACATTGGTTTGTGGCCGTATATTATTGGTTTGTGTGTGAACTTTATCGGCTTGTATACGTATGCTTTTGGTTTGCATATGAACTATATTGAATTGAAATTTATTATTGGTTCACATGCATTTGCTATTGGTTTGTGAGTGAATTACATTGGTTTGCATGCACATGCAATCAGTTTGCGTATCAGCTATATTGGCTTGTGTTCATATACTACTGGTTTGCTTACGTATAGCACTGGTTTTTCATATCCGCTATACTGGTTTCACGTGGGTAATATATCGGTTTTGCATATGAACACTAATGGTTTTGTGTATGCATCCTTGTCAGTCTTCTACCGGTTTTATGTGTGCGTACTATGCCAGCTTTGTGAAAGTAACATGTTGGGTTTACGAAAGCACACTATTGCAATGTTGTGTGTGAACTATATCGGTTCTGCATGCAAACTATATTGGTTGTTCATGTGGTTTTCAGAGGCAGTGGGAGGGGCAAAGGAAAAGAAAACTCGAGGGCTGCTACAGTCAGCCATTTTCAAACGTGAAGAGTAATAATTTAAAACCGCTGAAAGTTTTCACTACGATAAGTTTATGAAAGGGTTAGGAGGTAAATAAAATTGTTTAATGGTATTTGCCCCTAAGTCTGAAATTAAGTGTAAACTGTTTAATTGGTGCCACCCTTCAATTGTCAGCTGGTTTGGTGGTATTGCAGAATTACTGGCATTTGAGAAAACCAAAGTGTTGTTTTATTTTATTTGGCTATATTGTATTACCGAAATACTTTAAAGAAGTTCATTATAAACACCCATCATTTTGGTCTGACTTTACCCAATTTTTAAAAATCAGTGTTCAGTCTAAAAAATGGCGTTTCGGAAAACTGGATTCTCAGACGTACATTTGGTACAGTGTTTAAATGTTTATACTGTATACACATTTTAAAGTGCAGAATTATATATCTCTATTTTCAGAGTTTACTGTGCAATTTTCTTGCAGTTAACTGCCATTAGAATTTGACTCTGAGGTGCTGTAAGTGTAGGCATTTGCATTAAAACCATTTATGGATTTGAAGTTTAATCTGAATGTTGGCAAATTTACAATCTTTCAGAATGGATAATTTGAGGCATATAGATGTTTGCAGGGATTTGATTTCATCTGTTCTGAGCAACCCTTCAGTTGTGAAAGCAGTTGACGAAGCACTGAATTAGACTTGTTCATCATCCAACAGCATGGGCAAACAATATGAAAGCCTACAACCACCTAATCTACCTCACTGTTCTTCTTTGGCTTCTGCGAATTTAGCCGATAGAGAACTAACTAAACATTTATCAGGAAAACGATGTGCAAATGTTCTGCACTTTTCTACAAGGTTAAATATGCTACAGTCTTCAAGAAGTTCTGCAAGACTGGCCGCAAAAAGGTATGTGTTGGAGGGAAGAAATAAGTGTGTGTAATTTTATATTGATTTTATTAAAAATGTTCTAATCAAGGATTAAAGGTTCACTATGCTGTATCCAATGTTTTTTTTTTTCTTTCCAGAATTTTTAAAAAACGAATTTGTGGCCCAAACACTTTCCGAAAAGATGTAGTGCTACTTCCAAAATATTGATGTACTGGCTACAGAATAGAAGTTTTAAAAAAAGTGTAAAAATGATATAACAGCCTATTGTCAAGGTATCAGAATGGTGAATAGAATTTACCACAGGGCTGAGCAAAACTGGCATTTACCTTCCACTAAGCACCACAAAAAAAATAAACATTTGATATTTTATGCAGTTCACTAAAACACTATACTTAGCTTATTACATACTGCAATATTTATTAAATATGAGGTTTTTACTTTCTTAGCTGTTTAGCTGTGAGAACAGATGATTACTTCATTGCAGGGAGAGCTATTGCTGTTTGCCTTGTACATGGAGGACCACCACCACAGTTTGTGTCAACTGAGTTGTATGATGCCTTGGTCAGTGGACCCGAAAATGTTAAATGTGATTTTAAGAACATTGAGGATGAAGACATAAGGTCAAAATTACAAAACATAATTATGTTTAAATTATTGTTTTCAATTTAATACATAGTATGTGATAACAAATTATATTGCATCAGCTCTGATTTTGTCCTTAACATGTAAAAATACATTAGTGCTCTTGTCTCTTGCATATTATATCCCATATGCAATTGCAATTATCAACAATAAAACAGTTCTCTTTACAAAAATAACAGTTTGGCATTAGAGCATTCTAACATATTCAATGACTTGTGGGGGAGTGATCAATGGACAGATTAGTCTAAAGTAAGAGTAATTAATCAGTTTTAAGAAAACTTACTGCTTGATCAGTAAATGTTAAAGCATAGTAAAATCTGTTGTATTGGTTCCTAAATCTATGTTGTGATTCTTACTATATTTCAGACTAGGGGCTCTGCCCCCTGCTTGCTTCACTCACCAACCCCTGTGTTTGTTTAATCGGATATACAATTTTAAAAGCGTTTTTTTTTCTTTGGGATCATTGCTTTAACTGGTGTGGGACCACAGATTCTCATAGCGTATGGTCCATTATTGTGTAAATCCACGTTTTGTGCATTGAATGATGTGAAGGCAAAAAGACTTTGTTTTCCACTCATTGCCTTTTTTTTCTGACCTTGCTATGTCCTGCTGTTTTTTCAATTACACCTGATTCTGATGATTAATTACCTTTTGTTTGCACTAATGTGATCTTTACTATCTTTTTTTTTTTTGATACTGTAGCGACTGACGTAATAAAGCATCACAAAAGTTCCACTTGAACAATCGCCAACTTCGTAACCGCAAACACAACTTTCTAGCACCCTCTCCAACCCCTTCTCTCCCAGGTCTTGCACCCCTTTACCACATCAATCAATACTCCGCTATCAGTCTTCCATGCTGTACTCCACCCTCCCTCAAGCGTACCTAACAGTCACTTAAAACAAAAAAGGCTTCAACCTGGCTGGGACGCTACAATACTTTCGAGTTTTACTGCTTTTACTTTAAAGCTTCATTAAAAACAATATTTGGAATTACCTTTTGTTCAAGATCGCATTGAATTTTGATTCCATCTTTGGAGACACATTGTGACAACGCAACATATAACTGCCCATGAGTGAACATTGTTTCTGTTTCTCTAATAAATAATCCGACTTTTTCTAATGTTTGTCCCTGTGATTTGTTAATTGTCATAGCAAAAGCTATTCTCACGGTAAACTGTAAACATTTTAACACGAATGGCATATCACGATCTCCTTTGGTGTCTAATGTTATTCGCGGAATATATACTAACCCCCACCACCGCATCAATCAGTCCTCTGCAATCAGTCTCCCGTGCTGTACTCCACCCTCCCTCAATCGGACCTAACAGTCACTTAAAACAAAAAAGGCTTCAACTTGGCTGGGACACTACAATTCTTTCGAATTTTACTGCTTTCATATTCTTTACCTTTCTATGCATGTGTATCACACCATCGTTTGTTTGAGCCTTTCTAATTCCACTGCTTTCATAATCTCTTATCTGCCTTTTTTTCTCTCCAATGCTTTTGGGTCTCTTTTCTCCACGCTACTCTTTCTTCTCTTTCAGATATATGAGGCAAAAACCTTAGCTGAAGTAAGTGAAGCTGTCTTGAAGTTTCAGGATTTTTTGGGCTTAGCAGGGTGCTTACATAGGGTGATTTCTGTTGAATGTTCTAAACAAATTGTTGAAGAAGCCATAAATTGGTATTTTTCTGGGCGCACAAGAAGAGTATTTGAAAGGTATGTATAGGTTAATCTTTCATTCTCTTAAAAGTTAGCACAGAAAAAATTAAAATTGTGCATTTCTAGTAGCATAATAGTCAAATAATTGTATTATGTTTGTATACCTTTATTATATTTTTCTGTTACCTTAAAGCCATTTTAAATCTAACATTCCTGTTAACTAAGATTAGAACTAGCAATCCTGTTTTAAGAAATGGTTATAAAGCGATTACTATATAGTAAAACTTAGCAGATGAAAGAAGGAGAAAATACCTTCTTTGCTGTAGTTGGCTTTGTTTACAACATCTATCCATCCATTTTCCAACCAGTTGAATCCGAACACAGGGGTCTGCTGGCTCAATCCCAGCCAACACAAGGCAGGAACCAATCCTGGGCAGGGCGTTAACATCCACACTCACACACCAAGGACAATTTAGAATCACCAGTCCACCTAACCTGCATGTCTTTGGACTTTGGGAGGAAACCGGAGTACCCGGAGAAAACCACGCAGACACGGGGAGAACATGCAAACTCTATGCAGGGAGGGCACGGGAAGTGAACCCGGGTCTCCTAACTGCGAGGCAGCAGCGCTACCACTGCACCACCCTTGTTTACAACATTTCAGAACAATTCAAGTGATAGTTCTGTACATTTATTTCCTTTTTAGATTCAAGCAGGGTCTTTGTACACTTGGTGTTCTGGATGCAGTTCACAAGTTTCCCAAGGCATTTTACCCAGCCTTATGCTACACAGAAAAAAAACACTCACATGGCAAGAAATGGACAAAATATTTACTATCAGTTTGGAGTATCAAGGTAGAAATAAGCAACAACTGCAGATAAAAATCATAGGATGGTGGCAAGATTATTTAATAGATGTGCAAGGCTTGTTTTGCTAATGAACTGCATTAGTATATGAATCTTTTTTTTTTTTGGTCTGCCATTTCAGTCCTTTCAGGTTATTACTATTAGCGATACAATATCCTTTTTATTGGAGGCAGTTTAATGGGGTGTGCTGCTGCCTCATGGATTCATTATACCAGGTTATTATCTAATACCCATTCACTGTCCATGTGGAGTTTGCATGCTCTGCCTGTGTCTGTATGGATTTTTTCCCAGAAGCTCCAGCTTTTGTTCCACGCCTCCCAAGACATGCATGTTGGTTTAACTTTGGTGCCTTTAAATAAGCATTGTGTAAGTGTAGGTGTACCTGAATGAATTAAGTGAGCCCTATGGTGGACTGGTGCCTTGCCTAGGGATTTTTCCTGCTTCCAGGATAGGCTCTTGACCCCTCTAATATACTGTATAACTAAATTAAGTGAATTTGACAATGCTGTGTCTTTTTATAAGTGAATGTGTTTCTTGAGTATTCTTATACTGTATCTTTAAGCCATATGTACCTTTACCCCATATGTACATGTGACTATATACAATTTATATAATGAGTGCTTGCTATATGTAATACTATGTATATTTGTTTTCTACTTGCAGATGGGGATGGAGACATCTCACATGGTCATATTCTAGCATTTGCTACAGGAACAGATTATCCACCAGCACTTGGATGGACAACTAAGCCATCCATTGAATTCATTTATAGTAAAGATCTGTTTCCCAATGCAAACACATGTGCCAATATTTTATGTCTACCTACAGTTCATAATGTTTATGAAGATTTTAAATGCATCCTTGACTTTGCCATTCAGAATATTCTAGGATTTGGGCAGGCATAATAAATACAAATGTGAAATAATCTGATAATGACTTAATAGTGAGACATACATAACCCATAAGTACTTCATTGTCACTGCACAAAAGAAGTAACTCATAGAAATTTATAAGTCCATCTTACCCTTTTCATCATTAAAATCTTTAAAAAAATAGGGATTGGGCTAACACAGTGTTTCTCAACCTTTAAGTATTTGCGACCCAAGTTTTCATAACAGTTTTAATCGTGCCCCCCTAACGTTTTTTTGAAAGGAGCCCACTAATACCGATTTGTTCTTTTTTACTTAATGATATATCATAGATGTATATTTTATTATACCTACTTAACTTTTATCGACATTTATCTAACTCTATATTTATTTTTCTAGTATCAGAATGTAGTTTAAGTTCATTTGTTTTGATTTCAATAGATGTATTTTTCATATTTTCGATTCTTGTTTTCTTTTTTTCAAATCTTTCCACCCCCCTTTTTGTTACTTCGCACCCCCTAGGGGGGCCCGCCCCACAGGTTGAGAACCACTGCTCTATTAATCATTCACCTGTACATCCAATTTTTGAAGCTACTCACTTCATTTTAAGTGTCTTGAGCAGCAACCCACAAATGGATAATCTTCTTGGCCCAGAAGGAATTGTATTGAACTTTACAAATGCCGGTCTGGATGTGTTTGGAGATGTGAAAGGAACCATGGAGTACTCCAAGCAAAATCTACATGGACACAGGAAGTGTGTCCAATCATTCATTACAGAGCAATTAAAACAGTTTTGATGAGAAAGTGCCATTCAGCTCAATGAAGCGTAACCATCTCATTCATCTACTTTCTCCAGTTTTCAGGAGAGACAGAGGTCTTCATTCAGTTTTTCCCAAGTTCAGTTAGTCTTAGTTATCCTAGTTGTCATGTGCATGTGAAGTGCTCCTCGCCCTGAGCTGGATGAACAGGCCACCACAATGTCGATGCACAGGTGTTTCATAAAGGCCTCCTGATGGATATCTTTGCTGTGGACCACTTTATACCCAGGCTGTGTAAAAAAACGATGATGATACAAATTTATGAGTTAAGTATGATATGTAATTATTGCATACAAACTCAGTTACTTATTCATATACTGTGAGAAATACAATCATTTAAAAACTTTTGAATATCGCAGAATGCAAGTCACACCTCAGTGTGAGGTTCTGAGAACCATAAGACCTAATGTGCAGTTCAAAGTCACGTATCGGTGTTTTTACATATTGTATTGTGTAAGACTGTGGACATTTATAGAACATTCTTAAGATGTCACTCGCTTGTAAAATGACGGTTAAATGTCTTTTAAGTTGCACCATGCATGTTTACTTAAACAGTGCAAAAACCTTTTAGAGAAGCACGCAGAATGAAGGAAAACAGTCGGGTTATAATTACTATTTCATTTTATATTCCCAAAAATAGTAAACCAAAGTGAGAAAAATTTAAATATTGTTTTTAAAGACTGTTTTGTGTGTGTGTTTTTAACCTAATCTTTTTTAGTTTTTCACGTTTTCTCCCTAAGATTATGTATATGGTATTTTGTCCCATGTTTTGAAAATTCCTTGTGTAGTTTGGGAGTATTGTATCATGAAGTCTGTATTAAAATCTGTAGGATTAAGTGTATTGCCTCATGTCCTCTAAGGATATAGGATGTTAACTGGGCACATAAATTTGCCTTGCCGCAGGTTTCACTATTTAAAGTGAAAGGACTCTGTGATGGGCTGCCACCTTAAGGATTTACTCCAACTTTACACTTGCTGTTGTTGTGATAGACAGCAGCCCTTGTGACTCTGAACTGGTTAAGGCTGGCTTCAGAATATTATTAGTGCAAGTTTGCATGTGCTCCCCGTGTCTGTGTGGGTTTCCTCCGGGTGCTCCGGTTTCCTCCCACAGTCCAAAGACGTGCAGGTTAAGTGCATTGACGATCGTAAATTGTCCCTAGTGTGTGCTTCGTGTGTGTGTGTGTGTGTGTGTGGCGCCCTGCCCGGGTTTGTTTCCTGCCTTGCGCCTTGTGCTGGCTGGGATTGCCTCCAGCAGGCCCCCGTGACCCTGTAGTTAGGATATAGCGGGTTGGATAATGAATGGATGGATGGATTGTTATAGTCTGTCCTGCAGTGGCATCTGCCCTTTGACTGATCGCTGCTAGTATTAGCTTCACGTTTCAAATCACATGAAAAACTTCATGGATATCTGAAAACGCATGTTGGTACTAAACTGAGGTGGGCTGCTGTTCACGAATTAAAATGATTCATCCTTACGAAACTGGCCCCGTTGAGTGTAACGTCCATTGCGACATCAATACCTAAATCACGTTCGGCTTCTCTGATGTGAGGCAGTTTAGCGTAGAGGATAAAAAGGCGAACCTTAAATGATATGGTTGAAGTTCCATATGTCCCCTGGCACTCCTTTTTCGAGCAGAAGTGACCAGTAAAGTTGCTTGGAGAACTGAAATTAAAAAATTGTAGTCAACAGAAAACACGCGAGTCCCGCCTCGGATGTGAGGTCGAGGATAAAAAAGACACAGAAAAGCGTTTTAAAGCTCATACACGTCTGAAGCGAAGCTGAACATCACTGACCACCCTCTGTGAGTTTCGTAACAGCCTGGGAAGAACAAACAGAAAGAAAGAACGAACATCAAAGCAGCGAGCATTCAAAATCAGGTAAAACTAGAAAGGCATCTTTAAGAAGCCGTCCTTTAAAATGTTGTAGCGCGCTTTTAGTCCGTCTTGGGAGTTATAAAAGTCTGCTGCACGATTTGTCACTCGATTATTATCGATTATTAAGTTTACTTGCTGCCAACGTTCACAGAAGAAAGAAAGAAAGAAATCGCGTGTTCGGTTATATGCGTCCTAAACATCAAATACAAACAGGCTTCCCAATGATCCAAATGTACTGAATGTTTCCCACTAGCAAACAGGTGTACTGTAAACTTCATTATTTTTAAAAATGTCAAGAAGAAAATGTCATAAAAAGCAATTGTCTCATTTCATTATTATTATTATTATTATTATTATTATTATTATTATTATTATTATTATTATTATTA
>JANRMT010049829.1:13456864-13467284 GCA_026402145.1 Polypterus bichir lapradei
TATTATTATTATTATTATTATTATTATTATTATTATTATTATTATTACATGTATAAAATGTGAACATCTGTTCCTAAGTATATTTTCTATTAGACGAAAGTAAATATACAAAAAAGCATAGAAAGATTTACATATGGGACATTAATTGTAACTAATAAATATAATTCACAGCATATTTAGAAGTTGTTTGTGACAAAAATTTATTACTGTATATTTTACCACTAATTTCAAATATATTACGAAATATCTTTTAGATGGTGGAAAATATATTTCATTATATAAAAACGCCGATAATTTAAATATTTCATAATATATTTCAGTATACTGCAAGATATTGTAGTATACTTATTCTTGAATTATGTGTTTTAAAATATGAGGAAGGTTCAAAAGTTTCTGCACTTTTTTAAAAATCTATTTATTAAGAATTTCAAAAACAAATGACATCACTTTTCTACATGGTCACCTTCATTTGCGATGCAATTTTCCCAGCGTCATATCAACTTTTTAATGCCCAATTACAACTCCTCCCGTGCGCCTTCACCGTTTCCAATGAAAATATTTGAATGCCACAATATTTCACTTCTTCTGTAATGTATTTATTTAAAAGTAATAAAGATTGATATCAGTAAAATTTTAAAATAAGTTCATAAGGCACAGAGAATTTATTCATTTAGGTATGTTTACAAGCCTTAAATTTAACGCCGTTTGGCTTGCTCTCTCTCTCAGGGGTGGGGATCGATCTGTTCTTAATTTTTCTCTTTGTAAAAATTTGATTGCTTTGTATGGATTGTAATAAAATTAATGAAAAATAAATAAATAAATAAAAAAGATTGATATTAAAAATAAAAAAAAAGGACCACAACTTTGCATATTAAATATTTTTGTAACCGTGCAATATTCAAAAATTACAGCAATAATAGATTGCAATCATATTGCTAAGTGTGGTACATTAAAAAGTACTTTTTAACATTACTTTAAAATGTCACACACCCAAAATCAATCGAGAGTGGTCTCCCCTAGACCTTCTCTGTATACTAAGATATGAGGATGGATATTTGAGGAGTAAATTAGATTAGATTATATTTTTATATTATGTACATTAAAGAACCATCAATGACTAATGAAACAAAATTAATAATTTAATGAACAATTATTATTAAAGTAAAGTTGAATATATCAGACTCTGCAGCTGCATGAATAAAAAAAAAAAAAATTGAGTATGTGTTCAAGTAAAGTAGCACTTCTCGATGATGGATTTAGCCCAAAAGTTAATACAGATCTACAATTCTGATGTAACTACCACATGCCAAATCTCATCCATCTATCTCGTTGCGTTTTTGAGTTATTGTGTTTACACACAGACACGCACACAGACATAATTCCAAAAAATTGTATTTTTCAGACTCAGGAAGGTCAAAAACATCACACGAATGTTTTCATGATTACTATACTTTCTTTATACTTTGTATGCGAGAAAGTAAAAAGGAGCCCAAATAGGCTTGTGCTGGCTGACAAAGAGTTTAACTCAAGAGATGTCGACATTACATTGATTGATGTTCTGGTTGCTAGTTGCTGGTTTGGAAGGAGTTTCTGCCAAACTGTACTTCTAATTTCTAAATATAAGATTTATATGGAGAGTTAAAGTGTTTGATAATGTCTCAAGGTGGCTAATTTGAATCAGGAATAAAAGTATTGGTCTGGAGCTTTGGAGATAAATGATATTGTCAGAGAAATCCTGAATCCTAATGACATTCAGATAATGAAGCCGTGGAGTTGTGTTTAGTGTAATCTTAATATTGAGGACTTATTTGTTCACTCTATGCTTACAGAACAAAGCTTATTACATTTCCTTTACATTCATTCCTAAATAAATGACTTTTTTCTTTTTTTTTTTGGCATTTTTTATAGATAACTTGCCTCAAGCAGAAGCAAAGATGAGCTGGTGTAGCAGAGGTTCACACACGTGTCTCTGGTGTTTCACCATCTTGTATTGGGAACTCAGCAGTGGTTGTTGAATAAGTACAAGAGGAAAATAAACTATAAACAATACCAGCTAAACTAACTTTTCTCAAGGTAAGTTTGAAAGAGTAAACTAAGCCATATTATTGTAGTTGCAAAGAATCTTTCTCTGGTTTTAAGCTGTGTTTGAATATTCACCAGTATTTTCCAACAGGAAATTTTCTGAAATTTCAAAACTTTGTGCAGCATGTAATAATTGAGATATCTCAAAGAAAATTGAAGTTTTATAGAAAATTTCCATGAGGATTATGTGTGCCATATTTCAGACAAATTGGTCCACTGTGGGGGGATTGTTTAATGCAGGCACACAGACGGGCCCAGACAACCACAGTAGGTGCTTATCACATTATACATGAATGTACCTAAAAGAAAGAGAGAAACGAAAGAATATGGAATTAAGAAAGATGTGGGTGTGGAAAAACAGGTCTGCTATTCTCCTGCTGGCGACCAGCATGACCCAAAAGTTTTTAAATAGCAATATTTCACATTTATAAACGACAAAGCTAGTATGGATGAATGTCTAATACTTTACTGTAAGAAAACCTTTTTTTTTTTAAACAGAAACATAATGGGCAACACCAAATCCAAATACTATGGTTTTTTTAAAGAAAATGAAACAGAAGAACTTGGTTCACTTTACAGTGAAAAAGGCTTTGAAGCAGTTATTTTCAAGATTAAAGAAAAGAATGAAGCTCTGGAAAAAGAAACTCTGGGTATTGCAGTGACTGGAGAGTGTGGTGTGGGCAAATCTGCCTTAATCAATGCCATGAGGGGTCTCAATCCGGGTGAACCAGGAGCTGCTGAAGAGGGTACTACAGAGCAAACAATTGAGGTAACACCTTATAAACACCCAGACCTTGAAACTGTTTGTTTTTATGACCTCCCAGGCATTGGTACACGAAATTTTCCAGCCAGGGATTATGCAAAGAAAGTAAATCTTAAAACATACGACTTTTTCATAATTGTAATAGGTAACAGGTTCTTGGAAGATGATGCATTACTAATAAGAGAAATACAGAAAATGAAGAAGCGGTTCTACTTTGTACGAAGCAAAATTGACTTTGAATTCAATAATCTAAAATACCAGAACCGGGAAAATGACTGGCAGAAAGAGTTTGACAAAATCAAAGATAACTGCATCAGAAATCTGGACAAGAGTGGTTTCCCTTCACAAGAAGTCTTCCTGGTGTCCAGTCGCTTTATAAAAGATTTTGATTTTCCCAGATTTTGTGATATTTTAGAATCTCAGCTAAGCGAGAACAAGAGGTACATATTTCAGCTATCCCTTCCAAATTTCAGTGTGGATGTGGTTAGGAAAAAAAAGGCCATCCTACACCGAAAAATTCTGGCAGCTGCTGCAGCCTCATTTGTTGCAGGTGCAGCTCCTATTCCTGGAGTGTCCTTAGCTTGTGATATCGCCATTTTAGTAAAAACATTTCTGGAAATACGGAAGAGCTTTGGCCTGGATGATGACTCACTTGGAAGCCTTGCATTGAACCTTGGGAAACCTGTAGAAGTTCTCAAAGCAGAAGTCAAGAATCCTTTTATCTCTGATATCAGTGCGGCATCTGTCATGAGGCTCATTGTTGGTTCAGTTGCTGGTGCTGTTATGATTGCTGAAGAAGCAACTCGCTTAATCCCAATTGTTGGATCGCTTGTTGGGGCGCCTATGTCTTTTCTAACTACCTACGGCATCCTGAGAAATACACTTGATCAATTTGAACAATCAGCAGTGAGGGTGATTCTAAAGGCCTTCGAGGATTGATGATAGTTTCATTTTAAGAATTTAAATGTTTTAAACCTTTAATTCCATATGTGAACCAAACCCTCAATAATTTAGATTTGATTTGATATACTTCATTAACCCCCAAGGAGAAATTGTCTGTGATATTAACTCCATCTGTAAGTGAGGGCTTTTTTGATTTGGATGGCTTCAGGAGATGTTCAGTGATCATGTGATAATTTGTTTGTGACCTTTTAGATAACATTTACATCACTTATTAAATAATTATTTTTAAATATTTAGTGTTCAATATTTAGTATTAAAATAACAATATGATTTGATTTCACTGTAGTGCCATTTTATTTTAGGCACTTTGCGTAGATGATGTCATTTTCTTGACAGGAATGACGCTGGCTGCTGTGTCACATGATCAACATCCCAGCAATACGTGACATCAGCACTGCCATCATGAAAAAGATTGTGGCACATGAGACTCAGTGTCCAGGTTTTTCAGTTCTGTAAAAGATTTACTTGCATTTATTTTGACTTTTTAAAGTTTGGGAAGACTTTTACTTTTCTGAATAAAGTTTTGTCCTTTTGACCATGAATTGCCACTCATTTAAAAAATAGTTACTTTATTTTATCCATATATTTTTTAAGTTTATTTTATTAAAAAAAAAATGGAGCATTGCATTGGCATACTACTCAAACAAATAGTAATAACATAGCAGAAACAACAAATTCTATCAAAATCAATACAGAACACACAAACAAAAACAAAAAATAGAAATACAAAAGGAAAAGAAAAGCAAAAAATTAGATGTTTAAGTATCTGAAAGTCTGTTTCTGCATTTTGAAATATTGTTACTTTTTCTGGCCATTTCTACATCTCCTTCTTAGTCTCTTCATTTCATTTCTGGGTTCATTTAATACCCTCAGCCTTCTGAACATGCACCTTTCTGCCATATGCACAGTAATGTTGTGTATTCTTGTGTGTGTGTGTGTGTGTTTTTAAGAGTATCTTTAATAAAATATTCAAAAACAAATGGAGAATGTACAATGAATATCAAAAAGATGCTTAGTCAAAAAGAACCTATTTTTGTTTTATTTTCTACAGAATATTTGCTGTGTATTCTCAGAATTTTGCCTTTCTTACATTATAATAAAGTTCACTGAAGAAAATATTGCAGTCCACAGACAGAAATTAACACTCAATACATAACATGCTAATATAGGTGAATCTATCTATCTATCTATCTATCTATCTATCTATCTATCTATCTAGAACCCTAATCAAAAGCTTATATCGCGTCTTGTGCTGGTGAAGCAAAGCACATGGTTAGCGGCAACCTCTGTAAACCTCTCAGGGTTGAGGTGTTTCTTATGGAAAAACTGATCAAGATGGTGTTATGGCAGGATGGAAAAAAACAGCAATAACATCTGCTGAGTGTGAAGCACATTGCTCTGGCCACTAATAGAAAGATGAAGAACAGCCGCACCATCTCCCGAGTATCAGCTATAAGAAACAGAACGTACATGTGACAAAGACCGACAAGTGCCTATACAAACTGACTTGTGCTCCTGTCCTCACACCACAGTGATCATTATAATTGCAGCATACAGTGTTACACACCGTGATGGAGCAACATTTCCTGAGCATCAAGCCAAACACAGGAAGAGGTTTAGTAGTGAAAAACAACAAGAGGTAAGCCTGAATGTAATGGAATTGAGCAGCTTGCTAACACTATGACTCACTGACATACAGACATACTCCACAATACAAAATGCAAGAATGAGATTCACAGAGAAATGAATGCCAACAAATGAGGAGATTCTCAAATACTCACAACTTCTGCCCATAGGTAAACATTTCTTTGACATCATTACATCAATGTCTGGTTGAAGAACACTATTTATGAAAGTTACATTGATGAGGTGTTCACTGTGGGGCGCTGTTTTTCATATTGAAAACAAAAGAATGTGTAGCCCAAATAGAAATATTCAGGTTGCTCTACATCATGAGTGTCAAACTCTGGTCCTGGTTGGCCACAGTGGCTACAGGTTTTCATTCTAACCATCTTCTTAATTAGTGAGCCATTTTTGCTGCTGATTAACTTGTTTTGCCTTCATTTTAATTAACGTGACTCGGACCCCTTTAGTTGCTTCTTTTTCCTTAATGAGCAGCCAAACAATAATGAGACACAAAACAAGCCACCACATGACCAGCTCACCTGAAAATAAAGAAAGGTAAAGGTCTCGGTCATGTTGGTCTGCTCAGGTCACCAAAACATCTTGACGGTGGTCTTAGAAAAAACAGAAAATCAACAGTCTGTGGCAGAATGAGAGCAGCAACAAGTCACGATATTCAAGAATGGCTTCAATTAACAGCAAGAATTGGCTTCTCGTTAAGAAAATAGCTTGAGTTTGACATTGCAATTTAGCAGGTCATTGGTTGGCTTGTTTCACATCTCATTTCTGTTCAGCTGCCATTTAATGAAGAAATTAATCAATTCAGAGGACTGAATCCTTAAAAACAGGACAATTAAAAGGAAAGGAAAAGGTGTTAATTAGCAGTGAAAACTGGTCACTGATTAGGAAAAGGGATAGAATGAAAACCTGCAGCCACTTCGGCCCACCAGGACCAGAGTTGGACACCCCTGCTCTGTAAGAACCATATTTATTTAAGGACATTTCTCCAGAAAAAAAAACAAAAAACTTTGACAACACTTGGACACTGCCACATCCTTACAGGCATCTGCTCTCCCTCATTGTCGATGTCCATCCTTACACCTTGCAGAATTGCCATCTTTACTCTGTTTGTATAAGTCTTGACTTAACGACAGAATGTCCAGATGGCTGATCAGCAATTTTATAAAACAGGCTGTTCAAGAGCTGTAACTTGAGGCAAATTCCAATTTTATTTATTAAATATATTTATAGCGGGTTGGACGATGACTGACTGACAATTCTTTATAGCACAGTTAATAGTGATGGCACAGTGGTAGTACATCTTCCTCGTGGTAAGGAGACCGGGGTTCTCTTCCCAGGTTCACCCTGTGTGGAGATTGCATGTGTGACGGACAGCCGGGTCCCATGCCCGGCCGGGACGCCTCTGCTGCATACGTCCCGGGGGAGCCATCATGGACATTGCAGTACCTTCCCCGGGGCGCTTGGGGGCAGTCTCCCTGGCCGTGGATCCCTCCTCAATCTCCCCCGTGGCTCCATGGGACATGGAGTCCACCACAGCAGCCCGGTTGGGAGATGGGTTGGCCGCTAGGGGGTGCTGCGGAGAACCAGCCACCACAATGGACGGTTTATGAGCCCCACCAGGAGGTGCAATTAAGACCAGCTGGTCAGGCACCTGAAACACTTCCGGGTGGGGTATAAAAGGGCCTGCCTCCCAGCAATCAGGGCCAGAATCGGGAGGAAGAGGATGAGGTTGCCTGGGAGGAGTTGTGGTGCCAGGAAGTGTTTGGTTTGTGTGTATTTTGTGCTTTGGACTGTGTTGGGCTTGTGGGACATGGGGAAGGCGTGTGCCCACGGCTGAAGAAAATAATAAAGCCCTTGAGTGTGAGCACGTGCCTCTGCGTAGTCTGTGCCGGGTCGGGCGCTATAAAGCGCCTTTATCACACATGTTATCCCCGTGTCTGTGTGGAGGTAATGTCTGGGTGCTCCAGTTTCCTCTCACAGTCCAAAGACGTGAAGTTTAGTTGAACTGGTGATGCTAAATTGTTTTGAGTGTGTGTTTGTCCTGTGATGGATTGGCACCTGTACAGCGTTTGGTCCTGCCTTGTGCCCTATGCTAGCTGGGATAGGCTCCAGAACCCCCTGTGAACCTGAAGCGGCATAAAAAATGACTGACTGACATTTAAAAGAAAACAAACTGTTTTTGATTTATAGTAATATTATTGTGAATAATTAAACATGAAATGGTATGGACAAAACTATTGGTACCCTTAATCTAGTATTTTGTGGCGCAGCCATTGAAGACATTAACTACCATTGCCCATCCAGCTCTTTCTGTAGCTCTCATCACATTTCTACAGTTCTTGATTGGTCGTTTGGCCCACTCTTCTTTGGTCCTCTCAGATTTCATGGGTGTTTTCTCTCAACTGTGACATTCATCTCTTTCCACAGGTGTTCACTGGGATTCATCTCAGAATTCCTAGATAAAAGAGCTGATTGTGGTCTTTGGGAGGGAATAGCAGAGACACTTACACCCCCTAAATATTAACAGCACTTGGGTAGAGAGGGTGGACAGTTTCAGGTACTTCAGGATAAACATCCCTGGTCCAAGCACATCGACACTTTGGTGAAGAAAGCACAGCAACGTTTGTACCATCTCGGACATCACAGGGATTTCATGTTAGTAGTATATAGGCAGGGTGTTTCTGTCAAAATGTCAATCAAAAATGATTGATGACTTGATGACCCCACCCCCTTTCCTCTGATTGGTGGATTTAAATGATATGCCTGTCTGCTGATTGGTGAATTACCACCTTTCCCCTCCCTAACCCCACCCAGACTGCACCTTAATCCCACCCCTCCACCTGATTGATCAAGGTTTCTGTCAAGAGCATTTTGATGGGTGTTGATCCTGAATTAATCACATCCCCATCTGTCTAATTGGTTCAGGGTTTGTGTCAAGAGCAGTTTAATGGATGCTGCCTTTGCATTGCCCCCCGGTTTGTCAACACCTGTTTGTTGGCTGGCACCACTCCCCCTCCCTGCCCCCTCTCCTGAGGCCCTTTATATCAAATGAACGATCTAGCCATAAACCCAAGGCCTGATCGTCCAGACATGTTCCTGACCGTACCCAGCCGGCCAGGTCTCCCTGATAGTATGGATCTATCTGTTATTTTAATATTATCACAAGATTAAAATATCTATCTATCTAACCTTTGCTTTATAATTCGTACAAAAAGAAAACCTTTTTTTATCTAAACCGCTTTTAATTGATCTCTGTAAGCTGCAGTTCGAACAAAATAGCCTTTCCCATTTCACAGAAAGCCATCTCACAGAAAGGCAAGCTGACAGGCTCTGCGCGTGGGGGCGCACATATGAGCACGCGCAGCACATCCTTTGCTGAGAAAACAGATGCATGTTTTGAGGTTTTTTACTTTTGAAGGTAAAGGATTTTAGATATTGCATGTACAGCACATGATAACTAGTGCAACATCAGCCTTTTAAATGTTTTAAGTCATATTTATGCAGAAATACAGAAAATTCTAAAGGGTTCACAAACTTTCAAGCACAACTGTACTTGTGAAAAGATGTCTTTAACTGAGAAGGTAAAACGTTATTTCCAGATCCCAGTCCACCGGGTGTTTTAACGCAAGTGCTGGACGGTTCAGAAAATCGATCAATCTACCAAAACTGGTAGAACCCACAGACCGCACAACCACCGCCGCCCTCCGAGAGGAGCTTTCAGCATTCTCCTTTACTCTCTGAGTTCAGCCTTCGTTCGAGTCTACTGCATTCTCCTCCACTATTACCGACGCCCTCTAATTACAGCCACCGTTCAGCCCTCCTGCAGTCCCCTTTGCCGTCAACGCCTCACTCCAACTATGAGCCTCAACATAGAATTTGTTATTCACCCCGATATTCCCTGCGTCAGTACAACGAGTGGAGATGCCAAGAAAGACTGGAGCAGGCGCAGGTGGCTCCTGACCTTCGCCGGTTACTGGTTCAAATTATAGAATCAGAGTCTCCTATATACATTTCCACACCCGAAATGAGGTTATATATGATACATATGTATGTTTTGTACATGGTTCTGACCCAAGATAGGATAGGTTTTATATTCCTTTTTTCATTAAAATAACATTGACTGTAAATTGTTATATTCTGTGTTCATAACTGCAACATTTGATTAAATTTAGGTCATGCCTGAAAACAGGTATAGAGGCAACACAAGCAGCAGCAGCGGCGGCAGCGATACCGATATAATTACTGAAGCAAGCAATATTAGTTTTTTCTGTTACGGAAACGGGTATTCCAATCAATTAAGTTTTTGTCTCGACCAGACTGTCTGTATTTATTTACATCTTTAGATTTTAAAAAGTTTTTATCCATCTTGGTGTAGGGATTGCGCGTGTGTTTTGTTAAAGAGTACTTTGTATGCAAAGCGTAAGCGAACGTCTGTGTAAAGTGTTTCAGATAGTTACAAATAGCATATAATGTGCGAGAGTCTGTCTATCTATCATAAAAATAGAATTTTTATAATTACATGCTTCTATCTATCCATCTGAACCGGTCATGAAAGGGGGTGACGAGGATTAAAATGGGCAGGGGATTAATTAAGTGCATGAACGGTGTGTGTGGTTATTTGTGCATAAGGACGGATGTATAATGGAAAATTTGTCAAGACACATTAATAATTTGATGGATGCTGCCTCTGCATTGCCCCCCAGTCTGTCAACACCTGTTTGTTGGCTGGCACCCCCCTCCATGCCCCTTCTCCCAAGGCCCTTTATATCAAAAGAATGACCTTGCCATGAACCCAAGGCCTGATCGACATGTCCAAACATGAATTGCCCGCCTCTGACAGATGAAAAGAACACATTCAAATAAGCCCCTCCCATCTAAAAGTTGGATATAAAAAGTGGTTCATCTTCTTCAGCTCTAAAGACTCTGTGAAGAAATGGAATCTATTAACAATGCCCCAGTGAAGCATCG
>JANRMT010049829.1:13482631-13512923 GCA_026402145.1 Polypterus bichir lapradei
TGTGTGTGTGTGTGTGAGTGTATATATATGCCAGCAACACTCATGACAATGACAAAACAATTATATTGTCAATCATGTTACGTTATTATTAAAATGTTTCCTTTTCTTTTTACTTCTCTGCTGCCAAACGCTATTTTTAAAATATTTCCTTTTCTTTTTCATAACTTCTTTAACACACTACTTCTCTGCTGCGAAGCGCGGGTATTCTGCTAGTTTTAGAATAAAAACATACATTTGATTTCAGTCAGTCTGTATCAGCCGGTGTAAATGTATGATACTTGTAAAGGTTAGCTTTGGTTTTTTTTTTTAATTCAGTTTCATTCTCTCAGTTGCATTCATGATTCTACTCTACCACCCCCCTCCCCATCTGACACTGCTGTTTTCACATAAAGACATGCTATAGCTTGAATGTTATTTATTTGGATCACATAAAGACATATAGTGTGTCTTTATGTGATCCAAAGGCTGCTAAATAAATGTTTTCTAAGTTGTAAAGTTGTGTCAGTGTCTATTTTATCACCGGCGATGGAGCAGGTCTTGGAAAAAACATATTATAACTCTGAGAACGTGGGGTGCTTGGGGGGTAAAGAATCCTTGAAAAGAGCTCTCTTGCAATCAGGTCACAATATTAGGGATCAAGAGGTGTCCGAGTGGTTATTGGGGCAATACACCTACACAATATGTAAACCGGCTGGAAACCATTTTAAAAGGAATAAGGTGTATGTTTCCAATATAGACGGACAATGGCAGATGATCTTGCGGATATGACAAACCTTACCGACTATAACCAAGGTTACAAGTATTTATTGACTTGTGTAGATATTCTTTCTAAGTATGTCAGGGTTCTGAAAAACAAAACGGGTAAAGAAGTAACGAGGGCTTTTCGAGAAATTTTGGAGGAAGGTAGAGTTCCCGTCAAACTTCAGACCAATAGCGGTAAAGAGTTTCTCAATCAGGAATTTCAAAGCTTGTTAAATAAACACGGGATAAAACAGTTTACCACCGTTAGTGAATTAACGGCTTCAGTGGTTTAGAGATTCAACCGAACTCTGAAGACCAAAATATAGCGTTATTTCAGTTCCCGCAACACCCGGTCCTATCTGCAAGTGCTACAGGATTTGGTGAAATCTTATAATTTGAGCTATCGCCGCGGCATGAAAATGGCCCCTGCCGAGGTGAATAGTTCCAATTCTTGGAAAGTCTTTAAAACATTATACGACCTAACTAAACCCAAAAGACTCCAAAAAAATATAAATTCAAAGTCAGAGATATGGTGAAAGTGTCGAAATCCCAGAATCCTTTTACAAAGGGATATGAACAAAGATTTTCAGACAAGGTATTTACAGTTTCTGAACTAGTCCCGAGGGATCCGCCTGTCTACAAGCTCAAATATTATGATGGTGAAGACATTGTAGGGTCCTTTTACAATGCTGAGTTACAAAAGATTCGAGAAACAGACGTCTTCAGGATTGAAAAAATTTTGGCAAAAAAAAAATATCAATAGAAAAAAGCATATTTTGGATGGCCCGAAAAGTTTAACAGTTGGATCCCTGAAAGCTACGCGCAAGAAGTTAAATACTGAGAATCAAAATAGCATTTCATTAACTGTGTGTTTACAATGGAGAGAAAAATCTTTTACGTTGTTCTTCCCAGCAGTTCTTCCAGGGATGTTTTCCCTGATAAATCCATCGCCAATTTTACCATCAAATTAGCCGCCCCAATTAAACTACAGGGCATCTGGGAAGTTGGACTGGCCAATATTCAGTATCCGCACACCTGGAATACCCTAAACAAACCGAATAATTAATTTATCATTTTGTCCCCGCGAATAACCAGATTTTACACTATTCCTGCAGGCTATTACTCTAGCGTCAAGAAAGTTACATCCAAGATGAATGACGTTGCTACGAAAGAACCAGAATCCATCGAGGCTGGTTCAGCAGTTACTACGATACTGGAAAACACAATGAGATTCCGCTACAGCTCAACATGGTGCAGTTGGGGATGTTTATAGGAGCTCATTTGGACATACCCATAGGCATTATGAATGAGGCTCCTTACCCTGCGGATATCAGAGTGGGGTTTTTTACCTTGTATGTCTACACCGACATTGTGTCTCACCAAAGAGTCGGAGACAGCTACGTACCTCTCTTGAGATGCGTACATATTGAGGATGAGATGAACAAGATCACCACAATCACCTATGACAAGCCGCACTATGCTCCGGTCAACAACACTCAGTTTGATACTTTGACTATTGAAATAAAGATGGATCAGAACAAATCGGTTCCATTTCAGTTTGGCAAGGTCATAGTCAAGTTACATTTCAGACTTGATAAGCGGTGTATGCACAACTAATACAGAGATGAGATCTTACCAGGACCCTGTATTATTATGAATCCCAAGCTGGCAACGGACTCCCTGGGTTCTCTGGGGCCCCAGTGATGTACGGTTCTGGGATCAGCGGAATATTTTGCGGGCTGTTTAGAAGAGCTTTGCCTCTCTTGAAAAGAGGATTCAAAATTGTCAAACCACACATTAAATCAGCCGCTAAGAATATTGTCAAAGAAGTGGTGGCTGGGGCCGTGTCCAGAGCGATGACTCGAGGAAGCGAAGAAAATCAAGAGGGCTCGGGGCTGATGGTCATAAGGAATACTAAGCATAAGAGACCTCCCGGGTTATGCGCAGGACCGATCATCAAAAAGATGCGGCGCTCAGCTTTTACATCATTTTCTTCTCTCCGTCACAAGGATGAGTCCTGTGCTCACAGAAAAAAGAAATCGAAAAAAAAAATTTAACTCAAGGTGTCTTCCATTCATCGATTGTCTCAAGAGTGTGTGAAATCCGAACTGGACTTTTTTACGGTGCCCTATGCTCAGACTAGCGTAGAAAAAAGCATCTACGTCGAGATACCTCCTCTCTCACCTCTATCTGAAGTCGTACCGCTAGAGTTTCTGATTACTGGGAACAGTGAAGACTACTTGGACCTGAATAACACACTTCTACACGTCAGATGCAAAATCGTCAAGGCCGATGGAACTAATCCTGCCCCCATTGCCAAGGTAACCTTTGTTAATTATCCGATAGCTGGTTTATTTTCACAAGAGCATGTGACCCTGGGAGATCGCTTAATATCACAGAGTTCCAGCCTTTACCCGGTACAGGGCCATTTTCGAGGGACTGCTAAATTACAGCAATGAAACTCTCAATTCTCAATTTGCGGCGGGTCTTTTTTACAAAGACACGGCTAACGAACATGAAAATATGGCCTTGGACGGTCCGAATGAGGGCTTCAAAAAAGAATATACATCCCAGGGTAAAACAGTAGAACTCCTCGAACATATTCATTCCGACCTATTTTTTCAAGAAAAATTAATTCTAAATGGTGTGGACGTCAGAATTAAAATGGTGCGGAGCAAAAATGAATTCTGTCCAGAGATGCCGAGCATTATAAAGTAAACATTTTTTCCGCCGCTGTTTTTGTCAAGAAAGTTAAAGTTTCAGCGGTGGTGAAATTAGGGCACACCCACGCTCTCAAGTACGCCAATGCCAAGTATCCCGTGGAAAGAATGAATATGAAAGTTCTCAGTATGCCGGCCAGGATACAAGTGTGCAATCAGGAGAACCTGTTCTTTTGTCAGCTGCCCAAGTATGTGGTTATAGGCAGGTGGATAATGATGCCTTTTCAGGAGATTACGTCAGAAACCCCTTCAATTTTAAGCATAATAATGTAGAGTTCCTGGCCTTGTATTTGGACGGAAAGCATTTGAAAGACATGCCTCTAGCCATCAGCCGTACTGACTTCCCCGATGGCTACACCCTGTTCGCCTTTGATTTGGCGGGGACCATTTCTCATTGGTGAAAACTGGGAACATGAGATTTGAAGTCCAATTTTGGCTACCTCTACCCCATACTGTGAGTCTAATAGTCTACGCTGTCTTTGACAACATTATTGAAATAACCCAGAGAAGAAACATACTTTATGATTACTAAAAAGCATGAACACCCTGCAGATCAACTAACTCATGTCCTGTAATCCATACACAGAAAATCTGTTTTACAGAGTGTTGGCGTGCAACAAACTGCCTGAAAAAATACTTACGGATCTCCCGGCCATGATCATCGTCAATACTCACTGCCAAAATCAACCGGAGAACATTGGTTGGTAATACATCTCAGAGAAGATGGAACTGGAGAATTTTTCGATTCCTACGGCGGCCCACTAGACTTTATCTATTTTCATGAGGAAATATACAGCTTTTTAAACAAAAACTGTAAAGAAATTATTCACCATACCCAACAGCTTCAAAGCTGGTTTTCCACAGTCTGTGGGCAACACTATATTTTTTTCCTGCATCACAGAGGGAAAGGACGCTCTTATAAAAATATCATGAACCTGTATTTTAATGAAGTCACCAAGAACAATTATATGGTTCAAAATTTTGTCAGCACCTTGTCTAAGAGCACGTCTAGAGGTTTTCAGGATCAATCCTGTATGCAAAGTTCTATGACCTGTAATTATCTTAATAAAGAATAGGCAGACTCTGTAATCAAATTTAATATTTTATTAAACAAAAATATATTTACATTTCAATAAGGAGACCATTCATTCTTTTTGCAAGATCTGGTTTTTATTGCCAACAGGTATATCAGAAGCAACAGCAGCAACACCGTCTGTGGCAGAAGGTTTGAGGCTCTCCAGAAGTTTTCTTGTGTTGGCATTTGGCACGGTGGATGCCAGAATGTTCAAACCGGCCATTGCCTTGACAAATTCTTTCCACCCCCAGGTCTCCTATAGGACGGTATGTTGTAACGGACGGTCGAGTTCTGCATTAGATCGACCATATTCGTAGTGGCTAATGGTTATCCATGAAACACAAACTCTTCTAAGCCATTCCAGTAGGTTGTATTAGTGTTATGCAACATTTTCTGTAAAATAAGGAGAGTGATTTCTTTTAGCAAATGTGTGCCCTTTGACCCATTTTAAACGAACAGTTGTGTAATGGGTCGGTGTCCAGCTGAACGCTTATATCTACACACATATACACCGAAAAGAATGGTATTTTTTAAAAGCAGTCTTTATAATAAGGAGTGTGAGCTCTTTAAGCAGGTGTATGCCCCTTGACCCATTTTAAGACCACTTTACACTGACAACAGGAAGATATGACCTTATGTTAAAAAACCTATGTATGAACCTGTTCTTGCATCAGCTATCCAAGTATGGAGAAGATGAATCTCCAACTGTTTTTGAAGGAGCTGAAAAGAAATGATCACAGTTTTCATGGAGTGGTGAAGAGTGCTTAAGACGGCTTTGTCTACCACCAGAATGGCTGAGTGGTTAAGGCATTGGATTTACGAGCCAATGGGCAAATGCTTGTGTGGGTTCAAATCTCACTTCTGGTAGCTTGTTTTTCAAGTGGGCCCGTTCACTCTGTGTGTCTGGGTACAACTCTCACCTTTAAAAAGTTAAGCGAAATGCTTCCACAATGTGGATCCTTAGCTCAACTGAAAATACATAAATGTACTGTACTTGATTATTTAAAATGTGGTGTACTTGATAGAAAAGGGTATGTTTTAGATAAATAGATTTTTTTCTACAAATTATAAATTATAATTATATTAATTACTATAATTATAATTACAAATTATAAAGCAAAGGATAGATTTTTTATACGTGCTTTAAAAGGGAATTGTTGTATACTATTTACCTCTGCTGTGGTGGGCTGGCGCCCTGCCTGGGTTTGTTTCCTGCCTTGTTCCCTGTGTTGGCTGGGATTGGCTCCCACAGACCCCCGTGACCCTGTAGTTAGGATATGGCGGGTTGGATAATGGATGGATGGATGGATATTTACTTCTGTAAGATTTTTAAAAGGCTTATATCAAATTAGTTATCTCGTGCTTTACACGCAATACCTAAAATCCTATACCTTCAAAAATTTAAACCCACAAAACGAGCATCTGTTTTCTCTGCAAAGGAGCCCATAGCGGGGGGTGGGGTGGGGGTCTGTGCGTGCCCAGGGCCTCACACAGCGGGAGGCCTGTCAGCTTCAAGCTACAGGCACATGCCTGCTTGTACGTGCGCCCGCGCACAGAGTCTGTCAGCTTGCCTTTCTGTGAGATGCTTTGTTCGAACTGCAGCTTACAGAGAGCAATTAAGCGGTTTAGATAAGAAAAAGGTTTTCCTTTTTGTACAAATTATAAAGCAAAGGTTAGATAGATATTTCATTCTTGTGATAATATTAAAATAATAGATACATGCAGGGACATGATCCATACTATCAGGGAGACCTGGCCGGCTGGGTATGGTCAGGCTCACGTCTGGACATGTCGATCAGGCCTTGGGTTCATGGCAAGGTTGTTCTTTTGATATAAAGGACATCGGGAGAAGGGGCAGGGAGGAGGGTGCCAGCCAACAAAGCAGGTGTTGACAGACTGGGGGGCAAAGCAGAGGCAGCATCCATCAAACTGCTCTTGGCACAAACCCTGACCAATCAGGAGGGTGGGGGTGGGATTAAGGTGGGGTCTGGGTGTATTTAGGGAGGGGACAGGTTGTAATTCGCCAATCAACAGACGGGGGCAGGGCGCATCATTTAAATCCACCAATCAGATGTCATTTTTGATTGACAATTTGAAAGAAACACCTTGCCTATATACTACTCAGGCTCCCAATCCAGATAATAAAGAACTACTAAAAATACACCATCTAAAGTATTTTGCAATTGTGTATTGTTATTAATCCTTTATATTACTCTTAAGGTAAAGTCACTGGAGCTGAGCAACTAAGCATTTCACTTCACACTGTAACATTGTACTGTAAAGGTGCTATTTAAAATACTCATTGTTTAATAGATAGATAGATAGATAGATAGATAGATAGACAGATAGATAGATAGATAGATAGATAGATAGATAGATAGATAGATAGATAGATAGATAGATAGATACTTTATTAATCCCCAAGGGGAAATTCACATACTCCAGCAGCAGCATACTTATAAGAACAATATTAATTAAAGAGTGATAAAAATGCAGTGCAAGTTAAAAAATGCAAGGTGGAGAGTGCGAGAGGGCAGGTATAACAGACAATAATGTTGCATAATGTTAACGTTTAACCCCCCGGGTGGCATTGAAGAGTTGCATAGTGTAGGGGAGGAACAAATTCCTCAGTCTGTCAGTGGAGCAGGACGGTGACAGCAGTCTGTCGCTGAAGCTGCTCCTCTGTCTGGAGATGATCCTGTTCAGTGGATGCAGTGGATTCTCCATGATTGACAGGAGTCTGCTCAGCGCCCGTCACTCTGCCACGGATGTCAAACTGTCCAGCTTCATTTCTACAATAGAGCCTGCCTTCCTCACAAGTTTGTCCAGGTGTGAGGCGTCCTTCTTCTTTATGCTGCCTCCCCAGCACACCACCGTGTAGAAGAGGGCGCTCGCCACAACCATCTGATAGAACATCTGCAGCATCTTATTGCAGATGTTGAAGGACGCCAGCCTTCTAAGGAAGTATAGTCAGCTCTGTCCTCTCTTGCACAGAGCATCAGTATTGGCAGTCCAGTCCAATTTATCATCCAGCTGCACTCCCAGGTATTTATAGGTCTGCACCCTCTGCACAGTCACCTCTGATGATCACGGGGTCCGTGAGGGGCCTGGGCCAAGTTCCTTGGTTTTGCTGGTGTTCAGTTGTAGGTGGTTTGAGTCGCACCATTTAACAAAGTCCTTGATTAGGTTCCTTTACTCCTCCTCCAGCCCACTCCTGATGCAGCCCACGATAGCAGTGTCATCAGCGAACTTTTGTATGTGGCAGGACTCCGAGTTGTATTGGAAGTCTGATGTATATAGGCTGAACAGGACTGGAGAAAGTACAGTCCCCTGCGGCGCTCCTGTGTTGCTGACCACAATGTCAGACCTGCAGTTCCCGAGATGCACATACTGAGGTCTGTCTGTAAGATAGTTCACAATCCATGCCACCGGGTATGAATCTACTCCCATCTCTGTCAGCTTGTCAATAAGGAGCAGAGGTTGGATGGTGCTGAAGGCGCTAGAAAAGTCCAGAAGCATAATTCTTACAGCACCACTGCCTCTGTCTAAGTGGGAGAGGGATCGGTGTAGCATATAGATGATGTTATCCTCTGCTCCCACCTTCTCCTGGTATGCGAACTGCAGAGGGTCAAGGGTGTGGCGGACCTGTGGCCTCAGGTGGTAAAGCAGCAGCCGCTCCATGGTCTTCATCACATGTGAAGTCAGAGCGACAGACCTGTTAAAGAAGTTGTTCATCAGGTTTGCTCTCTCCATGTCTCTCTCAATGGTTACACCCCGCTTCGAGCTGCAGCCAGTGATGATCTTCATCCCATCCCACACTTCCTTCATGCTGTTGTTCTGCAACTTCTGCTCCAGCTTTCTTCTGTACTGGTCCTTCGCCGCCCTGAGCTGGACTCGGAGTTCCTTCTGCATGCTCTTGAGCTCATGCTGATCGCCGCCTTTAAAAGCCCTTTTCTTCTGGTTCAAAAGGCACTTAATGTCACTTGTAATCCATGGCTTGTTGTTAGCATAGCAGTGTACTGTTGTTACTGGAACTACAATGTCCATACAGAAGTTGATGTAGTCAGTAGTGCAGTCAACAACCTCCTCAATGTTCTCATTATGTGACCCTTGCAGGATATCCAAGTCCGTAGTTCCAAACCATTCTCAGAGCCTGCTCTGCCTAACGGGACCATTTCCTGAATGAGTGTGTGGTTGTAGGTAGCGCCTTCACTCTTGGTTTGTAGTGAGGCTGAAGCAGAACCAGGTTATTATCTGCTTTCCCAAGCGCAGGCAGTGGGGTGACACTGTATGCGTCTTTGATGTATACATACAGTAGGTCAATAGTCCTATTTCCCCGGGTGATACAATCCAAATACTGGGAGAAGGCAGGTAATGTTTTATCCAGCGTCACATGGTTGAAGTCTCCAGTGATTAGCACAAGTGCCTCAGGGTGTTGTGTTTGTAGTTTAGCAACAGCGGAATGGATGATGTCATCCGCTATCTCCGCATTCGCCCGAGGAGGGATGTAAACAATAACAACAATGATGTGTCCAAAATCTCTAGGCAAGTAATAGGGACGCAGACTTATGGCCAACAGTTTGTTGTCCCTGCAGCAAATGGAGATTTTGACGTTTACATGTCCAGAGTTGCACCACCTTGTGGTCACATAGGGAGCGAGTCCTCCTCCTTTCCACTTCCCGCAGGTATTTGCGTGTCTGTCCACTCTAACTGTGTTAAACCCGGGTAGCTCTACATTAGCATCTGGGATGGTAGTTGTTAGCCGCATCTTACAAAAACACAACAAACTGCATTCTCTGTAGGTCCTGACATTTTTCACCAGCACAGACAGCTCGTTGATCTTATTTGGTAGTGAGTTCACATTTCCCAGGATCACAGAAGGTACCGAAGGCTTGTATCGCCACTTCCTCAGTAGCCGCTTAGCGCCGGCTTTGCTGCCACAATACGACCTTCTTACCTTGTCAGGTAATTTGGAAGATAAAAATCTATGTATTAGCATAAAAGTAATTGACAGATTCTGAAACATTAGATTTAGCTTACATTAGACATGTTAAGCAAATGAGATATGTTGAGCAAATAGTTAAATTAAAAACATTAGTCATATTGCATTATTTTTAAGCTTGAAGCAAAATTACCAATATTGAGAAATTTGGAAGGATATAGTAGAAAAAGAATGACACACAGAAACTATTGAGGACAAGAGAAGGGGGAATATGAACACCTGTTGTTTGAAGGCTAGGAAGCAAGGGACATACCAATGACATAATACAGAAAAATGGTCATGGTAGGTATGTGAGAAGCCAGCTAGAATAGTGAGTCAGCAGAGACAGCAAAGACATTGTTACAATGAGGTCAAGATGATGTAATGTATGGATGGAAAATAAAATTAGTATATTCATGTATTAGCGTAAATAAATATAGAAATATATATAAGCATTAACCTTAGTGCAGATATTAATGCAAGTCAGGCCTGTCAAGCAAATGGTTAAATAAAGGCACATGCCATATTTCTTTTTAATTAAACTTTAGCTTTGGGCACCAAATAAACTAGCTTAAAGGCCAAGGAAGAGGAAATGATAAGAGAAAGCCCAAATATGGAAGAGAAGGAACATCTGCCCGGCCGAGACCAATAAAAAATAAGCAAAACAGAAAATAAAGATGAATAATAGACAGTAAAAATACCGGTGGCCAGCTACAGAAGGAAGTCAGGAGATAATAGTGGTACCCATGCAGAAGGGAGTCAGAGAGAACAGCGAATGAGCTAATTTGAGAGAGGTTGGAGTGATAAGAAATTATTATATAAACTGTGATATTTGGCCTATTTGGGGCTCAGTCTGATTTGGCCGAATTGGATTGAGTCCGTGTTATTGTTTTATTGCAATAAAGCTATAAAATCTGTTTACCTATCCCCAGAGTCCTAATAGCCTTCATTTCAGGTAAAAATCTTTGGGTGACAATTTTTCGCCACGACAGTAAATAGGGAACCACACTGGCATGGGCCTTTGTTCTCAGTGCTAGAAGTGGTAGGAATGATCAGTGAGATAGAGAAATAGATGGAAATATAAACAAGACAAAGTCATACACTGAGCTGCTAGAAAGGCTGCCACGCACGGTGGCACCTAACTACATTCATAAAGAAGACAAACTGGTGAGGAAGGCAGGCTCTATTGTAGGCACGGAGCTGGACAGTTTGACATCCATGGCAGAGTGACGGGTGCTGAGCAGGCTCCTGTCAATCATGGAGAATCCACTGCATCCACTGAACAATGTCATCTCCAGACAGAGGAGCAGCTTCAGTGACTGCTGTCACCGTCCTGCTCCACTGACAGACTGAGGAGATCATTCCTCTGCCACACTATGTGACTCTTCAATTCCACCTGGGTTGTATACGTTAACATTATACAACATTATTGTCTATTATACCTGCCCTCTCGCACTCTCCACCTTGCATTGTTATCACTCTTTAATTAATATTGTTCTTTATCCGTATGCTGCTGCTGGAGTATGTGAATTTCCCCTTGGGGATTAATAAAGTATCTATCTATCTATCTATCTATCTATCTATCTATCTATCTATCTATCTATCTACTGATCCAGAGAGTTCCTACATGCACTAGAGGAGTTAAAGTGAGTATTCTTGAAGTGATGGAGGATGACAACACACCACCGCAGAGAGGTGTGTGCCATCATAATGGAGGAAATGGTGGTCTTTGAAGGCCAAACAAACAAAGGAAGCTCCGCAGTCTACTTGTGACTTTACTCAGTAGGAAGATAAGTAAATAAATCAAGGTAAATAACATTCAATCTGGCTTTTATATACTGTAAGTAACATATAAATGTTTTTACATAAAGATCATCATAAAACATAATTGCAAGCAAGACTTTGCACGATACCTTGACAAGCTCTGTAAGTTCTGCTTTTTATTTGAAGGACACATGTGAGGCAGACTGACTGGCAGGATGATGCCCGACCTGTTGCTGCATCCAAACAGTGCCATGTTTCACCTTTACACCTGGTGCAGCTGTGTTTTTCTTATATGTGAGTGGACGTTTCTTGGGGGGAGGGTGTCTATTCTCTTTCTTTGACGTAGAACCCTCATCCTCATCTGAGTTCACCTCCGTTATAGCAAGTCTTTATTTGAAAACATTAGTGTCAGATCTGGATGAGCATGAACGTGACTGAGAGAATAAAACTGAAAGAAAAAAAAAGCTAAACTTTACAAGCTCCATAAATTTACACCGGCTGTTGCAGACTCAAATCAAATTTATTTTTTTATTGTACAATAGTAACAATAAGAGCAGCTCCTAATCAAAATGGTAATTCTGGATGAAACCCAGATTCGATCCCACAACCTCATGATTAAGAGTCAGCAGTTTTTACCGCTGTACCACCCAAGAGGTCTTTTCTGTGTTCTACCTTAACACAATTTCTTTTTCTTAAATATAGTCTTGAATAAAAGTACACATGTTTTGTTATATGTTTACCTTTTGTAAAACTGTGTACTTGATATTTGGACTTCAGTCTTCACACATTATACACTCCGATGTCAAAATTTTGTTGTTAGTACTATAATGTGAAAAAACTTTCTATTTTAGGTATTTGTGCAACATTTCTTGCATTTCTCGCATTTCCTGTCATCCTACACTTACCCATATTGTTGTAGACATGGAACACACATGAAATGCATGTGTTCCAAATAAGTGTAAATTAGTGTGAATTCTATGCACAGCATTATACATGAGGCCCTTGGTGTTCGAAGCATCATTCAAGGCTTGTTGCAAATGCGCCCATTATGTTATTTTGAGGCATGCTAGCGCCATGACATCACTGGCATCTCCAGAGTCAGAAGCCCTATTGGTCAGCTTATTTGCTGGTCTTATTTGGCTGAACAAGTAAAAGCACTGGCCTCTTTCCATCTGTGTTATGTTGTGACATGAGTTCAAATCTTGTGGTTGCCATAGGTGAGACTTGCACATGGAACACCTTTTTAAACACAGTTATGTGTTACTTATCACTAAGTTAATAAATTACTTTTTAGAGACATTATAAAAGATTCACACGGGATATCACGTTTTTTGGTGTGGTGTCTTGTTTATGTAAATTGATGAGGATTTTTTCTGCAAGGTATAGCACACGTATTGTAACAGTGCAGCTTCTGTTCTACTCCATGTCGATCATGTCAGAGAGGCTGAGAGTCACTTCATGTTAGAGTTTGCAAAGTCGACATGTTCATCACAACAGTATATGCATAAGACACTCCTCATTAAACGTTTTTAGTATTCAGTAATTTTCAGATCTGTAGCTGATATGTACTGTTGATTTCCAAAATGCAATGTGAGTAAAAGTGTGTGCTGCATAAGTAATTATAACTGTCTTTCAAATGAAATCAGTAGCATTGACAGCATCTTCTGCAATTTATGTCAGCCTCAGAACTTCTCTGTTTATGAAACAAAAGTTGCAAAGAAACTTTGTGAATTTGTTCAGAGGTGGACATAAAGATCACTCAAGTACTGGCAAGAAGAAACAGCTGGATAAGCACATCTAGAGCCAAACTTTCAAAAAAGCACCTGACTTTGTCATCAACATTGGTCCCTTGTGAATGCATCTTGTCAAAGGCTGGTGAGAGATCAGTCAATAAGAAGTCATCCAAACTGCAGCACAGCAAAACAAATCATTTACAGTATGTAAATAGAATTATTAAAAGACTGAACCATCTTCTAGTTATGAAATCCCAGTCAGTGACACATTTAACGTTTCCCTGCTCCTTTCCTGTCATATTACCCAAAGCAGGCACCTACTACCACTTGTCAATCAGCCACACTGGCAAGCATCACACTGGGACCAAATACGCTGGAGAATACTGACAATGTACACCTTCAGAAGTGGAATAAATTGACTGTATACTAAAGCATTCCATGGCCGATCATAAAAATGCAAAACATAATATTTGAGACAAACGAGTTTTGTTAATTATAAAAAATGCACCATAATTACTATATCTGCTGTTACTTTTTTGTTTATTCTCACCAAATGCAACATATCAACATGGACAATGAATATGGGTATATGTTTAAAATAATTCAGATTAAATTAAAATGAAACACTGTCAAATTACATTAAAAAAATTGAGAAGCATTGGCCTTTATCAAAAAAGCTTGTGAGATGTAATTTATGACAGAATGCATTGCTGCGGCATGCACTCTCTTTTGAGATGATGTCAAAAAACAAAATGCAGCACAGTTCAAACAAACTCATAGCCTCCTTGATATTTGATCTTATGATTAATTATCATATCACTGTCAGTTCAATAAATGCTCCCTTTAAAATGATTGCATGTACAGCAGGTAAGGCAGAATTCCATAATTACATAATCAAGCAGGACTCGTGAGTAGTGATGAATAACATATGACACTAACGAATTATAATGCGTAAACAGGTAAACATTACCACTTTCTAAAATGGACACTGAAAATGTAGGCAATTCAGTATATAATTTAGGAGGCATGAGTATGCTTTTCCATATTGATTTAAGTAAGCCATCTGTTATACTAAACAGGAGCTGATTGGCTGAAACAGTTCATAGCGATTTATCCAAAATGGAAAGTCCCGTATATTGATCAGAAAGGAAAATGCTCATTTAAGCATGCTGGACAGTATAGTTTATATGATATGTTTTTCTACAGTATAAATTCAGTACACCAGTGCCTGCAAACTTCCACTCTGGGATTGAGGCGTATTCGAAGCCCTGAGCTGAAGGTGCGCAGTTCAAAGAACGCTTTGTGAAGCCTCACACATTGTAAATCTAAGCCATTGCACGATAAGTTGTTGCTAGTCTACCAAACATCCATCCATCCATCATCCAACCCACTATATCCTAACTACAGGGTCACGGGGGTCTGCTGGAGCCAATCCTAGACAATACAGGGCTCAAGGCAGGAAAAAAACCCCGGGTAGGGCGGCAGCCCACCGCAGAGTCTACCAAACATTTGACACTTAACTCCCTAGTGTTACTTTGTAATTTGTATTGCAATTGCACACTTCAGTTGATATAGTTCAGTGACATACTGAAACGACAGTTCAGGTAGTTGACGACAATTCATTATTGTTATTATGGCTTGCTCTTATTTCATTTGTCTGATACATAGTGTCAAAGATATCATATATTATATAAAGAGTTTCATTGTGAAATGTATTAAACTTCATATATATCTGCTCAGTGTCTCAAACCATGCAACACGGTTCCCTTCCATTTCCAATGCTCACGTAAGCTTACTGCTTCGACCCATGCTTGTGAAGAGGGGCATTTCCATTCTGCATGTCATCTTGGTGTTTCAAATCCTTATTCATTGAGCTACGTTGGGACTACTTATGACGTCACCAGATTTCAACAACTCAACAGAACTGTCAGGCGAAATGAATGTTTCTGGATGATCAGTACATTTTAAATGATTGTGCTCGATAATACTTAGTGTCAAGAAATAAAACTATAAATGATACATTTTACAAATGCCGGCTGGTAGAATGCATAATACTGCAAACAAGAGCTTTAGTATTATGGGTCATGACACTTCTCTCACATTAATTCTCCGTTCTCATAAATATCCTTTCTTTACCTCTTATTATTAACTAGAAAAATACCCGCGCTTCGCAGCAGCGAAGTACTGCCTTAAAATTTTTATTAAGAAGAAAAGTAAACTTTTTAAACTGAGGGAAAATATACCTATAATTATTTGTTAAGGATCTGTTTGTACACCACGTTGTCAGTTCAGCCCTCCGGTTGTAACATGACCAAGCTGTGCGCTGAGCTTACCCTTGAGCATGCAACATACAGTTGGCCATGTGAATAGTAATCTTGTTTCAAATCTCACAGCTTGGATTGCTGCTGTCATAATCGGTTTGAGTTTCATGGTTTGTTTCAATTACGACAGTATTTGCAGGACTTGTGTTGAAGTGACAGTCGGCATCTGTCAAGCGTTGTAAGCATATAACCGGTTTCATCGATAACTTCAAGTCCAGCTTTTGAGAGTTTAAACATTCATAAACATTAAAGTGTCCACTACTGAAATCGTCACCTGTGAATCTAAGATGTTTAAGAGGTATTGGTGGTTGTCCAAAGGTGTAAAATATTTTGCCATTTCTGTATACTTGAAAGTGACAACCGAACAATTCAGCAGCAGCCATCAATTCACATGCAGAACCATAGGTGAAGGGCTTAAGCATTTCACTCTTATAGTGCTCCTGCGTAGTATAATTATCACACTTTGAACCTGTTCCAGTCATTCAATACATAAGACACAATGTTCTTCTGGATATCAAGAGTGAGCCTGATATGGCCGTGCAATATGTAACAAAGAGAATGGAAAAGGCAGGTGCCATCTCTGGGCATGGAAACCACTTGGTAAGTGACAGTTCTTTGATCGATGGTGATCACCTTGATAGACATGTTAATGGGGGTACGGTTGGAACGATAAAGTAAATGGGTACCTGAACAATGTAAAGTATGTCTAAAATACCTACACAATAACTACGAACAATAAAACAGCGGAGAAGCCTTGGATTAAATGAAAAGCCTGCAGTTATCAGCAGGGAGACATGAATCCTGTGGCGAAGCAAGGAAGGGAATGAAGAGACCGGAGCGACAGACGGTCTTATATAGGCAGGCAGCCAACAACGTGGGAGGCGTGGGGATGGGGGACCCAACACCGCCTCACACGGCGACCGAGCTGCAGGTTATGGACGTATATATGTATGTAAGTAGGATTCAGTTAGCGTACCAAATTTCTTGAAGATGGGCCCATGAGTAACAAAGAGCATTGGAAAGTTCAATATGATGCCCGACAGTGGCGTCATACCACCGAAATAAGTACGTACAAAAATTTAGTGAAGATGGGGCCATAAATAAGAAAGTTTAACATGGCGGACGTTGTTGACCGTTATGACCGTTACGCGTAGAATTTCGAAATGAAACCTGCTTAACTTTTGTAAGTAAGCTGTAAGGAATGAGCCTGCCAAATTTCAGCCTTCTACCTACACGGGAAGTTGGAGAATTAGTGATGAGTGAGTCAGTGAGTCTGACGATGGAAAGATCAATATGGTGGCCGAAAATGGCAAATACCACCGAAATAAGTACGTACATTGGTTTTGGTTAGCGTAGGGAAGCCGCCTACCAAATTTCGTGAAGATGGGGCCATAAATAAGAAAGTTCAACATGGCAGACGTTGTCGACCGTTATGACCGTTACGCGTAGAATTTCGAAATGAAACCTGCTTAACTTTTGTAAGTCAGCTGTAAGGAATGAGCCTGCCAAATTTCAGCCTTCTACCTACATGGGAAGTTGGAGAATTAGTGATGAGTCAGTGAGTGAGTGAGTCAGTCAGTCAGTCAGTGAGGGCTTTGCCTTTTATTAGTATAGATCCACTAAATCGTGTAACATTTTCATACAATGCTTTTTTGTCTTCATTAGGAGAATACAATGATACTCCCATGGCAATACAACCAATTTAATGTGCATATGTCAAAAAAGTACATTATATACATCTGCTCCGCTAAGAAAAGTAGTGCTCAATTGTGTGTTCATTTTCAATTAAGTAGCTGAGCGGCAACCAGGGATCTTGCTGGTAAATTCTGATGCTTTTTTTGAAAACAGGTCCAGATGTGTTTATCCCATTGCTCTATGTTGCCGAGTCCTCTTGTCACCATAAAAGCGTCAACAGTGGCATCCATTGAGCTGCTTCTATTTGAATGACAGTTGTAATTAGTTCAGCAGCATGTACTTATATTCACATTACACTTTGCATATACAGTACAGTAGATTTCAACTACAAAGTGTGGATCTCTAAATACTTACAATGCTCACCTTGGAGTGCCCCATGTGTGTCTGTGTGGTAGTGTGCCGGTGACTGATCTGTGCCGTGTCTCTCAGCCTTTCTGACGTGCTTGTAATTGACACCTTTGAATTTTGGGTGCAGCAGAGTGAATTCAACCTGATCTGCCACAGTGGGTTTGTTATCACCTTATTCAATGGCGGAAATCATGGACGTGAAATGGCAATAAATAGAAGATAGATTTTGCAAGTTATTCACCACATTTTGATGGTGATTCTAAGTGGGGATGATTCCAGAAAAGATTTCTTATGACATCCTTTCACAGTATCTCTAAAAATTATTTTGTCGAAATAGGTTTTAAAAATATCATTATATATCATTTATTATCTTTTTTTTAATTTAGGTTACTCTTTAATTCAAGTTGAACTCTGGTTTGCACTATGCGCAGAATACAAAAATCATGTACCTTAGTCAGTCAAGCCAGAGGACGGCACCATCAGCACTTGTGACAGAATTGAGTGTGACGGCATCTTTTCTTTGTTAGTTTTGTGCTCCACAAAATATTGTAAAGTACTAATAAAATATCTTTAATACTTGATGGAATAAAATCTGTTAATTTAAGGATTTCATCTTCTTCCTCAAATGTGCTCATCTATATTTTGGTAACGTAGAGCATAAAACCTTTATTTTCTGTCTACTTGTTTTTAAATAAGTCAGAAGAAAGAAAACATTTGAGGACAAATGATAAAGCTCATATTCAGTTTGTGTTATACATAGGTATATATATGTGTGTGTGTGTGTGTGTGTGTGTGTGTGTGTGTGTGTGTGTGTGTTTTTAGATGCCACTGTTGAACCCTTCTATTCATTGTGAATCTGTAGCAGTGAAAAATAAAAGTGATAAAAGTATAACAAACCCCATTGAACTTGACCATGAGTTTGTGTAACATTAATGCAGATGTCCAAGAGATGTCAACAGAGAGGTGAGTGTCAAATGCTTTGAAGCTTCGACGTGGTTTCTGACATAATTCCTTTCTATGTTTTTATCCATCATGACACTTCACTCAGCCCACCACTATTGTGCCCCCTTTTGTCTCATGTAGGCTCCTTTTAAACCGAAACTCCTAACAAGGTAGAGGTGTTAACACACCATTGCCTCCAAAGATGAGGCATCTGCCTGATGCGTATACTCGCACTTGCCATCTCAATCAGGCAGGCACCCCATACCCCTCCAACACACCTCAACCAGCATCTCGAGTCGTACCTGAAGCGAAGCATGTTCAAGCACCCGCACCCTATTAGAGACTGCACTTTGCATTTAAATTCGGCACAGTGCCACTAACCACTTATGACAAAGCACAACCTAAAAATTGAATTTTCTGTATAACTAAAGGATATTTTAAAAGGAGAAAAGAGGTCCTAAATGATCTAAAATAGAGAAAGGGAAAGAAAGACCTTAAAAAAAGTTTAAACCTCACATACATGAGTGACAATAATACAGTAAAAGGTGTGCCCTGAAGTTATTGATGCTGGACCAACTAGTACACACACTAAGATAATGTAGGAGACAGAGGCTGTGAGAGGTATTTCAATATAAAAGATCCATTTAGAATTTTAATTTTAAAATTAAAATATTAAAGTACCTCTAATTGGCTTCAATCGCTCTTCTCAACACCTTCACTACAGACTTGGCAAAATCATCCAGCACTCTATTCAGGACAAGAACAAATTGCGGTAAAGGAGACTGTAGCTCCAATAACAGACCCAATCACAGGTATTACCAGAAGGACATCATCAGCAGCCATTGCTGCACCAGAAACAGTCGATGTGAGAAATTTTGTGACAGATGAAGGGGTGATATTATGCTTAAATGGGCCTGTTATTTCTGCCTTCAACTCATGAACAGGTTTGTTAACTCTAAAGCCAAGTCTACAGAGTGATTTGTCATTGAGTCCTAAGTAGCTTCGCATATGCAGAAGTGTGACTACTAGGGCACCGATATCACAAGCAAAAGATACCCCAAGAATTGGAACTGATCCTAATCCAGCAGAAATTGTAGCTGCCAGAGAAATTTTTGCTTGCAGAACTTTTTTCTTCTTTTCAATTACATCTTGTGTAAGATTGGGTAGTGAGAGCACAAACACGTGCTTCTTCTTATTTGGCAGCTCAGACTCCAAACAATCACAAAATTTCATGAAGTCCAGATATTTACTGGAAACAAGGAAAACCTGTGAAGTGTGTAATCCACTTTCCTCTAGGCCTTTTTTACAGTAACCTCTTATTTTATCAAGTTCTTCTTCAACTCTGTCACGTTGCCCTCTTTTGCAACGGTTTTCCTCAACTGTATCCATCTTGCTACAAACAAAATAGAACTCTTTCCCAATTTTCTTAATCTCCTTGGCCAATTTTTCATCATTCTCCTTGAATCTCTCTCCAGCTATTAAGACGATCAAGTCATATGTTTTAAAGTTAACTTTATCCAGGTATTGGCGAGCGGAAAATCTTGTTGTTCCAATTCCCATAGCCAGACAGAAGGAAGTTTTGGGTGTTGGTATGGTGTCGGTTTTAACGTTTCCTCTACTGAACCTTTTTCAGCTGCTCTTTCATCATTGGGTCCCAGGCCTCTCATGAGGTTAATGAAGACAGATTTGCCCACATCTGCTTCTCCTGTCACTGCAATTGAGACTTTTTCTTTGTCTAGATTGTCACATTTGTCTTTAATAAATGGAAATACTGCATCCAACCAGTCTTTATTATAAGCTTCAGTGATCTTCTTAATTTCTTCATCATTGATTGGGATTGGGTTTAGACTGAGATTTTCCCATTGTATTCCTGGAACTGAAAGAACAAAAAAAAAAAAAAAACACTTTTAGTAAGTAGAGGTAATTAATGAAATACATGAAAATATATTAAATTATGATTATTTTCAACTTTAAATTCCTAAAAACACTTCACTTCATTTTTCATTTAATTAAAAATTTGACTAGCAGTGCTTCTTCAGAGCTTCAGAAGATAAGGTTCAAGTCCAGGCCTGGTTACTTATAATGTGAATTTAACAAATTATTCAAATTTTCCTTCATTCTCATCTAAACATTATATATATGCATTCCTTCCCTGTCTCCTGTACCGTTTTCCACTTCCTGGCCCCTCTTACCCTCACTGGTTCATCCTTTTTCCTGCTCACCTTCTGCTTCCAATGTAAAGCTATGGACTCCTTCTGTTGTTAATTCCATACCCACTTACAATGAAAATACCGAGACCACCCTAAATTCCTCCTCCCTCCCCATTCAAGACACAGTATCCCTGTAGTCCTGCGTCCCAGAACATTTTGAAAGAGTTAAGAGTATCTTGACCACCCTACTAATTTGTAGAATGTCATGCATTCCGTTATAGATCTCCATGGTGGCACCTATTTGATCAACAGCCTTCACTTAATATGTTAGCAATCCTCCATGGCTCTCTCCCTAAGTCTGTGCCCATGGAGTAATTCTTTCCAATGCATTTTTCACAAACATATGTCTTTCCTCTCTGAACAATATTATCCGTTAAGCTATATAGAGCCCTGTTCGTGCACCTTCTGAAATAATGGTCTGTACCACACTGCTGACATAAGTGTTCAGAGTTGAATGAAAGACTGCAAACCCTGTTGGAAGACATGCCAGGCAGTTTCTGTAAGACATAACCATTTTTTACTGCTGTAATGCAGTTCATCTACTATCATTACAAGATTAAAATTTTGTATCTCAAATGAAATGAACTTTCTTGAAATAAAATACATTATTTAGGGGTAGTGCCCATGAAAATCTGGAATATACATTACAACTCTGGTCAAAACTCCCTTTAAAACAAGGTTTATACCAGATATATCAATATTTAATGCATATAATATAAAATAGAAATATGATTAACTAGTAAATCCCAGCACTGCACAACATGTACAAGTGTTTAGAGACTTCAGTATGTTAGCGATACAAATGATGAGACATTGATGAGGGGTTTTTAATATACAACCTATATGTCAAAATTGATTAGGTTATTCATGTAGAATAAAGCATTTTGATATAAACATTGCTAACAAGGGTGGTGCAGTGGTAGCACTGCTGCCTCGCAGTAAGGTGACCTGTGTTCGCTTCCCGGGTCCTCCCTGCGTGGAGTTTGCATGTTCTCTTCATGGGCTTCCTGAGGTGCTCCAGTTTCATCCCACAGTCCAAAGATGTGCAGGTTAGGCGCATTGGTGTTCCTGAATTGTCCCTAGTGTGTGTGTTTGGGCTGGCACCCTGCCCGGGTATTTTTTCCTGACTTGCACCCTGTGCTGGCTGGGATTGGCTCCAGCAGACCCCCGTGACTCTGTAGTTTGGAGATAGCGGGTTGGATAATGACTGACTCACTGACATTGTTAACAGTACACAGTTCCCAGTTTAAGGACAATCTACATAAATAATGTAACCAGTAGTTTCATCCACCCTTCATTATGGAAAATACTTTATGACGTTCAATGTTGGCTGGAGCTGGAGCATATCTCAGCATTCTCACACTCACACTCCATCTGTCTTGTACATTATGCATAATTTAATGCAAGATCTAGAATTGGTTATAATAAAAATGAGAATTAAGGACACTATTAAACATCTTTACTTTATGACTTTCATTCATGTAGACTTTTGTTTGAGTCTGGCTTTTGCTGAAGAAAATATATTTTGGTATTGTTCTGCCTGGAGAAAAACTAACAAAATTATCAAAGTCTTTACACTCAATACACCTATCAGTCTGTATCATTCTGTTATTTATAATTATTCTGTCCTCTGTGAGTTTTCATTTTAAAGCACACAAGACTATGTTATTACTTATTTGTTTTAATTTTACTGGTTTGGTGTGTGTGATTGCATTTAAAAAAAAAACTGTAAAACATGATCCATTATGGTCCTCCCTGCATGGAGTTCGCATGTTCTCCCCATGTCTGTGTGTGTTTCCTTCGTTTCCTCCCACAGTCCAAATACATGCAGGTTAGGTGCATTGGCGATTCTAAATTGTCCCTAGTATGTGCTTGGTGTGTGTGTGTGTGTGTGTGTGTGTGTGTGTGTGTGCCCTACGGTGGCCTGGCGCCCTGCCCGGGGTTTGTTTCCTACCTTGCACCCTGTGCTGGCTGGGATTGGCTTCAGCAGACCCCCGTGACCCTGTAGTTAGGATATAGAGGGTTGGATAATGGATGGATGATCCATTATTCAACTATACAGATATTTGTTTAATTCTGTTTGTTGTATTAAGGGTTTGCAAGGAAATAAAAACTCATCATGAAAGCATTGAAAAAAGGGAAGAAAAGCAAAAAGCAACTTTCCTATTTCTATGTAACCACCCAGCAAAGCCACCATGCTATATGCAGATCATGCACAGCACGTGGGGCCTGTGATTAGAGGGTCGATATGGGAGTGATTCAGGAGCTCCAGTGGGCACCCAAATAGTTTGAATATTTTTGTCACTTGGGTTTACTTGACTTGAGTCAGATAACTCCCTCCACAACCATAGACTTAACCATAGTGTAACCAGGTGCATTGCATAACATCTTCTTTTTTTGGTTGCTCCCATTAGGGGTTGCTACAGTGGATCATCTTCTTCCATATCTTTCTGTCCTCTGCATCTTGTTCTGTTCCACCCATCACCTGCATGTGCTCTCTCACCACATCCAGAAACCTCCCTGATGTATAATGCAAAGCAACAACCTCCTCAAAGGAGCAGAGCTCTGGAGGTCCACAGTTTAACTCTATTGGGGTTATTGCTGTTTTATAAATCATCAAATTAACAATGTTGACATTCACTTATTGTGATAATTATCCATTAATGAGCAGAGAGGTAACTTAATGTCAACACCAGGAGTACAGAAATGGAAAAAATTAAAGCATGAAGAAGCAGCTTGTGCTTAGAAATCAATTTTTTTCTAACTACTAGTAAGTTAGCTAACTTACTTAAGAAATACTGCAAAAGTTAGGCTTCTTATAACATTTCAAGACATTGAAAAATTAATTAACACTTTTGTTTTTAGTCGATTAGATTACTACAATGCTTCACTAACTGATCAACTGACTTAAATTAGTTTTGCAGTCAAATGTGAAAAAAAAAAATCATAAATCTCTCATTTCAAGCCATAATAGTAATTAGCACCATTACCACTATTAGTGGTGTCTTGGCTATATTTTTAAATCAGTGTAATGATACTTCGATAAAAAGTTATCAATTTGTATTAAAAACAAACATTTCTGGATGATTCCAAACTTTTGAACACTAGTGTATAGCTCAACAAACTGAAAACAATGTACTGTATGCTGTATAAAAGCAACTCAGACATGCATTTTAGACATCCCTGAACATGACTTGACCACTTTCAGAAGGATACCTATATCTATACATAGGAAAGGCAAAGCCCTCACTGGCTCATCACTAATTCTCCCACTTTCCATACAGGGGGGAAGCTGAAATTTTGCATGCTCATTCCTTGCAGTGTACTTACAAAAGTTTGGCATGTTTCATGTCCTATTGCAACACCCAAAGGGAGGTAACGGGTGTACCCCCTAAACTGTATATATAGATAGGGAAAACCTCTCCTCACTATTTCTGTGACTTCCAATATACGTAAGAAGGCCAAATTTCCCATGCTCATCCTTTACACTGTACTTACAAATGTTAAGTATGTTTCATTTCGCACCATGTCCTGTAACAAACTTTCGAAAATAACGTCTTCTTTTTGGCGGTTCTCACCATTATGTTGTAAGCAACTTTCAGAACTGACCTCTCCTTTTGGCGGTTTCATTCCTTATTTCTGTTAACAGAGGATTTATTTCACAGCAGAGACGCACAAGGGTTGTTCCTGGTCCCCCTTCTTTTTTCTGAATGGCCACTGTTCATGCACCTACCACGTGGTTGGCTCCCTGCCTTTATATATTAACGACATCCCGCGCTCATGTGCCTCCTCACTTGCTTCCTTACTTGCTTCCTTAGTTTCTTCAGCTGTTTGTCGTACTCGCTTCTCCCTTCTTCTTTACTGCACTGCTTCAAGCTTGTTATTGTTGGCCTTGCTTCATGTCTTCCTGCTGGTGACTCCTGCCTTTTCATTGCAATCATCAAATTCACTCTCAATATTAAAATAAGCCTACGACAATTACATAGACAATCATGTTATGTTATTTTTAAAATGTTTCCTTTTTCTCATAACTTCAATAACACACTACTTCGCCACTGTGAAGTGCGGGTATTTTGCTAGTATCATTATATAAATCAGTCTGCAGGCATTTATTTGTAGCATCTGAGCTATTTTAACTTTGTCAAAAATAAGTGACAAACACAATTGCTGGAAATTAAATCTAATCCTCTATGGCATTTGCCAGCAACATAATTTAAATTTAATAACTAAAAGAGACTGAATTGGTAGAAGCCTTCTTCAATTTCTTCACCTTCCATTAGATTACTTCTGGGCAGTTTATGTCTGATCAAATATTTTTTCATAACAGGCAAAGACAAATAAAGCACATAACAATGAAAAAGAAAATAAGCTACCTATTTTATCTTGATATAAAGTCATACCCTTACACAGTGAAAACAAATGTTTAATTAATTATATTTTATTTTGGATATATGAAAATCGTATTGCTGATATCTAATTAAAATACAGTATTTATTTCATACAAACTACATAGTCCTTGGAAACTTTATGTTAATCTATAAAACTAATGTTTTTTTTTAATACTTGTGGTAATTTTAGGTGACATTATAAAGTCAACAGCATACTGCAACATCACATATAAGAATAGAAAGTAAAATATCATAATGTTTTTTGTCAAATACAATATTTTATTCATCTTCAAAAATGCAGGTGCATGACTATGGCTTACAATGGACTAGCAGCACATCAAAGTTGATTTTTACTTTACCACTGATTCTATCAGATCGATGTTGGGATGAGAAAGTGGCACACAGCTTAAACCCTAAAGTAGAAAATTTCAGAGTGAAAAACATATCAAGTTCCCATTACCTGGAATTTCTATACACAGTTATTATTCAAAAGTGAGCAGCCACAAATAACTAGCATGGCAAATGACTCAGTTTTAAAAGTATTTGTTCTCTATTAAATAGTATTTCAATTTTTATTAGATTAAAAAATCAAGAGCATTAAAAAAACATCACTTTTTCTCTCTCTTTCATTGTGTTTCTGTCATCTATGTAACAGATGTTTCCTGAATTCATCCAGTGGAGCAGAGTGGTGGCTCTGAGGCTAGGGATCTGCAGTGGCAATCAGGAGGTTGTCGGCTCGAATCCCGTAAATGCCAAAGGGGACTCTGCTCTGTTGGGCCCTTGAGCAAGGCCCTTAACCTGCAATTGCTGAGTGCTTTGAGTAGTGAGAAAATGCTATATAAATGCGAAGAATTATTATCCAGGCTGGCTGCCTTACCATCTGAAACAGAGTATTCAAGCAGAAATTGTTACGTCCAGATGGCCTTCCTGTTGCCAGCTTTATGACAAGCAAAAGGAACAGTAACCTTACTCTAACTTATAGTTACAGGGATGAAATAATACTAAATCATAATTAACACATGTGAATATACTAGAAATTACCCGAAAGACTGCTTCTGGACTTTGGAGTATAGATTTGATTTTTGGAATACATTTTATGAACTGAAACTAAAACCGACAAGAAAACAACACAGAAGGACTGTGCACCAGAATTTATATTATCCAAGTCACTGTTTCCTCCATTTGCCGGCATAATTCCTCCCATCTTACCTTGCAGTGAACACATTCAATTCATTAACTCTTTTTAATACATGCAGAGCAGCATGAACCACATAAGAGGCAGCTGTCTAATTGGTCATCAGCAGGAAATTAAGCAGAGAATTATCAAAGGCCTGTAGAATTGTATCTTTTTTTTCCTTTCTTTTTTTATGTGGAGAATCTCTAAAACTGTAAAATATCACTTATAAAATATCACTTTTCCATAGTTTCCATTTTATGCTTGACTTATTTTTCACACTCATCAATAATTTTGCAGCAATTCGAAAACAATCTTGTTGCCATTTACAAATATCACAGTTATTAACTCCACTCCTTAATACAGGAAACTCAATAGACTTGTTTGTAATGAATCCAGATTGCTTTGCTTTTGTTTTCCAAACACTGCCAAGGAAACAAATAACTGCCATTAAGGAATGCATCAGATGCCATTTGTTGCAAAACAGAGATGGAATTTCAGCCTCACTCATGCGTGTTTTTGTCTTCTTAGAAAGTATATGATTTCTCTCCTTTAAGAGATTTTTTTTTATGGATAAGTTTTCTGTTTTCCATTGGGGTCATACTAGCCAACAACACCATTTCAATTAGACAAACATGCTTTTGTTTTTTGTTTAATAAAAAGCATATCAATGTAAAAAATAAAATAAAATACTATAATACTGACCACAGCACCACTATCCAATACATCCAAAAGAATTCACTCACATACACTCAAAAACAAAACACAGTAGGCTCCTTTTTTCCATTTCAATTCTCACCATTTATATCGAGATTAAAGTCGATATTTCCACTTTAAACCCTTGTTTTTTCTCTCTCTAGTTTAACTTTGTCATGTCGTAAACTTCATTTTAAAATTAATGTTTAATTTACCAGATTTTCTCAAACCCCCGTCATAAGTTAATGTAGCACATTAAATGCTTTGTTTTAAGTGTTCTCCGACCCAGTTGTTACTCATTACACGCTTCTTAAACTGACTTCGTCTTGCACTGAGAGGAGCCGCAGGCAGTGATTACTGCACACAATCCATTCACTTCATGATATTCCTGCTCTCTCAACATTTAGAATACTAAGATTAATACTTGATATCATTTTCATGATGAAATTCATTAAAGCATGTATTAAACATGTGGGGTCATGGTAGCGTGGAGGTTGTGCTACTGCCTCGACATTCTCGACATACACTTTTGTTTTGTTCACTGTGTGTTTATTTTTTAGTTCTTCTCCGTGGCCCTAATACGCTTCCATACACTACTTGCTATCACGAATTAAAGAAATTGGTTCGGCTCTAGGTGCAGATTCAGGTTCTATCTGATAAGAGCTTCACCCGGTAGGGTCATTCTAGTTGCAATACATGTCCCCTTCTGGGCTATGTTGGGAAAGAAGGAGAAGAAAATGTTTGAAACATACCTTGATCGAGCACGTGAGGAGATCCCCTGAGGCACATGTATAATAGCGGTAATAAAACAAATGGAGAGTCTGACAAAGAGAGTATCACTTTTGTCAGTTCTCCAAGATACAAAATAATACAATTTTAATATGCTATTAGCTGTTTAATATCTTTAATACTATGAGAACACTTTACATTTACAACAGTTTTAATTGGATAAAAGAAAGTTTACAATGTAAATAAAACTTACATTTTATTGAACATATCACATCGCTAAATTAAAGCAAAGCCAAACTGGAAAACTAGCACCGAATACGTGTACTGGGGCCTGTTATCCACAGATCTTCAATACAAAACTGTGTTCTCATCATCTTTACAATTTGAGAAATTCTTTTATGTTTACAGACACTTGATTACAGTTTGTGTTCATACTTAAAATGGTATCTTTTCAGAAAATACAAACTTGCGTGCCTACATTTTCGATAAGGATGGAGTTCACCTTTACAGCTTGTCTCTTAGATTATATACTGATTATGCTGTGAAGCTCTGACTCTCGACCGTTATTCCATTGAGGTTCCCCAATGAACAACCACAATTTGCGAAGAAAAGCTAACATAATATTCCTCTTTCTGTGTTTTGCTGCAGTCTTGAGAAAGTATTTCTTAACAAAAAGTAAATTTGCTGCTAGTATTACAATACCTGTATTTTATAAAACAATTAAAATGCCATTTCAAAAACATGCTGTATGTTTATTTTATTAATTAAAAGTTATTTTTACTAATGCTTGGATTTCTTACTCATAACATAAAACAGTTGGGCATTCTTGGAGGATAAATAACCAAAATGCAGAATTTGTCACTGTAGATGTTTTTTGATAACAAAAGCTGCTGAGTGCTACTTGGCTTAAATATTACTTTTTCAGTGTATTTCTGAAAATAAAAATAGTAGTAATAATAAGTATTTTTGAAAATACAGGACAGAACGCTACATTTTTTTAAAGAACTCAATTACAGATGCTGTACTTCATTATGTAAGAGATTTCAGCAATACTGAAAATGTAAAAGCATTTTTGCTCAATCAGCTCAGCAGAAAAATCATTGTGAGGAGTGGTGGCAGCAGTCAGGCAAAGCCATAGGAGGAGGCCAGACATGACCTGTAAGCAATGTGACAGAAAGTGGTGTGTTATGAGGCTGGCACATTTTTTGACATCTTGTTAAAAGACTACATTTCTTTAAGGCAATGTAACATGTCACCTTCATTTTAATTTTTCATGTTGGGTCATTGTGAGCAGCCCGTCTCCAGTCCTTCTTGAGTTAACATTCACTGTGAAATAAATGAGTGCATTTTAAAGTAAAAGAAAAGGAAAATTAATAGTGACTTAATAATAAACAGAAATTAAGACTGGGAAAAAAATATAATTAGAAGGCTGACAGGTGTCAGGAACCAAGAAGCCAAAACAATTTATCTAACCTGCTCAAATGAAATCTAAAAAAAATTAGTAGTCAAAGAAGTGCTTATAAAGGTTTAAACCATACTAGAAGAAAATGCCCTAACAAACAGTTTGTTCTTCCATAAAAATTTGTATTCTGAAAAAGATTGTTCTTCTGCAAAAGGTTGACTTTCTGAGAATAACCAAAAGCTTGGATATATGAAGCTATGCACAACCTTATTAAATTGGCAGAGGGTGATATCATTATGTGTTACGCAACTTTCTAATCATGCAGTTATCAACCAGCTTAAACACAGTATAAAATATGACTGTGGTTACATCACAAAATACTGCATAATTGATAACAACTATTAAAAAAAATGGTATCACTAGGAAGAAAAAGAAATAAACAGAAAACACAACTTTTGTCTTCAAAAATGATAAAAACAAAATGACCTATAATGTAAATATTGCAAGAATCATGACACTAGATTCAAGAGTTTGCAAAATATCAAATTCCTGATCCTGATCTATTGGTGGAGATCAATGAAGGCAAGAGAAAGCAGAGGAAAATATTGGTTGAGGTCCTGAAACATGAAATGTGTGTGTCAGTGGGGGGTCTTTTAAAATATCTCAATAGAACTATTTTATAGTGCACAGGGCTCTTTCATAACTGGGGGCAAACTTCCAAGACAGAACTTTCAGATGGATTTCCCTTATGGTAAGCCATACCTTCTCCTCAAACTTTGAATTCAAGCAAACCTTTTCACTTCTTGTCAATGAAGATTTTTGACAGAGAATTGCATTCTTAAAAATTCTCTGTTGACCTTAAAAAGATTGATTCATTTTCTGACAAACTATAGGCATGTCTTTCATGCTCAGCTCCCGTGGCCTCCATACAAACCAGGGCAGCTGCCCTCTCAGGGGCCGGGGGGCATAGTCCCTCTCCCAGTCCTTCCAGGCCTTCCAGCTGGGCACAGCCCCCAGCCGACTACCACAGTATATATAAGCTCTACTGAATAATTTTATTATTTTGTGACATGTTATAGTTCCAGAAATTTCTGATGCTCTTCCACTTTAACTTATTAAGTTATTTGTCCCATGTAAAGACAGGCACTGCATGGGACAAGATAGCAGAAGCTGTAACTACCTGTAGCTGTGTTTTTTTTCTTCAGAATTACCAAAGTTCAGCAGCTCTAGCATAAAAATGCCTGACGTGCTGAAATGATTCCACAGACAAAATATCTTCGTTTTTAAAAGTTTTAGTTAAAATTTAAAGTAAAACAGTTCACACAAAAAAGAAAAAAATAAAATAGCAAAAAAAGAAAAGTTCTGTTCAAAGC
>JANRMT010049829.1:13513023-13525603 GCA_026402145.1 Polypterus bichir lapradei
CAGTCAGTATCTGGTGTGGCCACCAGCTGCTTGAAGTACTGCAGTGCATCTCCTCCTCATGGACTGGACCAGATTTGTCAGTTCTTGCTGTGAGATGTTACCCCACTCTTCCACCAAGGCACCTGCAAGTTCCTGGACATTTCTGGGGGGAATGGCCCTAGCCCTCACCCTGCGATCCAACAGGTCCCAGACGTGCTCAATGGGATTGAGATCTGGGCTCTTCGCTGGCCATGGCAGAACACTGACATTGCTGTCATGCAGAAACTCACACACTTTTTGCCACTCCTGTCTGGTCCAGCGAAGGTGGGTTTGTGCCCATAGGCGGCGTTGTTGCTGGTGATGTCTGGTAAGGACCTGCCTTACAACAGGCCTGCAAGCCCTCAGTCCAGCCTCTTTCAGCCTATTGCGGACAGTCTGAGCACTGATGGAGGGATTGTGTGTTCCTGGTGTGACTCGGGCAGTTGTTGTGGCCATCCTGTACCTGTCACGCAGGTGTGATATTCGGATGTACCGATCCTGTGCAGGTGTTGTTACACGTGGTCTTCCACTGCGAGGATGATCAGCTGTCCTTCCTGTCTCCCTGTAGCACTGTCTTAGGCGTCTCACAGTGTGGACATGGCAATTTATTGCCCTAGCCACATCAGCAGTCCTCATGCCTCCCTGCAGCATGCGTAATGCACGTTCACGCAGATGAGCAGGGACCCTGGGCATCTTTCTTTGGGTGTTTTTCACAGTCGGTAGACAAGTCTCTTTAGTGTCCTGCGTTTTTAGAACTGTGACCTTAAATGCCTACTTTCTGTAAGCTGTTAAGGTCTTAACGACCATTCCACAGGTGCATGTTAATTAATTGATTATGGTTAATTGAACATGCATGGAAAACATTGTTTAAACAATTTACAATGAAGATCTGTAAAGTTATTTGGATTTTTAAAACATTATTGTTGAAATACACAGTCCTGAAAAAGGGACGTTTCTTTTTTTGCTGAGTATATATATATATATAAACTGCTCAAAAAAATGAAAGGAACATTTTAATCAGAGTATAGCATCAAGTCAATGAAACTTATGGGCTATTGATCTGGTTAGTTAAGTAGCAGAGGGGGTTGTTAATTAGTTTCAGCTGCTTTGGTGCTAATGCAATGAACAACAGGTACACTAGAGGGGCAACAATGAGATGATCCCCAAGACAGGAATGATTTAACAGGTGGAGGCCACTGACATTATTCCCGCATCATTTTTTTTAGACAGTTATTCCACTAGTTCTGCATTTGGTCATTGTCACTACTGGTAGCATGATGTGATACCTGGACCCTACAGAAGTTGCACTGGTAGTCCAGCTTCTCCAGGATGGCACATCAATATGTGCCATTGCCAGAAGGTTTGTTGTGCTTCCATAATGTTTTGCCAGGTTTCCACAGTGAGAAATGATTAGTCAGCTAGGATGTGCAAACAGACATCAATCCAAGAATCGCACAAATATTATTAGACTAGGGGGTTTCCACCTGCTCGCTTAATTTGACAACCCCACCCCCAAGAAGCCACTTCGCATCTCTGCCACTCGTGTTGTAAAGAAGGGGGCTGAATGCACCCAAGGAGACACAGTCACTTCTCTGAAAACCCCTCTTAAATGGTGATACAATGCGAAACAAATGCAGTTTATTTTTTACCTCCTCTTTGCTCGATCAGCTGCTGGCTTGCTGCTGCTGTGCCACATGATCTGCATCTTGCGTGGTGCTTTGAACATTTAAAAGCCTGTACAGCAGCTGTCCTACTCTCTGTCTTTTATTTCTGGCCCTGGGTGTGGTTAAATCTCTTGGCACAAAGTCTTGTCTTGCAGGACGTGAGTTCTTGATATTTTTTAGATTATAATTTAAAAATGGAATAAGAATCTGAAAATCTGACAACATCACATTACAGTTTGATAAATTCTGAAAAGAATGATACCAAACATATATATGTAGATTTTAAAATAACCCAATTTAAAGCGTGACAAAAAAGTCACATAACATTTTTGCACAAAATCGTTGCACTTTTAGGCTTCAGATGTATATATATACAGTAGATATATACATGGGCATATACCTATTGACCACCTTTTCTTGTTGGTAAGAAACAGGTGGGAGTTGTCTAAGAAGCAGAAATACTGGACCCCTCAAGACAGGACTTTAAAATATGATTTTTTCTGCTGAATTCTGATTTCTCCTGCAAGCAAGCATTAATAGGAGGACCTGGGTGTAAGCCAATGGATTTATCCTGCTGGGTATCAGTGAGGGCTGCTTGTGACAAAATAAATGTATATAATGTGTTTTCAGGTTTTTAAATACAAGTAGAACAAAATTAAAAACATACAGGTCATCTAACAATCACCGTCTTCATAATGTTATTAGACCAAAAGACTGCACAGCCATACTAATGATAAGTAACAAGCATAGTGACCATAATCGGTATGACCATGATAATAAAAAAATTGATACACATTGGCATTTTATAAAATGGCATCACCAGAATAATAATTAAAATTAATAATAATGCAAACATTTATGAAATAAGCAAAAAATAAATTTAAAAAAATATAACACACAGGTTCATGACACATAATAGCAGTGTGTTCATATAGGACTTGGCTTTGAAGCAGTCATCATGTTTTATAACCCAAGACTATGAAAGTCCTAATGTATTTCACAAACCAGACAATGAATTCTGCCTAATAAACCGACATCTCCAGCCAGCAGATCCAAATCTATTATCTGTGAGATAATCTCCATTAAGATTTGTATGTAATTCTGACTCACTTTAGAAAATTTGGAGACATGTTGGAACTGATTGGTTATTTGTGCAGACCAAGAAGTAAACCACGTAGAATAAAAATATTTTTATTGTGAAATGCACTGAAGAGTTGAATGCAGGTTGATTGAGGACACAGAAGCAATTAGTTGCTTAAAAAGGACATTGGACTGCTTCAGTCTGAATAAAAATCATACATACTGACAGAAGTTAAAAAAATGTACCTCAAGTTAAAGATGAAGACTACATGTGATGATCAAACCAGAGATTTTTTTTTTGACTTTTATTTGTAAAATTAAGATCTTTTTCCAGCTAATGTCGGATACAAATGATGTGAGTCCAATAGGTGCCAGTAGGTTAATTTTATTGAACTTATTGAAATAACATGCTTATCATAAAAGGAAACACTTTATATAGCAAATAAAGCACAAACAATTATTATATGAATATATTATCATTGATCAAATTTAGGTTAGCTAATATGCTAAAATATAGAAGTAAACATTTATTTGATAGCCTCATGCCAGTTTTAAGTATGCACACATCACATAATACAAAATTAGGCCAGAACAGGAATAAAATTACTATTTATCAACATGACACCAATATGACAAGGACCACTTTTTAATTAAATATTTTCTTACATTTTTTATGATTGTGAAAAAATGCGGTAAAGCAATATAATTTGCACAAATGCACAAGGACAGAATATATAAACCTGCACAAAATTAATGAAATATCACGATATAAAACATTCAATCATTATTGTTTTCTATTATTGACAAGACTTGAAGAAATACAATACAATACATACTTGCAGAAAAACAATTTAAAGTTGTCATCTCTCCATAAAGCTTATCATTAATGAATGAGAGAAAATTTAATTACATGGAAGAAACTCATATAAAGATGTAGGGAACATTCCAACACATAGGACTAAATATAACTTTGTCAAACATTAGATAAAACTGTACATACTGCATGAAAACTAAATAATAATTAAGTATCTGTTAAATGATTTGCAGCAAAAAATAAGAGCATACATTGAGATAAGACTATAAAAGGCGTGAGAAGAAATATTGCATTAACAGTAAGTTCATTCTTATCAATCTTCATTTTATAATGTATCATAAATGTAAAACACTAAAACAAGGTATCTTTTAAACACCAAACATAATTACAATATATTGTCAAAATAATAATTAAAATAATAATAAAAGCAAGTTTAAGAAGCAAACATCTGATTTTATTAAACACTAAGATAATAATAGTAGGTCATTATTTTTTTTTTAATTATACAAAAAGAAGACACAGCATCTAACTGAGTACATAGGATAATATTTTGTATGGAATGAAAATCAAAATTTACAATTAACAGAACATCCTGTACAGATTTTGGTAGAAACTTTAAGTGAGTGAAATCCATAGAATGAAACCAAGAGGACAGCAACTCTTTTGGACGAGTAGCAGGCCATTCCCAGGAGGTCTTAGTTGTCTCACAGTTTTACACGTAGCAGCAAGGATGAATGATTATAAAAATGTGTACGTTACCTGAATTGTGTGTAAATAATCAAGTTATGTATGTATAATTATTTTTCTGGAAGCCAGCTGACTCGAAAATTGACCAGGTGAATGGACAAAGTCAGACTGCTAATAGGCTCCATGTTCTTTTTGTTTAATACATCATTAACATGAAAAAACAGTTCTCAAGATGAATTTCATTAAATGAGGGGAAGATGAAATGATTACAAATGACATCTGTGGCCTGCTAGAATATAACAGGCTGGATGATTTGTCAGGTTGAGATGTTTCATCAAAGACTGTAACTCTGGTTACGCTATGCTACAGATTCTACAAGACGCAGTTGTGCCTTAATGTTTGCATCCATTTAGGATTTAAGGATTCCTGTGGCTAACGTACTTCATTCTACTTACGTATCAACAAACAAGTGAAAAAATGTTGCCACATTAGTAGATAAGGAATAAATTCAAAGCGTCCAAACAATGAAGTTCTTCAACAACTAATATTTTTATGGAACAATATGAAACTTAATGACAAAACATCATTGACTAAACTTAATAATTACTTTTGTGCAGAACGATTCTTCCATGAATAGTTTATTTTTATACTACAAACCAAGAAAATGTTTTCCATTCATAGCATGAAGTAGAGCAATATGAGAAATTTCCTTGACATGCCATTGATAATTTGTTATGTAAAGTTGCTCTGGGGATATAACAATGTTATGGTATTTCTCTTTGTATGTATTATGAGGAACGTTCAAAAAGTTTCTGCACATTTATATTTTCGTTGGAAACGGTGAAGGTGGGAGGAGTTGTAATTAGGCATTAAAAAGCTGGTAAGATGCTGGGAAAATTGAAACACAAACAAAAGTAACTATGTAGGAAAGTGATGTCATTTGTTTTTGAAATTCTTAGTAAATAGAGTCAAAAAGTGCATACACTTTTTGAATGTCCCTCGTATATAAAGTATTTGTTATATTCTGCATTAAATTGAATTTTAACCAAATAAATATTTTATGTGTCTGCTGTATTGAATGTTACAGAATATATGTGGCTCACTTAATGATACAGCAAGACATGACTAGCAGATGTTCAGTGTTTCTTTTTTTAATATAACATACAGTACTTTGTAGTCTAAAGTAATCTTAATTAAAAAAGTAAAACACTATGACTAGACTCAGATTCTCAAGTGAGATCTCCTGAATTTTCAAAGGTTTAAGCTCAATTACAGTAATGGAAAACATAGACATTTTTGTCATGAGGGGAAAAACGCTGGAAGTCCACAGTATACTTTATGATAGTTTGCAAATATTCATATGTGGTGGTAATGTTTTTGGAAAAATTCCACTTTTCTACATAGCTTTCTTTGCCAAACTCATTGCAGACTCTGCAAATATATCAATCTTTGATTCCAGCAACTTGGAAATGACCTCAGAAGACTTTGGAACACCTAAGAGGGGTCTCAAGAGGCTCTGCAAGTTATAAAAAATTAAAGGGGTTGAAGAAGAAAAAATATTGTGAACAGAATTTGCATTGATATAAAACACAAAAGGATCACTCACGTGTGCCTTAAGATCTTCCACACTCTTCCCTACTTTATCTGCAAGTTGGTTAATGGACCTATCATCAAGACCCATGTACCAACGATAGAACAAAAGAATTTCCACAATAGCATCGCAATTATAGGCACAAGCTGTTCCAGGTATAAAAGTCGTACCTTCATCTGTTGCATATGAAATTAACTCTGAGATTGTTCCCTTCAGCTTTGTCTTTTTCTTTTCAACAAAGCATTTGGCCACTTCAGTAATTTCACGTGAGCACAAATCTTTCTTTTTCTGTTGTATTTTAAGCTTCAAGTCTTGACACAGTTCTGTGAAATCGAAATCTGCTGTGCAGTGGCTTGACACAAGGAAGACATGTGGAGAGTCCATTCCATTTTTTTTTAAATTACTAATATAATAATCTTTTATTTTCTCATATCCTTCATTCCTGCTGTACTGATCACCATTCTGCTCATGCTCATCCATTTTGCTCCGTACAACATAGAAATCTTGCTTCATTTCTCTTATCTTTTTGACAAAAAGCTTGTCATTCTCTGTAAGCCTGTTTCCAACAATTAAAATGATAAAGTGATATTTTTTAAAATTGACTGCCTTCAAATATTTTGCAATTTCAAATTTTGGCGTTCCAGCACCAGGAAGATCCCATAGAAAGACAGAAGGAAGACTTGGATGTTTATATTTTTTTGGTTCCATGTTTTGTTCAGTACAGCCCTCTTTAGCTGCTTCAGGGTCTCCAGGTCTTAGACCACAAACAGCATTGACGAAGGCTGATTTGCCTGTTCCTGCTTCTCCTGTAACAGCGATGTGAAATTCTCTTTGGTCAAGCACATGTTGTATCTCATTAATTATGTCTTCTAATCCATTGTCAGTAAATGGTGAGGAGAGTTTTGCTTGAATCTTAGCAATTGCATGTTCCAGGCTAATATTTTCAGTTGCTTCTTGCTGTTTAGGAAATAAACCAATTAATATTGTTAATATTTTTGTTGTAGATTAACTGTTATACATACTGTATGTATACTGTACTTTGTCTTACTTGTCTCATTTTCTTTCACGCTCCGTCGGACCTGCTGGCTGTCCCCTAATTGCACATGTGTGGCTGACTACATGCGCAATTAGGGGACAGCCAGCAGGTCCAACGGAGTGTGAAAGAAAATGAGAAAAATAAGACAAAGTATTGATGCCTTTCTCTCTTCTACAATGTTATAATGAACTGAACATTTAAATCATTGTACAGAAAAAAAGATGAAAAGAAATAGTGATTAAAGAACCAAGATGCTGGCAGTACTCTGTTCAGTTGTGTCTTGCTCCTTACTGCCTTTCATTATTAATGGGGTTGCAGTCGGAGGTACACTAAAAAGCACTGCAATGTCCACATCCTGTATGTTCTTTCCACAGGAGACTCCTTTACTGAGCTGAAGAAACATTTATACTAATATGCTCCTAGCATATTTAGTACCCAGTACTTGAATTGGACTGGTATACTGTACAGGCATTTCTCTGCTTCTGGTTTGCGAACTGGGACATAGCAGCACATCGCAGTGTGACTTCCAAGGGGACATCCCGGCTCTCCGCAGCATAGCATGTATTGCACCACCAAGGTTCAAGGTTTTTTATTTAATCATATTTACAGAAGAAAGCAAAAATTTTGCCTTCTCATTTGCATTCAATAACAGAAAAAAAGAGCTAAAACAGATAAATAGAGACAAGACGCGTTAAAAACATACACAGAGATTCTAAAAAATGTTTACATCATTTGAGAAAAACATATTAGCTTATGGTACTCCAAAGCTCAAACACAGAAGTGCTGATAGAGAGTAATACAAACTGATCTTTGAGTCCTGATGCCCAGAGGCTCAGCCAACTCTTTGGTCATTGCCTTGTCCATATTATTGAAGGGGATATAAGTTAAATTCAAATGCAATTAGCCATGCTGTATGGCACCAAGTCAGAACAAACCAAAGGAACTGAACGTCCTCCTATCCCCCATCACACACACACATCTCTCTGTGCAGAGGCTTCACATTTTTTTTCTTCTATTAACCTTATTCTATTACAAGAACAATGGCATAATTGCCTCAGGCATTTTTAAGAAGGGGGCCTATTTCTTTAAATACAATTCTAAAACAGAACCAAAAGAAAAACAAAACAAAAAAACAAATGAAAATTCTAAAATCAACAAAATAAGCAACAGAAATTATTGGATGAGGGGGTGAGAACTTTTACCAAAACCTCCAAATACTGACATTGCGCTGGTACAGTAAAATTTGAAGGGAGCACAGAATAAAGCATTGTTATTGTCCGTATATACCAGCGTTTCTCAACCTTTAAGTATTTGCGACCCGAGTTTTCATAACAGTTTTAATTATTTTTTTTTTTTTAAGTTTTATTATACCTACTTAACTTTTATCAACATTTATCTAACTCAGTATTTATTTTTCTAGTATCAGAATGTAGTTTAAGTTAATTTGTTTTGGTTTCAACAGATGTATTTTTCATATTTTCGATTCTTGTTTTCTTTTTTTCACATCTTCACGCCCCCTTTTTTGTTACTTTGGGGGGCGCGCCCAACAGGTTGAGACACCGGTATATACAAATTCTATTTTGTCTTTGCTTTTCCTTCCATTATGTCAAGGCAGAATTAACTCTACAAAATATTAATTGTACAGACCTATGAAGGTCAGAAACTTTCAGTGTTGGAAGTATTAAAATAACATTTGAGCATGGCTCACGTAAGTCAAATCTAAACGCTGCAATGAAAAAATTGAATTTTCCATATGATTAAAGAAAACCTTAAAAGAATTTAAATGAGTTATTGAAAGGAGACAATAAGTCCTAAATGATCTAAAATAAGGAAAGGGAAAGAAAGACCTTAAAAGAGTTTACACCACATGTACATTAATATTAATAAGACCGTAAAGAGTATGCCCTGTAGTTTTTGGTACTGGACTTACTAATACTCACCCTATCATTGTAACCAGTAAAATATTACTTTTAACAAATCCATTTAGAAATTTAATTTTAGAATAAAATATTAAAGTACCTCTGAATCGTCTTCAGTCGCTTTTCTCAACACCTTCACTGCAGACTTGGTAAAATCATCCAGTGCGCTATTCAACAAAAATGAAGTAGCGGTAAAGGAGACGATTGCTCCAATAATAGACCCAACCACAGGTATTAGCAGAATGACATCATCGGCAGCCATTGCTGCACCAGAAACAGTGGATGTGAGCAATTTTATCACAGATGAAGGTGTGATATTAAGCACAAATGGGCTTGTTATTTCTGCTTTCAGCACTTGAACAGGTTTGTTAACTCTACAGGCAAGTCTGCAGAGTGACTCTTCATCGAGTCCCAAGTAGCTTCGCATATGCAGAAGTGTGACTACTAGGATACCGATATCACAAGCAAAAGATAAGCCAGGGATTGGAACTGCTCCAATTCCAGCAGAAACTGTTGCTGCCAGAGCAATTTGTGCTTGTAGAATTTTTTCTTCTTTTCAATTACAGCTTCAGTAAGACTAGGTAGTGAGAGCACAAGCACATTCTTCTTCTTCTCTGGCAGCTCAGACTCTAAACAATCACAAAATTGCATGAAGTCATATCGATCCGGAAATCTACTGGAAACAAGGAAAACCTGTGAAGTGTGTAATCCACTTTGCTCTAGGCTGTTTTTATAGTAATTTCTTATTTTATCAAATTCTTTTTCAAGTCTGTCACGTTGCCCTCTTTTGGAAAGGTTTTCCTCAACTACATCCATCTTGCTACGAACAAAATAGAACTCTTTCCCCATTTTCTTAATCTCTTTAGCCAACATTACATCATTTTCCTTGAATCTATCTCCAGCTATTAAGACAAACAAGTCATATGTGTTAAAGTTAACTTGATCCAGGTACTGGCGAGCAGAAAATCTTGTTGTTCCAATTCCTGGCAGATCCCATAGGCAGACAAAAGGAAGTGTTGGGTGTTGATAAGGTGTTGGTTCTGAGGTTTGCTCTATTAAACCTTCGTCAGCTGCTCCTTCATCATTGTGTCCCAGGCCTCTCATGGCATTAATGAAGGCAGATTTACCCACACCTGATTCTCCTGTCACTGCAATTGTGACTTTTTCATTGTCCAAATTATTCCATTTGCCTTTAATCAATGGAAATATTGCATCCAACCCATCGTTGTTATAGACTTCAATGATCTTCTTAATTTCTTCATCATTAAAAAAGTGATTGGGTTTAGACTGTGATTTTCCCATTGTATTTCTGGAACAGAAAAAAAAACACACTTTTAGTAGATATACAGTACAGATAACTAATAAAACAGAGATCATATTAAACGACTATTACTTTGAAATTTAAATTCCTAAGTACTCCACCTCATTTTACATTGCGTGAAACAGTGGCTGCCACTGCTTCTTTAGAGCTTCAGAAGATGAGATTCAAGACCAGGCCTGGTTGCTTTCTGTGAACATTTAACAAATTATCCATGTTTTCCTTCATTCTCATCTAAGCATTGCATTTAAGCATTCCTTCCCTGTCTCTTGTACTTTTCTTTTTTCACTTCCTGGACCCTCTCACACTCACTAGCTCATCCTTTATCCACCTCACCTTCTGACTGCAAAGTAAAACCACAACCAGGGACTTCTGTTGTTACTTCCATAGCCACCTTAAGATACAATTATTGAGACCACCCTAACCCACCAATGCAGCCACAAGTAAAAATATGATTAACTAGTAAATCCCAGCATGTCTGATGAATACTGCACATGTACAGTTCAAGTGTTTCGAGACTACCGTATGTTAATGTGACAATGGCTTTTTTATACACAAAATAATATTTAATAATTCATCAAATTACTAATTTAGAATAAAGCACTTTGATTTAAACATTGTGATCATACATGGCTCCAAAATTAAGGATAATCTGCATATAACTGTAATTAAAATATAACTAGTACTTTCATTATGGACCATACTTTATCAAGTTTCAGTGTTGGCTGTAGCTCTAGCCTCACTGTTACACTCACAGTCCCACTCAGTCTGTTTAATATGGTATGCATCATTCAACCCGAGATCTAGAATTGTTCATAATGAAAAGGAGAAATAAAGACACTATTAAACACCTTTCTGTATGAATTGTGTGGAAGAATAGGTTTAGGGTAGAATAGCATTCATCTTAAAGAAATAGCATAAAGGGTTAATAAATGTGGGAAACCAAATAAAGGTCAAGTGAACAACAAAATGTACACTGAAATATAAGATTTGGTTTAGGAGAAATACTGAGATGGTCAAGTAAATAAAGAATGTACCAGAAGAGAGGTTGATGTAATATTCAAAATGTACTGAAGGATGACTAAGAAATCAGCAGATGTCCTATAAATGAGAATGGACAGTTGTTATAAGCATAGAAATTGCAAGGGTGGTCATCTGAAAAGGTATAAGAAGAACCAGAATATAATATAATAGACTTTTATTTTATATAAATCATTTGGGTGTAAACCAATGAACCAACCAAAGTAAAATGTATGCATTGATTGACACTGTGTGTAAATTCAACGGTTTATACAATGAACCTCTATCCTTTGTTTCTCTGATCATTCTGACCATTCTGACCAGGCTGTAACAGACAGCTTTTGATGAATGCTCCCTCCAAGGCATTTTGCCACGGAGTAATTAAAAGATCTCCTGCCTGATTACTAAATTGTCCTGTTAGAGGATGTTTCTTTCTTTAATTAGATGTTAAATTTCGACTACACTTGCTTTCATGTACACTTTTGTTTGAGTCTGCCTTTAGCAGATGAAAATATATTTTGGTGTTATTCTACCTAGAAAAAAACACACTGAATTATCAAACTCTTCGCAGTCAACACACCCATCAGTCTGTATTATTCTGTTATTTATAACTGTAATATCCTCTGTAGGTTTTCATTTTAAAGCAAACAAGACTGTTTCACTATTTATTCATTATAATTCTACTGATTTGGTGTGTGTGTGTGTGTGTGTGTGTTTAGGGGGTTGCCTGTTGGGGGTTTTGCACACCTCCACGATTCAGGAGCTCCACTGGACAGCCAACTGAATGGTATGTTTTTGTCACTTGGGTTACTTGAATTGAGTCAGATAAGTCGTCGTCGTCGTCCCCCACCACACAACCATAATCTTAACCATAGTGTAACCAGGTGTATTGTGTAACATCACTGGTGTATAATGCAAAGCAACAACCTCCTTAACAGAGCAGACTTCTGGATGTCAACAGATTCACTGCATTTGGAATATTGCTGTATTATAAATGATCAAATTAACACTATTGACAGTCACCTGTTGTGATAATTTTTCCATTAACAAGCAGAGAGGTGACTTAATGTCAACACCAGGAAAACAGAGAAGAAAAAACAACTAAAGCATGAAGAAATGGCTTGTGCTGCATTTGAAGGTGTGATAAGAAATCTAAAAGTGTCCAGCTTCCAATTTCAAGTCCCAATTAGTGAATCAGTGGTATTTGGGTTTTATATACAGTGGTGTGAAAAAATATTTGCCCCCTTCCTGATTTCTTATTCTTTTGCATGTTTGTCACACAAAATGTTTCTGATCATCAAACACATTTAACCATTAGTCAAATATAACACAAGTAAACACAAAATGCAGTTTTTAAATGATGGTTTTTATTATTTAGGGAGAAGAAAAAATCCAAACCTACATGGCCCTGTGTGAAAAAGTAATTGCCCCCT
>JANRMT010049829.1:13578599-13600241 GCA_026402145.1 Polypterus bichir lapradei
AACAGAACACAACGTGAAGGTTTGGGGTTTTTAGCCCCGTATACTGTAAACAAAACAAAAGATTATCCACAGTCACAGTCACAGTCAACATAAAGGTTTAACAATACGCGACGCCTTTACAGGGTCGGCGGCCATTTTTATACTGGTGCAGGAATGCTGGGAAGGAGGCGTGAGGGATGACGGGACTGCTGACGTCAGGGAAGATGGCGGAGGAAGGGCGGAAGTGGACGTAGTGCGGTCAGGTTATGATGGTGGAGGATCCTTTTTCCTGGAAGAAAGAGCAGAAAGGTTAGTACTCCGCCTTTCCCTACCGGCAAACGTCCTGCGCAATGGTTTCGGATCCGTCCGCGGTCTCCCACTCGCGCATGCGTGACACGACCCCCCCCTCAGCCCAAGACCGTCAGGTCGGGCGGACCTAGCCGAGAGGTCGTGGATGCGAGAGAGGGCATCGGCGTTGGCCTGAAGGCCGCCGCGGCGATAAGTGACCGTGAACTTATAGGGCTGCAGTTCCAGAAACCACCTGGTGACTCGCGGATCCGACTCTTTGTGGAGGGACATCCACTGAAGTGCAGCGTGATCAGTCACCAGAGTGAATTCGCGACCCAACAGGTAGTAGCGGAGATAAGACACGGCCCACTTAATGGCCAGGGCTTCCCTCTCCACGGCCGCGTACCTGGTCTCTCGGTCCAGCAGTTTCCGACTTAAGTACATTACGGGGTGTTCGACACCATCGGCGCTTTGGCTCAACACGGCGCCCAGGCCTGTGTCCGAAGCGTCGGTCTGGAGAATAAAGGGTAGCCCAAAGTCAGGGGTCCGTAATACGGGTGCCGAAGTAAGGGCCTGTTTCAAGTCACTGAATGCGTGTTCCGCCTTATCGTTCCATACCACGTGCAGGGGAGCCCCCTTCTTTGTCAAGCTAGTCAAGGGTGCTGCTCTCTCGGAGAAACGGGGTACGAACCGGCGGTAGTAGCCCGCTAACCCCAAGAAAGCCTGCACCTGTCTCTTGGTATTCGGACGGGGCCATTCCAGGATGTCTTTTACTTTGGAACATTGGGGTCTCACCTGTCCTCGCCCCACCAAATAGCCTAAATACTTGGCCTCCTTTAGGCCAAAGAAACACTTACGGGGATTGATACGGAGGCCGGCTTTAGCCAGTGTCGCGAGGACAGCAGAGAGCTGCAATAGATGGTCCTCCCAGGTGCCGGAATAGATGACGACGTCATCCAGGTAGGCGGCACTGTAGGACTGGTGTGGCTTCAGCACTCTATCCACCAGACGTTGAAAGGTCGCCGGGGCCCCGTGCAGCCCAAATGGGAGGACCTTGTATTGCCAATGTCCACTAGGGGTGCTAAAGGCGGTTTTCTCTTTGGCAGATGCCATTAAGGGAATTTGCCAGTACCCTTTTGTCATATCAAGAGTAGTCAGATACCGAGCCGCACCCAGCCGCTCGAGCAGGTCGTCAATGCGGGGCATAGGGTAGGCATCAAACTTGGAGACCTGATTTAGACGTCTAAAGTCGTTGCAGAATCTCCAGGAGCCATCCGGCTTGGGAACGAGGACAATCGGGCTGGACCAGGGGCTGTGGCTTTCCTCGATAACGTCCAAGTCCAGCATCCGTTGTACCTCAAGTTCCACTTCGGCGCGTTTTGCCTCCGGGAGTCTGTAGGGCCTCTCCCGGACGACTACTCCGGGTTCCGTGACTATGTCGTGGGCAATCAGCGAGGTTCGGCCTGGCGACTCGCTTACCACTTCGGGGATGGCGTAGATAGCGTGGGTTATCTCTCGCCGTTGTATGGGCGTTAGCTCGTCACCGAGGTTAAGGGCAGTCGTGCTAGCGAACAGGGAGAGGGATCTACGAGTATCGGGAGTCTCCTCCCTGTCTTTCCAAGGCTTTAACAGATTCACGTGATAGATCCTCTCGCTCGGTCGACGATTAGGTTGTCTAACCAAATAGTCGACGAGCCCCTTTCTCTCCTTAACCTCGTAAGGCCCCTGCCAGTGAGCTAGTAGTTTGGAGTGGGAGGTGGGGACGAGTACCATCACTCGGTCCCCCGGGTGGAACTCCCGGAGTACAGAGTTGCGGTTGTAACACCGAGCCTGCGCTGCCTGCGCACGAGTCACGTGGTCTTTGAGGAGGGGCCTGATTTTTGTGAGTCTGTCGCGCAGTTGCGCTACATACTCCAAGATATTGGAGGAGGGAAGAGCCTCAGCCTCCCAGCCCTCTTTTAGAATGTCCAAAAGTCCCCGGGGCTGTCGCCCATATAACAACTCAAAAGGGGAGAAGCCCGTAGAGGCCTGGGGTACCTCCCGATAGGCAAAAAGCACAAGGGGCAGGAGTTGGTCCCAATTCCTGCCGTCAGCGCTGACTACCTTGCGAAGCATCTGCTTAAGCGTCTGGTTAAAGCGTTCTACCAGACCGTCCGTTTGGGGGTGGTAGACAGACGTCTTTAGGTGCTTTATTCTCAGTAACCTGGCAACCTCCCTGAACGTATCTGAAGTGAAGGGGGTGCCCTGGTCCGTGAGGACTTCTTTAGGGATACCCACTCTTGAAAAAAGGTTGACCAATTCCCGTGCGATGTTTTTGGTATTAGCGGAGCGCAGGGGAACCGCCTCTGGGTACCGGGTTGCGTAATCAACCATGACCAATATATACTTGTGGCCACGGTTCGAGGGTTCCAGGGGTCCTACTAAATCGACCCCTATCCTGTCAAAGGGTACGTCAATTAGGGGTATCGGGACGAGAGGAGCACGGTCCCTCCTAGGAATCTGACGAATCTGGCAGTCCGGACAGGATTGACAGAAACGCCGGACCTCCTCGTTGATCCCGGGCCAGTAAAAGCGGAGCTTGATCCTCTCCAGTGTTTTTTCGGCCCCGAGGTGGGCGCCTAGGAGGTGGGCATGAGCTAGTTCGCATACCTCCCACCGGAAGGTACGGGGCACTAGCAACAACTTCCGCACCTCGCCCTCGTGAGTTGCCACCCGATACAGCAGATTATTTTCTAGGACAAAGAAGGGCTCGCGTGGTGTGGAACCGTCAGCTTGTGAGCTGCCTGGAAGAACAATCGCATTCCGGGCAAACCGCAGGGAGTCATCATTCCACTGCTCTCTTTTAAATGAGGCGGGCGTGGAGCGGAACTGGTGATCCATGTTGGACAGGGGATCTAGAGAAGGGTTGGGCGGAAGTGTTCCCTGGCTCGTCCCTTCGCCGGAGGGAGGTTCCGGCTCAGCGTCCGTAGCCTGAGACACCCCCCCCATTGTGCCTGCGCCATTGTGGCCTGCCTCATTGCATGGCGTGGAGACCGCGGGAAGGGTGCCTTGTCCCTCCATAACCAGACCCAGTGAGGCCCCAGGAGCGGTGCGAGTCTTTCCGCTTTTTCTTTGTGACCAGTCTTGTCCCAGGATCACCGGAAAGGGGGGTTCGGGCAACACCGCAACCAACAGTTTGGACAACTCCCCCCTCCAGGACAGATAGCATTCAGCGGACCGGTAAGACCTGGTCTCCCCGTGTACGCATGTGACTTGTAACCGTTTGTTTAGCCACTGTCGCGGTAAGACATAGCGGCGAGCGACAATTGTTATGTTGCTGCCGGAGTCAAAAAGTGCCACCACTGAGTGCCCGTTTATCAACACCACTCCCGTGTTCGGACTAGCCAAGGGGTGCGGCGGAGTACAGTACCTTTCCGTCGAAGCCCAGGTGCAGTCCATCGGCTCCATGGGGGTGTTCAGGGGACATGTTGGTAGCAGGTGACCGGTCTCCCCGCACTTGTAACAGCGCGGGGAGATCGGCTTTTCTCGTGGTTTGGGAGGCGCTTCCGCAGCGCGTCGAGAGGGCTCGGGGGTGGCCGCCCGTCCCTGCCGGTTCCCGCGAGCTTGCCTTTCTGTCCCCCCGAGTCGGAAGACCGCGAGCTGTCGCTCCAGGACTTCCAGGAGTCCCGGCATGTCGGTGTATGGATGGCGCCGAACCTGCTGGGCGAGGGGGCTGGGCAGTGCATTGACCAGGCCCTCACAGGCCACCTGCTCCACTACCTTCCGGGCTTGGGGTCCCTCGGGCCGTAGCCACCTCCCCATCTTACCCCAGAACTCGAAAGCCTGTGCTCGGGCCGGCTTTTCGGGGTCAAACTGCCAGCCCCGCCATTCACTTGCCTGCTGGCTCGGCGTAATGCCGTAGCGTGCCAGGATCTCCTGTTTCAGGAGCTTGTAGTCCGCGGCCTCCTCCTCAGGGAGGTCATAGTAGGCTCGCTGCGCGGGCCCCTTCAGGTAGGGCGCCAGAATGAACGCCCACTCGGACCGCTGCCACTCGTTCCGGGTGGCCGTCCGTTCAAAGATCCCCAGAAAAGATTTGATGTCGTCCGCCTCCGTCATCGGGACCAAGGACGGAAGTTTAGGACGAGGCGGGTCGGCCCTTACCCTCTCGGCGTCCGCGAGTTTTGCCAACGCGGCCTCCAGCTCCCGAGTAGTAGTAGCCTGGGCCTGCTGCAGGGATTGGATTTGGGCACTCATGCCCTGCAGCACGGTGTTGAGGTCCTGCCTTTCGGTCATTGTACTATTCTTCAGTGCAGTAAATCCTGCCGACTACGCCACTGTAAAAATAAACAGAACACAACGTGAAGGTTTGGGGTTTTTAGCCCCGTATACTGTAAACAAAACAAAAGATTATCCACAGTCACAGTCACAGTCAACATAAAGGTTTAACAATACGCGACGCCTTTACAGGGTCGGCGGCCATTTTTATACTGGTGCAGGAATGCTGGGAAGGAGGCGTGAGGGATGACGGGACTGCTGACGTCAGGGAAGATGGCGGAGGAAGGGCGGAAGTGGACGTAGTGCGGTCAGGTTATGATGGTGGAGGATCCTTTTTCCTGGAAGAAAGAGCAGAAAGGTTAGTACTCCGCCATTCCCTACCGGCAAACGTCCTGCGCAATGGTTTCGGATCCGTCCGCGGTCTCCCACTCGCGCATGCGTGACAATATATATATATGACAGCAACACTCATCACTCACAACAGTGACAAAACAATTACATTGACAATCATGTTACGTTATTTTCAAAATGTTTCCTTTTCTTTTTCATTGCTACTTTAACACACTACTTCTCCGCTGCGAAGCGCGGGTATTTTGCTAGTTTCACAATAAAGTAAGATCCAGATAAGCATTGTTCTATATTTCTAAAGTTGTCTCCTGCTATCCTCTTCATGCCACCCTGCAAACTTTACTCTGTTTACTGTTATGAACATTCTTCTTAAAGTGTAACACAAACATTTTTTTTTATTGTCCTTACTGTGTAAGGCTCTATATTGAATTAAAACCATCTCGTTCATTGATCTTCATTGTTCTTTCTCTTTCTTTTGGCTCTTGAAAATTCTTTTTGAAAGAGTTAGATTTACTGCCTCAATCTGCTCAGACTTTACCTCATTTCTCTCTTGTGTGTGGCACTGGAAGTCTACAAAGAACTTTCTTACACCAAACACAATGATCATGCTGCCTCTCTGGTGGTTTGAGCCCTTGCTGAACACTCCTCCCAGGTTAAAGCTCACTTTGCTTCTTCACACATTAAAACAAACATTCCAGATAGTCCCAGTCACTCCCAGTTTACATATTATCACAACTAGTCACAAAGGATGCCATATCCCTTGTAATTCATGCCATCCTGGCAAATTTGGGTAACAAATATCAGTTATGCCAATCCTGCTTATAACCCGTAACACTGCATTTAACACTACAACAACAACAACAATTATTTAAATAGCACATTTTCATACAAATAATGTAGCTCAAAGTGCTTTGCATGATGAAGAAATGAGAAATAAAACACAAAGTAAGAATTAGAATAAGACAACACTAATTAACATAGAATACGAGTAACGTCCGATGGCCAGGGAGGACAGAAAAAATAAAATCTGCTGGGGTTCCAGGCCACGAGACTGTCCAGTCCCCTCTAGGCATTCTGCCTAACATAAATGAAACAGTCCTCTTTTTATTTAGGGTTCTCATGGAAGGACTTGATGATGATGGCCTTGTAGTCTTCTAGCTTTTAAGCCATGAATGTAGGAACATCACGTTGCTTTGATTAGGTTATGGTGGTGCAGATAGCCACCACAGAAAACCGGGAAAAGAAACAGAAGAGAGAGTAGGGATAGTACAGATTTTACAGCCACCATGGATAGTTATTATAATGAATTGAATTTACAGAGTATCAGGATTAAATGAAGGTGAACTTATCAGATAGCCATGTTAAAGTAATGTGTTTTCAGCAGTTTTTTAAACTGGTCCACTGTATTAGCCAAGCGAATTCCTATTGGCAGGCTATTCCAGATTTTAGGTGTGTAACAGCAGAAGGCCGCCTCACCACTTCTTCTAAGTTTTGCTCTTGGAATTCTAAGCGGACACTCATTTGAGGATCTAAGGTTACGGTTTGGAATATATGGTGTCAGACATTCCGATATATAAGATGGAGCGAGATTATTTAAGGCTTTCTAAACTACTGTATAAGCAGTATTTTAAAGTCAATTCTGAATGACACAGGTAACCAGTGTAGTGACATCAAAACTGGAGAGATGTGCTCAGATTTTCTTTTCCTAGTTAGGATTCTAGCAGCTGCATTCTGCACTCGTTGCAAACGATTTATGTCTTTTTTGGGTAGTCCTGAGAGGAGTGCGTTACAGTAATCTAGACGACTGAAAACAAAAGCGTGAACTAATTTCTCAGCATCTTTCAATGATATAAGAGGTCTAACTTTTGCTATATTTCTTAAGTGAAAAAATGCTGTCCTAGTGATCTGATTAATATGCAATTTAAAATTCAGGTTACAGTCAACAGTTACCCCTAAACTCTTTACCTCTGTCTTTACTTTTAATCCTAATGCATCAAGTTTATTTCTAATAACCTCATTGTCTCCATTATTGCCAATCACTAAAATTTCTGTTTTCTCTTTTTTTAGCTTGAGAAAATTACTACTCATCCATTTAGAAACACAAGTAAGACATTGTGTTAGTGAATCGAAAGAGTCTGGGTCATCAGGTGCAATTGATAAATACAGTTGTGTGTCATCAGCATAGCTGTGGTAACTCACGTTGTGTCCTGAGATAATCTGACCTAACGGATGCATGTAAATCGAAAAAAGCAGCAGACCCAGGATAGAACCTTGTGGAACACCGTATAGAATATCAGGGGTCTTTGACGTATAATTACCACAACTAACAAAGAATATCCTACCTGCCAGGTAGGATTCAAACCAATTTAAGACACTGCCAGAGAGGCCCACCCATTGACTAAGGCGATTTCTAAGAATATTGTGATCTATGATGTCAAATGTGGCACTCAGATCTAAGAGGATGAGAACAGATAAATGGCCTCTGTCTGCATTTACCCGCAAGTCATTTACTACTTTAACGAGTGCAGTTTCTGTGCTGTGATTTTTTCAACATCTTGCAGAGTTATAAGAGGCCGAACTTTATCTTAAATCGAAGCAGTCGTAGTAATCTGGTTGGTAATGCAATCTAAAAGTTTAGGTCAGAGTCTATGATTACATCTAAATTCTTTACTTCCACCTTAGTTTTTAATATTAAAGAAAAGATTATTGCTAATACCCTCAATATTTCCATTTTTACTAAAAACCAAGATTTCAGGTTTTTTTTCTTATTTAGCTTGAGTAAATTATTACTCATCCATTCAGAAATACAAGACAGAAATTGGGTCAGAGACTGCAGAGCATCAGGGTCATCAGGTGCTAAAAATAAGTAAAGTTGTGTGTCAGTTGCAAAGCTCTGGTAGTTCACCTTGTGTTTTAAGATATTCTGGCCTAGTGGGAACATATAAATATAAAATTACAATCAACCTAGAATAGATCTTTGTGGTACTCCATATAGAATATAATGGATCTCTGAATTACAATCACCACAACTAACCATAGAATTTTCTACCAGTTAAATAAGACTGAAACCAGTTCAAGACACTGCCTGAGAGCCCACTCATTGACTAAGGTGATATATTAGAACACTGTGGCCTGTAGTGTCAAATGCTGGGCTCAGATATATTAGAACAAGAATAGATATGTGGTCTCTATCTGCATTAACCTTACTACTTCAAGGAGTACTGTTTCTGTATTGTGATTTGTTCTAAAACCTCACTGACAATGTTCAAGAATAGAAAATTTATTTAAATAGTCATTTAATTGCTTAAACACTGCATTTTTTTTGAATGCAAGGTTAGAGTTAAATCCTATGTCACTGAGCCTGAGTACTTGTGTGACAGTATACCACCATTATAGAAGCAGTCAGAGTGCTAGCCAGTTGTCAGTGTCTTGGTTACCTTTAACAGTGCTGCCATCTAATGGATATATATATATATATATATATATATATATATATATATATATATATATATATATATATATATATATATACTGTATATTCTGGTATATAAACTTCTGGGCTACTGATCTGGTTAGTTAAGTAGCAGAGAGGGTTGTTAATCAGTTTCAGGTGCTTAGGTGTTAATTCAAACGACTGAGTACGATTTGGAGTTGCTGCAGTGAAATTTCGTCAAAATGGACAAGCCTGCCTGCCACATCATTTTTTCATTTTGATTTTTGGGGTGTCTTTAAATTCAGTCCTCTGTAGGTTGATCATTTTCATTTCCATCAAATGATGTGGTATCCTTTCATTCCTAACACATTACCATATCAGTTCATATCAGTAGAGATATCCAGCAGGATTTTTTTCCCATTAAGATCTGATGTGTTTTCAAAATGTTCCTTTAATTTTTTTGAGCAGATAAGAAAGTCCGTTTTTTTATTTTTAATAAATGTGTAAAAACCTCAAGTAAACTTTTTTCATGTTGTCATTATGGAGTGTTGTGTGTAGAATTCTGAGGAAAAAAATTAATTTAATCCATTTTGGAATAAGGCTGTAACATAAGAAAATGTGGAAAAAGTGATGCGCTGTGAATACTTTCTGGATGCACTGTATATATATATATAATCACACACGTGCGAGTAGGAAGCAGCTAAAGGGTCTGAGTAAGTGTAATAAAACATCTGACCAGAGGGCGGCGGAGTGCGCTGACTATCTTTCTCAGTTCCCTACAGACCTACAGACAGAATCCTTCAAGGCTCCGGCGCCTCAGAAGACGTCACTTCCGAAGCCAGCCCTTAGATGACGTCACTTCCGAAGCCGGCCTCTTTGATGACGTCACTTCCGAAGCTGGTCCCTTTGATAACGTCACTTCTGGTTCCGGCCCCTTTGATGACATTAGTTCCTCTCCAGACCTTTAAAGCCTCCATCTTGGGCTACTATAGGCAGTTCTGTTTTAGACTCTGTGATATGCACATCGTGCTTCTGATTTAAAGAACCCTTTTGCAGCTGAAAAAAACAATATATGGGTGGCTACTATATATATATATATATATTGTGATGAAAGGAAGTCACCAAAACAAATATAAAGGTTTGGGGATTGGCCCCGTATAGTGGAACCTCGGTTCACAACCATAATTCATTCCAAACTTCTGGTCGTAAACCGATTTGGTCGTGAACTGAAGCAATTTCCCCCCATAGGATTGTATGAAAAATCTGTAATTTAATAAACCACCAAGAAAAGTAACATTGGAACAAATCACGCTACGAACCACTCGCTGTAAACACTTTTTTAAATGAGTTTTAAGCACAGGGAAAAAAAAATGAACATTTGAAAAAAGTGAAAAGTAACACCGCAAAAATTCACACTATGAACCGAAAAATGAACATTTGAAAAATCTGTAATAAAAAAAACTAACCATAAACCACCAAGAAAACTAACCTTGCATGAGTCAAGTTCTGGTATGAAAAGAAGAGGAACTGGGTGGAGAGGAGGTTACAGTTTTGAGGGAGAGTCTGGCTCCGTGCTGGAGGGATGTTTCCTTTCAGGTGTTTTCTCTCGTGTGATTTCTTGGTTTTCTGGTGTTTTTAACTGTTTAGCTGGTGGGAGCGAAAGCCTCATGCAGTCATTCCAAAAACAAAGTCCTTGTGACCCAAACCTTCGTGTTTGCCCTCCACATCACTAGCAGTCTGGCTTTGTTAACATTGTGCTGCTTGAAAGCATGAGGGTTTTCAAATTGGTAAATGAGTAAACTGGTAAACAGTTTTTCCATCTCTTCCAGCACTTGAGGCCTCTGCCTGGTTAACGCTGTGACTCCTTTTGCAACATCAACTGCTTTAATAGATTCTTTCTGCTTGTACTCGGCAGCAAGATCAGTAACACGAATGCCACGCTCATACTTTTCAATAATTTCTTTCTTTACTTCAATTTCAATTTTCTGCAAAACTTTCTTCTCACCACTCTTTACTTGCTTAGAAGCCATGGTTAACTGCAAAAGCACACACAATACTGTAGAGCACAAAGAGATCACAGATAAAGCACGCACGTCTGACTGAGAACAATGAACAGAGAGTGGCTCAACATGTGCTTAAATACAGTAATCGGTGCGTACGAACCGGAAGGGAAATGAAATAGAGCACAAAGAGTTCACAGCGAAAGCATGCACGCACGTGCAAGCACGCATGTCTGACCGAGAACAATGCAACACGTGCAGAAATCATCAGCGTGCAAAAACCGAAAAGGAAACTGGCTTGTTCGTATACCGAGTGTGTGGTCGTGAACCGAGGCAAAAGTTTGGCAAACTTTTTGGTCGTAAACCGAGTTGTACGTGTACTGAGATGTTCGTGAACCGAGGTTCCACTGTATATTGATATTCCAGGTCAAGATGATAAATGTAATATTTTATCAGACATTCGACAAACTGTTGTTGCTTCTGTCGGCTTTTATACAAAATGTATTCAAAATGGCTACAGGAAGTGATGATAACAGGAAGTGACATCATCAACGGGAGCCGGAAGTGATGTCATCATGGTCAGACCGGAAGTTACATCATCAGCAGGAGCAGGGAGTGATGTCATCAACAGGAGCTGGAAGTGTTGTTATGGGTGGTGAAGTGTATGATGAACCGTAGTCTGTGGGGTTTATTGTTTTCGGTATGCGATTACTTCTCTTCTTTAGTTCTGAATGGCCAGAAAGAGAGGCATTAATACCATCATACAACCCCCCATCTTGTAACCATTCACTCACCCCTGGGCCTGTTGATTACCTCCTAAGCGCACGTGTGTGACTATATATATATATATATATATATATATATATATATATATATATATATATATCAATAAACCTAAAACCTAATAATGTAAATATATATATAAACCTAATAATATATATATTAGGTCCAAATTAACGATGCATAGAAACAGATTGCCGTGAAAGTTTATGGATAAATTAAAGGTAGACCTACTTGAAAAACAGTGTTTGCTCCCGGAGGCGAAACCAAGAACGACAGTAAAACACTTAGGTTGAGTGTCAACTCTGTCGGAATTAGCCATTCCCATTATAGCGAATAAAGACGGTATTTTTCGCTACCTCTATTTCGCTTTACGTTTCTTTCAGAGGGATTTCATTTCACACATTTATCGTCATCTGATCCTCCTATACTGTGTTGGACTTTGTGCTTAGTGTTAATTGTTTATTGTGTCAGTCAGTCAGTCTGTCTGTCAGTCATTTTCCAACCTGCTATATCCTAACACAGGGTCACTGGGTGTGTTTTGTGTTGTGTATATAAATATTTATCACTGTCGGGGAATTGGGGAGGGCTTCTTTTTCCATTATTCAATCCTTTGTCATTATTTAATGTATATATTCATTATTATTTATCGTGTTTGATTGTGGTTATGATGGATCAAGGCTAGATGTGCTCCTTGGGTACCCGCGATAAAATAGACAAATCACCATCTTTGGATGGTGTGAATCTTATCGTCCATGCAACTGCTACACAGTAGCAGTACTGAAAGAGGAAAATGAGAATGTATGTTATCATGACTTGTCACAAATGGCATATGGTAAGTAACAGCTTATTCAAGAAGCATGTACTTTCTTGAAAATAAATATTCTTTTGATTTTGGTTGAGTGTATATATATGTCACTGCAGTGGCCTCATCTTGCTGTCAGCCTACTTATTAGGATTCAGCCTTCTGTATGAAACTCATTGCATCAAGGCGTCTCTACACTCATAACCAATTCCACAAACACACCTCTAAGACTTCCTAACCTGATTAAACATGTCCTCTCAGTACTCAGGATAAAGCAAAGACAAACCCAAGCTCAAGTACCACTTAACTGTAGACTTATCAAGTATCCAGTGTTCCAAACTGCAACCAAAAGAACACTTAAATGTTTAAGGATATTTTCCATTGCACTTACCAGTGTCCCCTTGTTTTAGCTGTTAGCTTGCGGTTTGCTTGGAGGCCGATGGCTGTTACCTTGTTGAAGCTGAATCAGCAGGTGTTTGCTTAATGCTTTGTGACAGTCCTGTTTTACTTCCATGTAAACAGAAGTTTAGGGATGCTGTCAAAAATTTGCTATTGGGTTACAATCAAATTCTTATTCTACGAAGTTTGAAACTTAAGAGAAAAGCTTAGTATGGTGTCTGTGTGTGTAGAATTAAAAGTGATTTTCACATTTTAAAAGCACAATATGTATTGGAAAGATACGCAGAGCTACTGGATTAATACATCCTAGCAAAGATACAACGCAGATCCATGATCTTGATGGAAAATTAGTCGCATGGTCTCTGGTACAAAATGTGATAAACATTCAGTCCTGCATGAAAAGGAAACAGTGTAAATAGCAATGAAAAAAAAAAAAACACTGAAGCATATGATCTTCATTTTGTGAATCGTGGTAATGCTTAAAATGCATAGTCATTTGTAACATATGTGGTCATTGCTTTTAATGGTATTGTTTCTCTCTCTTGTGCTGCTAAAAACGTCATTAGGATGGACACAATTTTGTAGTCTAGCAGATCGGTTATTGTCTGTCAGATTACAGCTAAGTACAAAAATGTTGAAGAAATCAAATATATATTTATCATTCTACAGAATAATAATAATAAATAATAATAATGCAAACATATATGAAATAAGCAAAAAATAAATTAGAATATATTTCAGAAAATATAACACACAGATTAATGACAGATAATAGCATTGTGCCCATACAGTATTGGATTTGGCTTTGAAGCCGTGATAAAGTTCTTTGACCCAAGACTATGAAAGTCCTGATGTGTTTCACAAACCAGACAATGAATTCAGCCCAATGCTGACATCTCCAGCCAGCAGATCCACATGTATATCTTTGAGATAATCTACATTATAATTTGTATGGAAGTCTGATTCACTTTAGAGACTGTGGAGATATTATATACGACTGATCGGTTATTTGTGTAAACCAAAAAATAAACTACATAGAATAAAAATATTTTTATTGTGAAATATACCAAAAAAGAAGAGGTACCTTGAGTTGAAGAAACTAGAGATATTTTTTTCTACTTTTTACTTGTAAAGGTAAGATCTTTTTTCTGCTAATGTCGGATACAAGTGATGTGAGTCCAATAGGTGCGAGTCAATTCATTTTATTGAACTTGTTAAAATAACATGCATAGTGCAGAAGGAAACACTTTATTTAGCAAATAACTCACAAACAATGATTACTGTACATTAATACATTACCATTGATCAATTTTAGGATAATTAATATGCTAAAATGTAAAAGAAAACATTTATTTGATAGCCTCATGCCAATTTAAGTTGGCACACAATCATACAGAATTAGCTCAGACCAGAAATAAAGTAACTGTTTAACAAAATTACACCATTAAGACAAGAAGCATTTTATTCATTGAATATATTGTTACATTTTTATTTTAATAATTTTGATCAAAATGCAAAAAATATAAAGCAATATGACTTGCACAAAGAAACAAGAAAAGAGCACATAAACATGCACGAAATTTATGAAAAATCATAGTATATAAATGTTCAACTGTTATTGTTTCCTGCTCATTTCTCGTGGTGAGAATCAAGGATAGTATATCTCACTGGCCACAGGAGAAAGGTATGAATCTATTACTGTGAAGACCTTTAGAATTACACTCCTACATTCACATATATGCAGAAAAGCAATTAAATGTTGTTATTTCTCCTTACAGCAAGTCTTTAATGAATGAAAGAAATTGGAGTAAATGGAAGAAACGCATGTACAGGTGTAGCAAACATTTCAACACATAGGACTAAAGTTAATATTGTCAGACTTTCGATAAAATTGTGCATACAGCATTTAAACTAAAGGATAGTTAAGTAATTGTTATATGATATACAGAAAAACTTAAGAAAGTAAGAACATGCATTGAGATCAGACTATAAAATGGGTGAGAAATGGGTTATCAATCAATCAGTCTTCACTTTTATAATGTATCATTAATATACAGGACTAAAACAAGGCACCTTATAAAACCAAACACAAATACAATATACTGTCAAAATAATAATTAAAGTAATAATAAAAACAAGTTTAAGAATCAAATATTTGATTTCAGTAACCACTATGATAATAATAGAAGATCATTATTTTTCCCTAAATTATACCAAAAGAAGATACAATATTTATATTATATGCGATAATATTTTGTGTAGAATGTAAAAAAAAAAGTAATTCTTAAACTTTCACATACAATTTGGAGTTAACAGAACAGCCTGTGCAGATCTTGGTAGAAACTTTCAGTGAGTGAAATCCATAGAATGAAACTGAGAGGACAGCAAATCTTTCAGACGAGTGGCAGGCCAGTCCCAGGAGGCCTTAGTTGTCTCAAAGTTTGCATATAGCAAGCAGAATAGAATGGATGATTATAAAAGTGAGTACGCTACCTGACTTGTGTGTTAATAATCAAGTTGTGTATGCATGATTATTCATCTAGAAGTAACTGACTTAAAAACTGAGCAGGCGTATAGACAAAATCAAACTACTAGTAGGTTTCCTATTCATTTTGTTTAAGTGCATCATTAGTTCATGAGAAAACAGTTCTCAAGATAAAATTCATTAAGTAAGGGGAAGATTAAATAATTACAAAAGACATCTGTGGCCTGCTAGAATACGACAGGATGGATGATTTGTTAGGATACAATGTTTCATCAAAGACTGTAACTTTGGTTACACTGTGCTAGAGATCCTACAAGATTCTGTTCTGCCTTAATATTTACAACCAACTCGGATATGAGGATTCCTGTAGCTGACTTATTCCATTTTATTTGAATATCAACAAACAAGTGAAAAAATGTCACCACAGTGGTAGATAAGGAATCCACTGGAAGCTTCTAAATACTGAAGATCTTTAATTAGCTTACTAAACTTTTAACTTACACCTTTGAGAAGGTATTAATAATATTAAACTAGAAATAATGTCTGCTGAAAAGTATTCTTTTCCAAAAATGTATATAATGTTGATTTTCTTTTGTTAATTATAACACTAGGCAGTTTCTTACTTGGCTTGATATATTTTCAATGTGGGTGCTTTTTGTGCCCCGTTGTCCAATGGTAGTTCCATTCCTGCTTTGATTCAATTCCAGCTAGAATATACAGTATGTCTGTCTGTAACTGAAGTTTAGGGTTTGATCGCTTGAATCTTTCCTTACCGACAAAATATTAGTGCATACATTACACTTAATTCTTTTCATGCAGTGCAATTCTTCCATGAATAGTTTATTTTTATACCACAAACATAGAAAATATTTTCCATTCATAACATGAAGTGGAGCACTAGGGGAAATTTCCAGGACATACCACTGAATTTGTCATCTGCCGTGGCTCTGGGGATATCGCAATGTTAAGCCATTTCTCTTATTATGTAACACATATTGGATTTATTTTAAAAAATTACTTTAAAATTATTATTTAAGATTTTGCATCCAATAACTTCAATGGGCCACAATAGTTGTACTCTCTGTCATGTTGCTGGAATCACTTCACACACTACTGAGAAGTGAAATGTTGCAGTTTTATATAAAAATATTAAGGTTGTTATTCTCTATTTAGTTTATATTGTATATTCTCTGTCTATTATGCACCTGTTTATTACAGTTAGAAGGGTAACACTTTAGTTTAGGTACTGCAAAAATGAATCTATTACCCATTTACTCTTATGTAACAGGACCTTAATGGACACTTCTTTAGGTCTTCATAACATTTACAAAGCCTCAGTAAAGTGTTTACTCCTCTCTGAAATGTGACCTGCTATTAGATCCTCACTTTGGAGAGGTCTGAGGTGGCTTAATGGAGACACATTTCACTTGATATTACACATTTAGTATAAGACCTGGGATTACTTCATAATAACAAGTCATTTTACCACTGTGTCAATATGCCATACAGTACAGAGATAAATAAGCCATCTTGTGATGTTTTTTTTAAAATGTTATGAAGACTAAAAGAAGCCTTTGTTAAGGTCTTGTAACATAATAGTCAATGAGTAATAGATGCGTTTTTGCAGCCCCAAAATTAAGGTGTTACCAGAGTAAACTTCCTTTTACTTACTGTACACTTTAGAGAAAGTATTAATAATATTAAATAAGAAATAATATCTGCTGAAATGTATTCTTTTCCAAAATATTATATAATGTTGATTTTCTTTCGTTAATTATAACACTATGCAGTATTAGTTATTTCTTACTTGGCTTGAGGTATTTTCAATGTGAGTCCAGTGTTAGTTCCATTCCTGCTTTGGTTCAATTCCTGCTAGAATATCCAGTATGTCCATCTGTAACTAAAGGTTAGGGTTTGAAACTTTCCTCACAATACTAGAAGAATGCAGAGAAATCCCCCTACACTAGACAGGTTTTAGATTGTAGGTTGCAATTTGTTGATTATTGGGTCACTTTGCGCTTTACAAATCAGGTCACTGAAGCCTGTATAATGAGCACTGTACATCCTCATACATTGTGCCTCTTCAGACTAATAATCCAAGCAAAATATTTAATTTTACTAACAGCTCAATTAATTAAAAAACAGCTGTAATATGTTGTTGAAATGGAGAAATTTCCAAAACACCATCTATTTAGTTTTGGCTAAGTTTGCTTCACCTGATAGGGAAATGTCCTGCCTTTACAGTTGTGAGGTGTGTGTCGTAAAAGAGAATGAATGGTGAGTGATGTGTTTACAATGAATATCATTCACACTAATCTAATTGAAAACAATAACAACATTGTCTTCTTGCTTGTCTAATTCATTTTATCTTTTCTGTGACAGTCTCATTTTTGTGTATCACTTCCCGTTTTATTAATTGTGCATGGGAAATTAAACAAAATGTCCCATTTGTAAAATGATGTCTATTTTTTAACTGGCTGAAATGCATGCGGCAAAGTGCACAAAACTCAGTTGGGGTCCCACACTCTACGATTTAAATTGGGTCTAGCACACTCACTAAATTAATGAGTTTGTGACCTATTTTAGAAGCAAAAAAAAAATTGGTCAGCCTAGCAAAAGGTGTAATAAAACAAAAAATATGCAAAGAGAACAACCATGTTTTATTTCCAGAGATTCCAAGAAAATGTATCAGCAGACACAAATGAAACATATGAACATTTACCTAATTTTCATCATTTTGTCTTAGTTATCGTTGTAAAATTTCATAATGTGTAAGATGGACTAGCTTTTAATTAGGAATGTACTGTAGACTATTAGCTTTTTGAGCTTTCATTTTGCCATTTTACTGACAGAGCTGATCTAATAAGCAGATGTCTAACATTACAATTGAATACAAAAGTGGTGACTTCACATCATGATCTCTGAATACAATTACGGTGCTTTCCATAAATAAAATATAATGCACAAATAATATAAATATGTTTACTGTCTGTTATAAAGAGATACTAAAATCTCAAGTTTTTTGCTGTTTGTACAAAACACTAAGGCTTTAAAGACTTTGTGTCCTAATTTTGTATGAGAGGTACTCCATTACAATAACTGAAAGCATAGACAATTATGTCACAAGGTGAAAACACTGGAGGTTCACAGTATACTTTATGATAGCTTGTAAATATTAATAGGTGGTGATGATGTTTTAGGTAGAAATCCACATTATTATGCAGCTTTCTTTGTCAAACTCATTGCAGATTCTGCAAATACATCAATCATCGATTCCAACAACTTGGAAATTACCTCAGAAGACTTTGGAACACTTGTGAGAGGTTTTAAGAGGCTTTGTAAGTTATAAAGAATTAAAGAGGTAGAAGAAGAAAGAACATTTTGAACAGAATTTGAATTGATAGAAAACACAAAAGGATCATTCACTTCTGCCTTAAGATCTTCCACACTTTTTCCTACATTATCTGCAAGTTGGTTAATGGACTCATCATCAAGACCCATGTACCAACGATAGAACAAAAGAATTTCCACAACAGCATCACAATTATATGAACAAGTGGTTCCAAGTATAAAAGTTGTACCTTCATCTGTTGCATATGAAATTAACTGTGAGATTGTTTCCTTCAGCTTTGTCTTTTTCTTTCCAACCAGGTATTTGACCATTTCACTGATTTCACGTGAGTACAAATCTTTCTTCTTCTCTCCTACTTTAAGCTTCAAATCTTGACACAGTTTCATGAAATCGAAATCTGCTGTGCAGCGGCTTGACACAAGGAAGACATGGGGAGAGTCCACTCCATTTTCTTTTAAATTACTAATACAATAATGTTTAATTGTCTTATATTGCTTATTCCTGCTGTACTGATTATCGTTCTGTTCATGCTCATCCATTTTGCTCCGTACAACATAGAAATCTTGTTTTAGTTTTCTTATCTTTTCCACAAAAAGTTTGTCATTCTCTGTAAACCTGTTTCCAACAATTAATATGATTAAGTTATATTCTGTAAATTTGACTTTCTTAAAATATTTTGCAATTTCAAATGTTGGTGTTCCAGCCCCAGGAAGATCCCATAGAAAGACAGAAGGAAGACCTGGATGTTTATATTTTTTCGGTTCCATGGTTTGTTCAGTAAAGCCCTCTTTAGCTGCTTCAGGGTCTCCAGGTCTTAGACCGCAAACAGCATTGATGAAGGCTGATTTCCCTGTTCCTGCTTCTCCTGTTACAGCAATGTAAAATTCTCTTTGGTCAAGCACATGTTGTATCTCAGTAATTATGTCTTCTAATCCATTGTCAGTAAATGGTGAGGAGAGTTTTGATTGAATCTTAGCAACTACAAGTTCCAGTATGACATTTTCAGTTACTTCTGGCTGTTTAGAAAATAAACCACAGATATTTTTAATATTTATGCTGTATATTGTAGATTAACTGTTAACTAAGTCAAAACTTTTTTTCTTATTCTATATTTTTTCATCTTATGACGTGTTTATGACATACAAATATTTCCAACAGATATGAAAAAACATTATATTCAGGCACATTATGCTTCAAAATGTTTAAGAAAAAAATACATTTTCTGCAGAACTTTAAAATGGTAGGGTTCAGAAAACATCTGTTATTTGTATTGTAGATGTCTAATGAGGAAATAAAGTGACCAACACCAATCTCAGTTACACTCAATGGCTCACACTAAGTACAACTCACTATCACACACGTGCGATTGGGAAACAACTTTAAGGCTCATATAAATGTAATTACACTCCCAACCAGGGGTTGGCACTGTTGCCTGATGCCTTTTCTCATCCTCCCTCTGCAGAAGCAGTGGATGACGGTTGAGTCCCTAATGATGACACTTCCAGTTCTGATCAACTGAACTCACCTCTTCCTGTCCTCTCAACCAAAAACCGGCTCCATCACCAACAACCTGAACATGTCACGACTTTGCAAAGCATTTATTTTAACTTTGTATTTGATTTACACACTTCCAATTATACAGGGATCACCACTGTACCCGAGCACTTTATCTGTTTTTTCTTGTTTTTACAACACATTTTATCAGATATTTTTGTATTGTGGTATCTCCATTTATAGCCCTAACCAACAAGACATATTCATCTAGGCTATTGATGCTTAAGAAGGGTTTTGAATCACTGACAGTGTTATTCACTACAATACCAGGTTTAGGGTGTTTTATTTGTCCTTATAGATTGAGTTGGAAGTGGAAATAGAGGCAATACTGTACTTTCACAGAGATTTCCTTGTTCAGGTAAATTACATTCCTATGTCTGTTCTATTAAGGTTAAATGTAGTAGAACAAATTCAGAATATATTCAAAACACAGTTTCTAGGAATCCAATTGCCATTGGAAGAGTGGAGATACTGATTAGAAGAAATTTAGCACCAGTTTTAGGTGTATTTGCATATAACGCATGAAGCACCTACTCCGATGGCCATATCTGTCTGTCTGTCTGCATGAAAGAAATTAACACCCTGTGTACAGATTTTGTTAAATTTGGCATGCTTATTCTTCAAGGAAATTCATCAAGACAGTGACATTTTCATTGAGATATCTCAAACAAATTACGCTGTACAAAGTTTTGAAATTTCAAAATTTCCCACTGAAGAGTGCAGGCAAATCTGCAGACTTGTCTCTGCTAAAGCAGAGAAACATTCTGTGCAGCTCTAACAAAGAATTACTTTACTGTTTAAATTTTACCTTGACAGTGATTACATCAACTTGTATATTTTATATATTTACCTCTTTTATTTGTCCATCTGCCACTTGGTTCCCCACAATGCAAGGGAAAATGCATGCACATGTGCAAGCAGCGCATATAAAGCACCCTTCTCCTAATGCTTTAAGTAAGTTAACCATAATAATAATAACAAAAACACTTCTCTGGACATGAATGGGAGAGGATAGCAATTATGTAGGCTTATGTAAGACTGAATTGACTGAAATATCTGCACATTATTTTTGCAAAGAACCCACTTTGTCAAACTGCAGCTAGAGAGTGCATAAACTTAGCAATTACACAGGAAAGGTGCCACTCCCTAAGTGATAAAAATATAGCATGGCATCAGAAGGGGAACTGCAGTTGATCTGTGAGCACAAGATCAGAGCTGCTGGGCTACAACAAGGACTGCATTGTGGTTTGTTGTTTCTACAGTGCAAGAAGAGGCTCATTGTGCTGCAAATAGAAAGGACAGGGCAGGATAAAAGGATACACATACTGAAAGAGTTGATTAGCAGTATAACCTACAAAAGAATGAGCATAGTTTATCATTTCAAGTACCACAAAAGCTGATTTTTCTTCCATGTATCTTCAGACTGGAGCTCAAATCTTAGAGATTGTTACCTTTGGTATCCTCATCTATACTAATAAAAGGCAAAGCCCTCACTGACTCACTGACTCACTCACTCACTCATTCACTCACTCACTCACTCACTCACTCACTCATCACTAATTCTCCAACTTCCCGTGTGGGTGGAAGGCTAAAATTTGGCAGGTTCATTCCTTACAGCTTCCTTACAAAAGTTGGGCAGGTTTCATTTCGAAATTCTACGCGTAATGGTCATAACTGGAAGCTGTTTTTCTCCATTTACTGTAATGGAGATGAGCTTGAAAGCCGTGGGGGCGGAGTTTCATGTGACATCATCACGCCTCCCACGTAATCACGCAGTACGTAGAAAACCAGGAAGAGCCATAAAAAGCGCTGAAGAAAACATGCATTATATAATTGAGAAGGCAGCGAAACAATAAGAAGCGAGCGAGTGACATATACAACCATATTCATGAGTTCTGCTACTTCGGAAACAAAGCACGATGTAAACCTAAACTTTAAATTAAGTTCATAGACAGGCTGCCGCTG
>JANRMT010049829.1:13600641-13624669 GCA_026402145.1 Polypterus bichir lapradei
GATAGTTCATAATATCCACGCAGACTTGCACGTAAGAGCGGGAGTTATCCGTTTTAACAAGCAGCGTATTGCACTGATACGAAATAGCTGTGTGTGTATATATGTAGATATGTATGTATATGTATATATATGTTTATATATGTGTGTGTGTATCTGTATATATATGTATTTGTGTGTATATATGTGTGTGTATGTATGTATGTGTGTATGTATATGTATGTGTATATATGTAGATATATATATATGTATGTATATATGTGTGTGTGTATATATATATATGTATATGTATAGATATGTATATATATATGTTTATGTGTGTGTGTGTAAATATATTTATATATATATGACAGCAACACTCATCACTCACAACAGTGACAAAACAATTACATTGACAATCATGTTACGTTATTTTCAAAATGTTTCCTTTTCTTTTTCATTGCTTAACACACTACTTCTCCGCTGCGAAGCGCGGGTATTTTGCTATATATATATATATAGAGAGAGATGACAACAACACTCATATCAATGACAAAACAATTACATTAACAATCATGTTACGTTATTTTTAAAATATTTCCTTTTCTTTTTCATAACTTCTTTAACACACTACTTCTCCGCTGCGAAGCGCGGGTATTCTGCTAGTTATACAATAAATTAGTTCTTTTTTAAGCTCTTAGATATTTATATAATTTTAATGAATCACTGGGTATTAATTAATGCTAGCTGTATTACACAGCTTTACCCAGGAAATTTGGAAAGTCAATGTGTGTCAGCTTTAGTACCCTTGGTTAATTGGGTGCATCAGAAGCACTCCTGTATGTAACCAAATATGTGCTTTTATATGTACAAAATTTGTATTAGTGTAGTGTTAAGCCTTTTGACCCAGGACTTTAAACCTTGAGGTTGTGGGTTCACGTCTTGTAACTAATGCTGTGAGCAAGTCATTTCACCTGCCTCTGCTCCAGTTGGAAAAACAAAACAAAGGAAACTAATTGTATCACAAATGTTCTAAGTTACCTTGGATAAAGGTAAACTCCGGTTCTTACAGCTGAAGTCTGAAGTTTACATACACTCAGTACAGAGCATAAACATTATCATAATGTTGATAAATATCAAGAAAAAAGATGTTTCAACAAAAGAACTGGTTGGTTTATTTTCTTTTTTTTTAATATCACCAAATTTCAATAAAATCAGTCAAAGCATTTTTGAGATTTTCGGATATTTAGTTTTTTAATTGGGACAATTACCCCTAAATACAGATATATTAAAATGTCTTTTCTTAGAGGATACCTACTGCATTAGATGTACCATCCCGCCAAATTTCTGCGTTTTAACTAAACAGGAAAGAGTACTTTTGTTAATGAGTGAGTGTGTGCAATGTCCCAGTGCTAGAAGTGGAACCAAGTTACTGGCAGTACTCTGTTGAGTTGGCGTCTTGCTCCTTATTGCCTTTCTTTTTTTACTTTTAGATGTCTGATACATAAAAAAAAAATCAAAACTCTATACCTTGTCACACACGAGCGCATGGGAGGGAGTTAAAGGGCTTGAATGACCAGTTAAACAAGAACTTTTCTTTTCTTTGCTACATCAGTTCTTTCTCTATTTTTGTGTGAACTGTTTTACTTTGAATTTTTACTAAGGTTTTTTAAAACAAAGATATTTTGGCTGTGGAATCATTTCAATGTGTCAAGTTATTGCCGAATCTCATTTATAAACTCGAGCAGCTGAATTTTGATCATTTAACTCTTTGAGGGCTGAATATTTTTTTCTGAAAAACTCAGTTTTCTGAAAAACACACAATGCACTGGTTTTACACATAAATCAACATAAAACATCTGTTGCTGCGTGCTGTGGTGGCTGTTGACACCTGTTTGGCATATCTTGCAGCACTGGCTGCACGGCAGGCCGGCTACCTCTTTGTCTTCACTCAGCAGGTGGGCCACAGAGGCAGAGTCGCAGTGTGACGCAATTTAGTTTGTACCCCTTGTCATCAAAAGTGGTGGTCCTCCTAGGCGAATGCTGCTGTAGGCGTATCAGCTACACGAACACGTTCAGCAGCATGATCAGCTGGGGACCAATAGGCTGATGCTGGGAGCTCACTTTCGCTTTCGATATCCATCTCCAGATCACTTGCATCAAATTCAGAGTCCAAAATGTCAGCTTCAGATTCAGCGATAATATGTACAATGTCCATGGAGTATTTTGCTTTGCACATTTGTGTTAGTCTCGCCAGTAGTCAATGCCATTTTAGAGGCTGTTTGTTCTTCAATACTCATGCACATGCAGGTGATCAAGGTCAAATCAACACAGCTACGTAACTTTCCTTCAACCAAAGAGAGTCGAACTAAAACATAAGGATGAGTTTTGTCACAGTTTACAGCCCATTACCGTCCTCTACCCCTGAATTTTGACAAAAGTCAACATCAGCCCTGAAAGAGTTAAAGTAAACACAGCAACACCTACTATATAAATGATAGTATCGATAAACTTACCCAAGACTTCAACATATGTCTTTCAGCTTCTCAAGTATTAAAATAACATTTGAGCATGGCTGAAATCTAAACATTGCAATAAAAAAGGGAAGCATACCACAAAAATTGAATTTTCTGTATGATTAAAGAAAACCTTAAAATAATTTAAATGAGTTATTAAAAGCAGAGAAGAGGTACTAAATTATCTAAAATAAAGAAAAGTTTAAACCATACATACATAAAATACAATAAGACTGTAAAGGGTATGCCCTGTAGTTTTTGATACTGGACTTATTAGTACTCACACCATACATTGTAAAGTATTAATTCTAGCAGACAATTTAGACATTTAATTTTGAAATTGAAATGTTAAAGTACCTCTGAATTGTCTTCAATTGCTTTTTTCAACACCTGCAGTGCAGACTTTGCAAAATCATTCAGTGCGCTATTTAACAAAAAGCAGGTTGCAGTAAAGGAGACGGTACCTCCAATAACAGACCCAATCACAGGAATTAGCAGAAGGGCCTCATCAGCAATCATTGCTGCACCAGAAACGGTGGATGTGATAAATTTTATCACAGATGAAGGTGTGATATTAAGCACAAATGGGCTTGTAATTTCTGCTTTCAGCTCTTCAATAGGTTTGTTAACTCTACAGGCAAGTCTGCAGAGTGATTCGTCATCGAGTCCCAAGTAGGTTCGCATATGCAGAAGTGTGGCTACTAGGATACCGATATCACAGGCAAAAGATAAGCCAGGAATGGGAATTGCTCCAATTCCACCAGAAACTACAGCTGCCAGAAGAACTTTTGCTCGTAGAACCTTTTTTTTCTTTTCAATTACAGCTTCCGTAAGATTTGGAAGTGAGAGCACAAACACATTCTTCTTCTTCTCTGGTAGCTCAGACTCCAAACAACCAAAGAATTGCATGAAGTCATATCGATGCGGATATCTACTGGAAACAAGGAAAACCTGTGAAGTGGGTAATCCACTTTCCTTTAAGCCTCTATTATAGTACATTCTTATTTCATCAAATACTTCTTCAAGTCTGTCATGTTGCCCTATTTCATTTAGGTTTACCTCAACTGTATCCATCTTGCTGCGAACGAAATAGAACTCTTTCCCCATTTTCTTAATCTCTTTAGCCAATTTTACATCATTCTCCTTGAATCTTTCTCCAGTTATTAAGACAAACAAGTCATATGTTTTAAAGTTAACTTTATCCAGGTACTGGTGAGCGGAAAATCTTGTTGTTCCAATTCCTGGCAGATCCCATAGGCAGACAGAAGGAAGTGTTGGGTGTTGATAAGGTGTCGGTTTTGAGGTTTGCTCAATTATACCTTCTTCAGCTGCTCCTTCATCATTGGGTCCCAGGCCTCTCATGGCATTAATGAAGGCAGATTTGCCCACACCTGATTCTCCTGTCACTGCAATTGTGACTTTTTCATTGTCCAAATTGTCACATTTGTCTTTAATCAATGGAAATACTGCATCCAACCCATCTTGATTATAGACTTGGGCAATCATCTTAATTTCTTCATCATTAAAAAAGCGATTGGGTTTAGATTGATATTTTCCCATTGTATTTCTGGAACATAATGATTAAAAAAAACACTTTTAATAGATATACAGTACAGGAAATCATGTTAAATGACCATTTTTGAACTCATTTTTCATTAAAAAAAACAGTCGCTAGCTCTGCTTCTTCAGTGATTCAGAAGATAAAGTTGAAGTCCAGACCTGGTTGCTTTCTGTGTGCATTTAACAAATTATTCATATTTCCCTTCATTCTCTTCTAAGCACTACATATAAGCATACATTCTCTGTATCCTGTACCTTTTTTAACTTTCTTACTCCTCTCACCCTCACTAGTTCATCCTTTAGCCTGCTCACCTTCTGACTCCAAAGTAAAGCTACAACCAGGGACTCCTTCTTTTGTTACTTCCATAGCCATGATTATAGTATGACAACACAATTACTGGGACCACCTTAAATCTGCCCACCCTCCAATATAAGCTACATGTATCTCTGTAGTTCAGTGTCCCAAAATATTTTGAAAGATTTAGGTAACTCCTAGGTATCCTGACCACCTTAATAAATTGTAGAATGTCATGTGTTCTGTGATAGAACTCCACAGTGCCAGCTGTTGACTCAACAGATTCACTTAATATGTTCAGTCCTCCATGGCCTTCTCCCTGTCTCTTTGCCCATGGAGTAATTTTTCCCTGGTGTTTTTTATAAACATATGTCCTTCCTTTTCTGATGGTATTATAACTAAACTTATGATTAAGCAACATAGAGCCCTGTTCCTACTGTCTGCACCTCACAGCTGACATAAAATGGTAAGAGTTGAATGAATGACTGCAAACTCTGTAGAAAGATATGCCAAATGGTTTCTGTAAGACATACATTTTTTATTGCTGTAATGTAGTTCATCTACTATCGTTAGAAGATTAAAAGCCCATGAATATTTGGAACATGCATTACTGCTCAAGTTAATTCTGGAGAATTGGTCAGAACTCACTTCAAAACAAGGTTTATACCAGAAGTAGCATTATATCTTTCTATTATATAAAAAAATCTTTGGACGAGACAAGACTTTTTCAGAGAGATGAGAAGAGACATTTTCAGAGAGATAATTTCAAGTGCCATGAGACAAGACTTTGTGCCAAGAGATGAATTGAAAACCTAATGGGTCCGAGCGGGGGTGGAAATAAAAGACAAACAGTAGAAGAAGAAAAGAAAAAAGAGTAGAAGACAAAGTAGAACATTGTAAAGAGGTTCAAAAACGTTGCCGTAATACACATGCAGAGCAGGTTAGAGATAATGAAATTACTAGAATTCAAAAGTCTCAAAAAACTGATAGTAAGGATCGCATTAGTGCTAAAAAATGGAAATTATTACTTGGTGAAATAACGGAAAAGATGGAATATATGGACATAGGTGATGTGATAGAAGTATGTAGATATTGTAAGGCTTTAAAGTTTAAGTCGGAGACTTGTAGATTGGCTAATTCGTGTTGCCATCAGGGCAGAGTTTCTCAACCTTTAAGTATTTGCGACCTGAGTTTTCATAACAGTTTTAATCGCGCCCCCCCTAACATTTTTTTGAAATGTAGATGCATATTTTATTATACCTACTTAACTTTTATCAACATTTATCTAACTCTATATTTATTGTTCTAGTATCAGAATGTATTTTAAGTTAATTTGTTTTGGTTTCAACAGATGTTTTTTTCATATTTTTGTTTTTTGTTTTCTTTTTTTCACATCTTTGCGCCCCCCTTTTTGTTACTTCGCGCCCCACTAGGGGGGCCCGCCCCACAGGTTGAGAACCACTGCATCAGGGAAAAGTAGTGTTTCTTCAATCTGTGTGGACTGAGTTGCTGCTGCAAGTTACTCTCACTAGGCTTCTAGGATTGAGTTTTCTATTCCAGATGAGGTAAAAAAAAAATGCAGTGATCTCAGTTAATCAAGTAAAAGGAGAACTTCTTTGGCTCAAGTAACTAATCAGAATTTTGACAGGCTGTCTTTTTTCCAAAGCAGACTCAATCCATTTGAGCTCTGCTAGCATACAGTGGGGAATATAAGTATTGAACACGTCAACGTTTTCTCAGTAAATATATTTCTACTTAGGTTATTGACATGAAATTTTCACCAGATATCGGTAACATCCCAAGTAATCCACACATACAAAGAAATCAAAATAAATACATCTATAAATTATGTGTAATAAAGTGGAATGACACAGGAAATAAGTATTGAACACGCATACTGAAATTTATTTAATACTTAGTAGAAAAGCCTTTGTTGGTAATGACAGCTTCAAGACGCCTCCGGTATGGAGAAAGGAGTCACGTGCATTGCTCAGGTGTGATTTTGGCCCATTCTTCCACACAAACTATCTTCAAATCTTGGAGGTTTCATGGGCCTCTTCTATGAACTCTTATCTTTAGTTCTTTCCATAGATTTTCAATTGGATTCAAGTCGGGTGATTGACTGGGCCATTCTAGAAGCTTCATTTTCTTTCTCTGAAACCAATTGAGAGTTTCCTTGGCTGTGGGTTTGGGATCATCGTCTTGCTGAAATGTCCCCCCTCATTTCATCTTCAGCATCCTGCTTGATTACAGCAGATTCTTGTTAAAAATGTCCCAATATATTTCTCCATTCATCCTTCCTTCAGTCATATGAAGTTGGTTCACTGCTGGTGTGGTATTTTGGAGTGATGTGCAGTGCTATTTCTCCTCCAAACATGGTGTATGCAATGACATCCAAATAGTTCAATTTTGGTCTTGTCTGACCAGACTCTGTTCTCCCAGTATTTCATTGGCTTGTCCAAATGTTGTGCAGCAAACTTTAAATGAACTTCAACAGGCTTTTTCTTCAGCAGTGGAGCATGCATAGAGTCCATGGTGGTTGTGTGCATTACTTATTGTTCTCTTTGAAACAAGAGTACCTGCTAATTCCAGGTCTTTCTTAAGATCTTTGCGAGTGGTCCTTGACTCTTGGACAACACTTCTGATTATCCTTTAGACTTTTCTGTCAGAAATCTTGCGAGGAGCACCTGGTCATGGCCGGTTTATGGTGAGATAATGTTCTTTCCAATTCAGGATTATGGCCTCAACGGTGCTAACTGGAACATTCAGAACTTTAGAAATATGTCTGTAACCAATGCCATCAGTATGGTTGGCAACAATAAGGTTGCAAAGGTCTTGAGGAGCTCTTTGCTTTTACCCATCATGAGATGGTTCTTATGTAACACCTTGGCAACAAGAAACCTTTTTATAGGCCATCAATTAGGACAAAACCAGCTGATATTCATTTGCACTTACTCTATAGGGGACAGCATTGTTTTCTAAATACTGCCAGATTTCAACTGGTTTCTTGGCTTTCCATGCTTTTTGCCACCTCCTTTTCTTCATGTGTTCAATACTTATTCCCTTTGTCATTCCACTTTATTACACATAACTTAATGTATGAACTTATTAGTTTTGATTTCTTTGTATGTGTGGATACTTGGTTTTTTACCGACATCCGGTGAAAATTTCATGTCAATAGCCCCATTAGAATTATATTTATTGAGAAAAACTTTCATGCATTCAATACTTATTTTCCCCACTGTAGTTCAAAAATAAATTAAATCCTAGATACTCTAGAGAGGTAACCTTTATATAGTCACGCTGATAATGATATCATTGCAGTGCGTTATGGGACGTGTTGTCCCCTTTTATACTCATCATTGTATAGACTTTAACAAAATGCCTCAAACCACAGCCTTTAGCCGTCATCTGACACACTACCTTTTATACCTATGCCTTCAAGCAGCAAAACAGAGCAATAGAACAAACAGGAGAGAAAGTTGCACTTTTAACTAATTATCTATTATTGATAATATTCTCCACGAGTGCTAGTTACAAACCAATAGAACCTGATAATGCTAGATGTGTAGTTTCAGTTAGAGTAATAAGATGTTATGACATTTGATTCTTCCTGGTCAGCTCTTCGTTTGCATTGGCCCAGACACCCTGGCTGTCTAAATATGAATGCTGAGACAGAGTTGTCTTGTCTTTTCTGGAAGGAATGACAAGAAATGAAAGAGAGAGAGAGAGATTGGAGAGACTGAGAAGAAGGGTGAGCCTTGTCTTATGCTGGTCCAACTTCTTCTGATATATCATTGGACCAATGGGTGCAGGAAACTAACTTGGTTCATCCAGTACCATTTCTGCCACAATTCAATTCCAGTCACCAATAGAATAAGTCTTCTTGTCCCTACCTGGGCCAATCACCAACGGCTCAACCAATGGTTCAGGTACAGCCCATCTCCCATTTAAAAGGAATACACAAATGAAACTTCAAACAAACTACTGGGTCAAAAACAACTAGCCTTTTCTGTCAAAGGTGGCCAGTTATAAAGTCATAAAACTGGCATTCGTAAATCTTTGGCGAAAGGAGATAACAATAGCTTATATTCAGAAAGCTGCTTCTTTTTTAAGTTACTAATAATTCTTAAATGACAATTTGCAAACAAAATTTAATATATTAAATAATAATCTACATAACAAATGGTAACCAGCAAACTACTCCAAATGGCAACAGCTGCTGGAAAAACAAAATTGCATTAATAATAAGATTAAACAATTACAAACTTTTTCTCCAAACAAAAAAACATGCTGGAATACATTTTTTGGGTCACAATACTCCAGAAAATATGTATATCTCATTTCTAAAGGTTCAGAAAAGATCAATACAAATGTTAACTGCAACAACTGTGGAACAGGATTGAAAAGCTGAAACAGTGTTCAGTGACTTACAGTTTGATCTGAAGACTTTTATGTTAAACTGTCCTAACTTTCCTATTCCTTCCTCCACCATGCAGACATATTTGACACAGACCAAAGTGCCATGTTAAGTCAGATTGTCAACAGCAGAAAAGCCAGGATTCAGCCAGAAACTGCTGGATAAAGAGAGACAGCATGCAGCAATTGAGACAATAAATGAGCTGTTGCCCACCTAAGTCATTATTCTTTTGGGTAGGTATCCACTTTGGTCACTTATCATTCTGCTTTAAAATAGATAAAGAGTACAACAAAGAGAACCACTACATTACTGGGAGCTTACTGGAACTTCAAGAGCATACGTTTATGGTGAAACAGTGCAAGGGCACTTTCCATATCAATGCCAGATGCTCTTTGTCTTTCCCATGAGCACACAGGTAGGTACTGTCGCACATGTGCGTCAGAGGACTCCCTCACTGGTTCTGTTGAAGTATGTAATAAACCAATGGGATAAGAGGGGGTGCTGCCACTAAACATATTTTCTGTTTCTTTACATATAGTGCCAAGAATCCACCCAGTGAAGGCAATTAGCTCTGCTCTTTCTTGTCCTGCCAACATAAAACCTGAGCATCCTGGAAGGAGGCATCACTTTTGCCCCAAGCAAGTCACAAGATGGAACTCTGTTAAAGCCAGACCTCTCAAATCTATTTTGCATCCCCATCGAAGGAACTTTCGCCAACGTGCATTATTTATATTCTTTACTTTCTTATTTTTTCTTGTCATGGTATGAATAAAAGGGACGGCCCAGGTGGTGCCCCAAAATTTCTTGACTGTCCAAGTTGTCATTTCTGCACCCAGCCACAAATGGCATAGTTGGTGGGATTTAAAGTCTGGGACCATTGCAGACCCAGCCAATCTAGCTGAACCTATCCAGCAGCTGGCCAACCAAGTTTCCCCACTATAACTGCAAAATGGCAAACTACTGGATGCCAAGGCCCAACAAGAAGCCACTGATGTACTCCAAGAAGGTAGAGACAAGTGCCCACACAAATGCTCATCAGAATGAAGGCCTGTGACAACGTTGAGGCTTACCTCCTTATTTTTGAGCACATGGCCACCTAGCAATGCTGGCTGTACTAAAGTCACTTACTAGCCCGATTCTTAATGGGCAAGTCACAGCAGGGCTAAAATGAATGAAAAGATGGCTGCGGACACTCCAATCCTGGAGATGGAGATCCCAGCTTGGTATGAGCTCACCACTACTTGCCAGGTCCAGTGTTTGCCAGAACTGGAAATTTGCCCCAGAGGTGTTATGTCCCATCAGAACAATACAACTTTAAATAGGCCAGTCTGACATGCATTCATGGTGAGGCTAGGAGGTACACCACAGCAGTCTGCTGGCTGCTTGTGGAGGGGAAACGTAGATGACTGCATGTGGTGGTAGCTCCAAAGCCACCATATCCTGTGATCCTGGGAAAAGACTGGGTCCAGAAAAAATCTGACCAGGATCTGCCAGGCCTGACTGGCCTCATGATGGGTGAAGTCTAAACACCCAGCACATACAAGAAGACAGGTAAGGGGGTATTCACCCAGTATGATTTTGTGGACCTCCACATCGAAAAGACAAAGCTACTACTTCAACAGAGCATTACACCCTGGCATGAGATCCCATGGGAGTGTCAGGCGACACACCTGGCCCTCTCACCTCCCTCTGGTTTCACATTGTGCCCGCTCCTTTTAAACACGAGCAGTGGAATGGCAATTTCTTAAAGCATACTGTACAAGGAATGCAGTCACTGCCATTAATGGACATCCTACTGACAGGTCCATGCCATCCGCTCCTCACTTTGTCTTAGAGTATGATCACTTGTATCTGGTGACAGAAAGCCAGGATGGGAGACAGAACCAACTCCTTTTCCCTCAGCCTTGCCACCATGAGATATGCAACCTGGCCCATGCTCACTTATTGAGGGGAATTTGAGCCCTAAAAAAACCTGGAGCACAACACAGCACACTTCTACTGGCCTGGCATGCACAAGGAGGTGCAGCGATTTTCGAGATTTTGTCCAGAATTCTAACTGACCCAGATACCCTGGCGGTATCTCACTTCTATTGCCACTTTGCCCATAATCAACATCCCCTTTAAGCGGCTTGGTATGGCCTCTTGAAACCTTTGCTAGTGGACATAAGTACATCCTCATCCTGGTGGGCTATGCCACCCAGTACCCAGAGGCCATACCCATCCTGGTGGCTAATTCCATGACCATAGCCCAGGAACTAATAGGGGTCTTCTCGTGTGTCGGCATCCCCAAGGAAAACCTTATGGACCAGGTGAAGCCTTTCACATCATAACCCTTCAGGGAAGTCACTAGGCTCATCCACCACCTCAAAATGTCCATTTACTATCCTCAGATGGACGGCCTCATTGAGTATTTTAACTAAGTGCAGAAACAGATGCTGGGGAAGGTGGTGTGGATGGACAGGAAAGACTTGGACCAGCTCTTACCTCTTGTCTTGTTCGCTTTCTGGGATATACCACAAGCTTCCGCTGGGTTATCCCCCTTCTAGCTGCTGTATGGCAGACAGGCCTGGGGACTACTTGTCCCATTCTAGAAAGAATGGGAGGAAGAAGCCACACCCCCCTCCATAACTTTAATGAGTATATTTCTGACTTATGGGATCACTTTGTGTAGCTGCACCATGAAGGAAAATCTAGGGGATGGTCAGTTCCCATTGGCAAGGGCCATGCGAAGTCAGGGAACAAAAAGGTTTGGTGGACTACCTCATTTACCATCCCAACCAGTGATTAAGAAAGTGTGTTCATCACGTCAATTTTTCTGAAGGCCTGGGTTGATTGTGACTCTAGCAACTTTGCGGCTACTCCTGTGCTGTCATTCTTTATAGACAAAAGTAGTGTGTGTCAAAAGTAGGGAAGAGACAGACTTTGATGTAGTGTGACATCAACCTCTTGAAGGACTTTATGATGAGAGATGTAAGTGCTATTAGGCAACAATCATTGAGACTGTCAGTGGCTGATTTCCTGGGTACAGAAATGATGGTAGCTGACTTTCAGACAGGATGGGATGAAGGCTTGTCTTAGGCAGTGATTGAAGATGTAGGTTAAAACACGTGAGAGCTATTCAGCACATGCTTTAGCACCTTCCCAGGTATCCAGTCACAACCAGCAGCCTTCCTCGGGTTCACTGACCTGAGCACTCGCCTCACTTGATACTCTTGTAAAGTGAGTGTCTGGGTACTAGAGTCTGAAAGGGGTTGAGAGAATGAGGCTGGGTGCTGATGTATGTAGAACTTGAATTTGAACCATTGGTTCGGTGTGCATCTGGCATGTAATACAGGTGTGCTGACAAGACAAGAAAAAACAGCTACATTGCTTACTGGGTTTATGCTGAGTCTCTACTCTTCTGAGCCTATGTTTAAAGGTTAAAGTTGATATAAGTTTAAGCAATATATAGATTTTAAAAGCATTAATACACAATTAAATCTCACAGAGAAGTGACCAAAAACTGCTTCAAACGTGGTAACCTATTGCAGGAAGCATGCATCAAGTCTTTAGCTAAGAATAAATTGCAAATGCTCTTGTGGTCAAGTTAGCTGACAGCTATTCAGGGTTCTGTCATTTCTAATCAGGAATTTGTAGTAAGCAGAGGAAGAAGTTGTGCCCTTTGTAAGAAAGAAACTGCAACATCTTAGTAAATGCACTTTTGCACATACTAACCGACCTTGCAACTAAACATCGACTGGTGAGAAATAAGGTGTACAAGTCACTGACCAGGGTCAGTTTAAGACCATCTAAGGTATGATCGTTGTGCCATATCCCATTTGTAACTTAATGCAACCAATAATGTTAAAGGTCTCTTGCTTATGTAACGTATTCCTTGGAACTGTAATGTAATCGAAGAGCGTATAAAAGAGCGTGGCACAAAGTTCCTCTTTTTAACACTTTCCTTTTACTGCTTTGCCGATGTGTGTCTTAATGAGTGTTACCTCTTGCAAGACTTAGAAAATAAGTTAAGAAAATGAGTTAATACAATGGCGGCGCGGTCAGACGCAGCGGCCCCTCTCTTTCCGTATGTAGTACCGAATGTGTGTTTTAGGGAATGTGTTCGTTATGTTTGTGCGAGTGTTTGAGTGAGTTCGAGCATAGTCAACCGACAGCTTTGATTACAAGATACTGTCGCCATTGCCTTTTAAGACACAAAACCAAACATCACATCTTGGACCAGAGAGTTACAGAGATGCTTCGGAGCCTGAGACTTCTCTGCTGGAGTATTACATCACCAGAGTCGTCTGCTGTATCTTACCCAGAGAGGAGGCGCCGGAAGTGGTGTGAGAGAAAATGGAAGCGGGACAAGTGTGGAGGCATCCGGACTAGGTTAGACGCTAGACTGTACAGACCTGCAATACCATCTCTTGTCCTGGCCAATGTATGTTTACTAGACAATAAGATAGATCACATTCAGCTTCTGAGATCTGCACGTCATGACGTGAGGAAGTGCTGTGTTTTTATTTTTACGGAATCTTGGCTTAATGACAACATCCCGGATTCTGCTATCCAGCTAGCTGGGCTAACATGCTATCGAGCTGGCCGAGTCTTTATGGAAGGAGGTAAGACTCGCGGCGGGGGAGTGTTTGTTTACATTAGCAACGCTTGGTGCAGAAACACTATCGTTCTGCATAGACACTGTTCTCCACTGTCAGAGTTTATTATTATTAAGTGCTGACCCTTCTACTTACCAAGGGAGTATGCATCGATTCTGCATGTCGCTGTATACATCCCTCCAACCGCTAACATCAGCACTTAATGAACTCTACCAGGCCATTAGTGAACAACAAACAGTGCACCCGGATGGATTCCGCATCACAGCAGGACACTTCAACCACGCAGATTTAAAAGCTTTATTGCCCAAATTACACCACTTGTGGACTTTCCTACAAGAGGAGACAACTCACTGAATTTGGTGTATAAAACCTGCAAGGGAGCCTACAAGGCCTCCCCCTCCCCCACCTAGGTCTCTCTGATCACATCACCATCATGCTGAGACCTGCATACAGATCCACAGTGATAACCATCAGACCAACGCAAAAGCAGGTACGTGTGTGGCCAGAGGGTGCCTCCAGTGCTCTGAGGGACTGTTTTTGCACTACAGACTGGGACATTTTCAAACAAGCAGCCACTCACAATGACCAAACAGACATTGAGGAGTATACTGAGGTGGTTACAGCATACATTGCAAAATGTTCTGGTGATGTCACTCATTACAAAAATATCACTGATCGTGCTAACCAGAAGCCATAGCTGACAGGAGAGGGCCACAGGCTTCTGAGGATCCATGACGCAGCCTTTAGGGCCAGTGAGACTGCAGGACTAGCAACAGCCAGAGTCAACCTGTCACAAGGCATCAGGGAAGCAAAAAAGCAGTATAGCAAGAAAATATCTTATCACCAGAGATGCACAGTCTCTCTGGCATGGCATCCAAACCCTCACTAATTACAAACCCCCACCACAGATGTGTGAAGGTGACAGTACACTGCTTAACTGCCTAAATGACTTCTTTGGCCGGTTCAAGACACAAAGGAGCTCACCCACACAGAAAACCACCCTCCCCCCCCGGGCGAGCAGGCCATATGACTGGCCCCAGCCAGCGTGAAGAGAACCCTCTCTAGGATCAACAAACGGAAGGCAGCCGAACCAAACAACATAACTGGTCATGCTTTGAATGATTGTGCTGAGGAGCTCAAGGATGTACTTGCTAACATCTTCAACATCTCCCTGGACCAAGCTGTTGTTCCCACATGTTTTAGTCACAACCATAATTCCTGTCCCTAAGAAGCCCCTCCCATCTAGCTATAATGACTATCGGCCTGTAGCACTGACTTCCACCATCATGAAATGCTTTGAGAGGCTGGTTATGCAGAGCATTAAGTTCATTCTTCCTCCCTCCCGTGACCAGTTTCAGTTTGCATACAGGTAAAACAGGTCCATAGAGGATGCCATTTGTGCTGCTCTCCATCCAGCCCTCACCCACCTATGTGCGAATGTTGTTCTTAGATTTTAGTTCAGCATTCAACACAATCATTCCCCAGCAGCTAATACAAAAACTCAGTCATTTGGGACTTAAGACCTCTCTCTGTAACTAGGTGTTGGACTTTCTCACAGGGAGGCCACAAAATGTGCGGGTCGGCAATAACACCTCTAAAACCATCATGTTGAGGACAGGGGCTCCACAAGGGTGTGTGCTCAGCCCGGTGCTCTTTAGCTTGCAGACCCACGACTGTGTACCGATCTACAGTTCCAATCACATTGTCAAGTTTGCGGACGATACAACTGTGGTCGGCCTCATTACCAACAATGATGAAGCCAACTACAGGAGTGAGGTGAGCCAACTGGTCCAGTGGTGTAAAGACAACAATCTCTTCCTGAACGTGGGAAAGACCAAAGGGATTGTGGTCGATTTCAGAAGAGGTCATTCACATCACCGCCCACTGACCATCGATGGTGTAGCTATGAAAAGGGTGAGTAGTACCAAGTTCCTGGGGAAGTACATCTCAGAGGACCTCTCCTGGTCAGATAACACCACATCACTGGCCAAGAAAGCTCATTCCCACCTCTACTTTCCATGCAAGCTGAGGACAGCACAAGTTCCACCCCCCATCATGTGCTCTTTCTACCACAGCACAATCGAGAGCATCTTCACTAACTGCATCTCTGTGTGGTATGGAAGCTGCACTGCCTCCTGTAGGAAGTCCCTTCAATGTATAGTGTATGCGGCCAGTAAGATCATTGGCGCCCCACTGCCCTCCCTCAAAGACATTTTCCACACCTGTCTCACCCGTAGAGCCATCAGCATTGCTGGAGACTCCTCCCACCCCTTTCACTCCCTTTTAAGTCTCCTCCCTTCCTTGGAAAAGGTACCTGGGCCTCCGGGCCCGCTCCACAAAACTGTCTAACAGCTTCATCCACCAAGCTGTCAGGATGCTGAACTCTGTCCACTATCTTCCCCCCTTGCCCCCTGCCCCTGGACCTTAACAAGAGTCATTATCTACCAAGTACCCTACTTCAGCTGGTATTATATAAAAATTCAATATTACATCTGCTGCTAACTGTCTGTCTTTTTGTACATCTCATAATCTACTCTATAATGTACCTTCTCATTTTTTTACTGTAATTGGCTTTTGCACTAATGACTATTGCACATTGTATACAGGTCTACTTTACAAGTTCTAGTGTTATTTATCTTATATGTTATACTTTTATACTTTTCTATATTTTATTGTACTATGAAGTTGAGAGAGAAAAAGTATTTCGATTTTCCTGTATGTTCTGCACATATTGACAATAAAAGGCTATTTGATTGATTGATTTGATAAAAGAAGATTGATTAACACTTCCTCCTACCTGTACTTATTTTCCTCAACATGGACGAAGAGAACAGGGCACGCTGGGGGTGATCGGTGCAGTGCTTCCACATGTAACCTGTCAAAATGTGCAGCAGTTTACCTCCTCTGTCAGTGAGGCCCCCAAATCCGCAGATGTTGTATTGCAACATCCTCCTCTTGTACATGCCTTATTTTCCTTTATTCTTATCTTCAGCTCGGCTATAGAATCACTATACAGAGCACCGTCATGTAATCTGCTGAGTCACAGTTTTTGAGAAAGGGACCTGACTCTGCTGGTCATCCAGGATTTCTGGTTGAGGAAGACACAGATACTTTTCTCTACAATGACGTTATCAGTACACTACTTGATTTAGGACAGAACCGACTCTGTGCATATAGCTAAGCTCTGATGTCCAAATACGTCCAAAACAGTGTGTGCAAACCAGTCCTGTAGTCGAGATAGTGCATCCACCAGCTAGGTTTTAACAGAATTTATGTAAGGCTTTAACTTTCTCCTAAGAGGAGTATATGTAGGAATTAGGAGCAGCAGGAGGTGGTCAGACTGGCCTAAGTTGGGGAGGGTGTTGCTGTATATGTGTGTTTAATATTGGAGTAAACATGATCAAATGTATTTTTGCCCCTCGTCAGACACTTCACATGTTGAAAAAATTTTAAAAAGTGCCATCTTCAGGTTTGCCTGATTAAATCCTCATCTATAACATGAAAGCAATCAAGATAAGTCCACTGATGTTTGTTTATGGCATTTAACAGGATGTCGAGAGTTATGCTAATTTTGGCATCAGGTGGTAAATAGACAACAGTGATAATCACTAATAATAGCTCTCTTGGAAGAAAGAATGATTGGCATTTAACTGAAATAAACTCTAGGTCAAGAGAACAATGGTTGTCTATAACTATACTGAAATTTGTTCGGTCATTATGCACGTAAATACAAAGACCCCCTCTTCTGCTCTTACGGGAGTCTTTGTGTCTGTCCCTGCAGTGGATTGTGCGGCTTGCTAGCCTCACTACTGCATCTAGAATAATTGGATGAACCCAGATGTCAATTATTATCATAACACAGCGGTCACAAATGTAATGATTTCAAGCAATTAATAGGTCCATTTCATCCATTTTCTGAGTCATGGGTCATACTCGAAAGATAAGGCTTATGTGGTTGATTCCTTAGCATTGCTAGTAGGCCAGAACGGTATTCCCCTCTTCTGCTTCCTCTCCCTGTGTTGTCTGCGGCTTCTGCCACACCCAATAAAAATCGACAGAGATTCCGGTGGTCTCACTAGGTCAATGGGAATGTGAATGCTATGAAAGTCATATATAATGGAAACTTTTAGCCAAAAACCAATATCTAGTAAATCTTGGCAACTGTATTCAGACATACTAAACCAGCATACTGTGCAAAACAAAATAGAAAAGCACAGAAAGAGAGAGTAGCAAGCTGCTGCATCCATGCTCACTGCCTCCAGTCAATGAATGTTTTTAAACAATGTAATGACACTTGATAAAAAAGTTATCAATTTATATCAAAAACAAACTTTTCAATGCTAGTGTATAGCTCAACAAATTAAAACTATATATGTTATATATTAACAACCCAGACATGCATTTTAGTCATCCCTGAACATGACTTGACTACTTTCAGAAGGATATCTATATATCAGTATATAAGTCAGCCTGCAGGCATATATTTGTAGCAAATGTAGGTATATCAACTTTGTCAAAAATAAATGACAAACACCATTGCTAGAAATTAAATGTAATTCTCCATGGCATTTGGCAGCAATATAATATCTTCTTCTTCTTTTGCCTGCTCCTGTTAGGGGTGGCCATAGCGGATCATCTTCTTCCATATCTTTCTATCCTCGTCATCTTGCTCTGTCACACTCATCACCTGCATGTTCTTTCTCACCACATCCATAAACCTTCTCTTAGGCCTTCCTCTGTTCCTCTTCCGTGGCAGCTCTATCCTTAACATCCTTCTCCCAATATACCCAGCAGCTCTCCTCTGCACATGTCCAAACCAACACAATCTTGCCTCTCTGACTTTGTCTCCAAACCATCTGTTGCGACCCACTCTAGACGTTTGTTTTTATACTCTCATTAGGTGTTTATCTTAATTGAGTCCTGCCCTAATTACCTACTTAAGTTGCTTATTAATTAGCTCACCTGGGCTATGGGTGGGGTGTAGGTTTATAAATTAAGCTGCTTTTCGGTTTTAGGTCAGAGAAAGAGTGAGAAGGACTGAGCAAGGTATGGAGAGTTAGGTTTGGATGGTCTGGCTTTGGGTTGCTTATTAAAGAAATGTAATTGTAAGCTAGCCATCTAAGTAATAAATGCAGATAGTTTATATCTAGCTGTAAACTTTGTGAAGTTAGACAGCTATGTTAGTGTGGTTCTCCTGCCTTGCTTGTTTTGTGTTTAATTTCTCCATATTTTGTGAGTTGTGTTTTTTTGACAATAAATGGAGCCTGTTTTTATTTAGCTGGTTTAGTTTTTTTGTGTTTTGTCTCCCTTTCTCTCTCACTTGTGTGCGGCCTATTTATATATCCCTAGACTTTTTGGTAGGCCGTAACACCGTCCAACCTGACCTGACCTTCTAATGTCCTCATTTCTAATCCTATCCATCCTCGTCACACCCAATGCAAATCTTAACAACTTTAACTCTGCCACCTCCAGCTCTGCCTGGTCAGTGCCAACGTCTCCAACCCATCCACTGATTGTAACCCATGGCAGCAACATAATAAAATGTAATAATTAAAAGAGATTGTATTAGTAGAAGCATTCTTCAAATTCTTTAAAGGTAATTCTGAGGAGCTTATGCCTGATCAAATATGTAATGAAACAGGTAAAGAAAAATAAAACATGTAAAAATAAAAGAGAAAATAAATTGCTATTTTACCTTGATATAAATCATACTCTTTCACAGTGAAAACACATTTCTAATTAATTAGATTTTATTTTTGGACATATGAAAATCTTACAGCTAAAACCTAATTAAAATACATTATTTATTTACAACAACCTGCACAGTCCTAGTATACATTGTTTAAAACTTTATGTCAATTGATAAAACTAGTGGATGTTTTTAATACTTATAATAAGTTTAGGTGACATTGCAAAGAAAACAGCACACTGTATTATCAAATACAAGAGTAGAAAAAAATAACTGTGTTTTTAATGATGTCTTTTTGTCAAATGTGGTATTTTATTCATCTTCAAAAGGCATGTGCATAACTGTGGCTAACAGCAGATTGGCAGTCCATCCAAGGTGATTTTTACCTTGCCCTGAGTCTTTCAGATTTCACTTTGGAGTTGGGAAGAGAAAGTGGTAGAGATCAAAAACCTACAGTAGAAAATGTCATAGTGAAAAACATATCATGTTCCCACTACCTGGAATTTCTACACACAGTTATTATTCAAAAGTGAGCAGCAGAAAATAAATACTTTAGCGCTGCAAATGGATCAGTTTTAAAAGTATTTGTTCTCTATTAAATAGCATGTCCATATTTACAAAATTAAAATATCAAAGCATTACTTTCCCCTGTCAAGACTAAACAACTCTCTTTCTCGATGTCTCCTTCTGTCAGTGTAACAGATGATTCCCGAGTTTACCCAGGATGGCTGGCTTACCATCTCAAGTGAAGTATTCAAGCAAATATGTTTCTGTCCAGATGGCCATCCTGTTAACAACTTTCTTCCGTCATATTTCATGACAAGCAATAGGAACTGTAACTTTACTCTAACTTAAAGTTACACGGATAAAAGAATACTAAACCATAATTAATACATTTAAATATATTAAAACTTACCATTAAAAATGGCTCTTGGAGTTTGGAGTGTAGATTAAATTTTCCAGAGAGTTTTTACGAACTGACACTAAAGCTGACAAGCAAACAACACAGAAGTACTGTGCATCACAATTTATATGATACAAGTCACCTTTTTCTCCAGGTGTCTGCATAACTCCTCCCATCTTATCTTGCAGATAAGACAAACAATTTGCTAACTTTTTTTTAAACATGCAGAGCAGTGTGAACCGCTTCAGAGGCAGCATTCTAATTGGTCATCAGCAGGGAAACAAGGCAGATAGTCATCAAAAGCCTCTAGAACTGTACATGTCTAATATTGTTTCTTTATTAATGTATATGGGGAATCTTTAATATTACAGACTTAAGTAAAATAACACTTTTTTCTATACTTTTCATTTTATGCTCAACTTATATTTCACACTCATCAATTATATTTCAGCAGTACAAAAACTTATCTCTGTCATTTGCATCAACGACAGTTATTAACGTCACTCTTTAAAGCTGGAAGCGCAACAGACTTGTTTGTAATGAACCCAAGTTGCTTTGCTTTTATTTTCTAAGTACTGTTAAGAAATCAAATAACTACCATAAGGGATGCATGACATCCCTTTTGTTTGTAAAACTGGGATGGAATTTCACCATCTTTCAGGTGTGTTTGTCTTCTTAGAAAAAATGTGATTTCTCTCCTTTAAGAGCAAATATTTTTTGAACATTTTCCTATTTTCCATTGGGGTCATACAAGCCAACAACACCATTTCAATTAGACAAACATACTATTTTTTAAAATAAAAACCATAGAAATGTAAACAAAACAAAAAAAAAACATAATACTGACCCAACATCATGCAGTACACTCACATACACGCACTCACAAAAATTTGCATAGGCATTGCTTTTTCTTTTTATATTTTCTGTGACTAAGGATCTTAAAACATTCTAATGACACAGAAGATCCCTGTTCTCCTTGTTCAACTGGTGACCTAAAACAACTAAAGGAACTCCACACTGCAGCATAACTCAGGGAAATGTTACAAAAACAGAGAAATATGATGAAGACCTATCACTGAATGCATTAATAAAATCATCTCCAAAGTTCCATTCTGAGAAAAGGAGAGATTTTGGTTAAAATAGCAACACAACCAAGTCCAATCCCTTGACACAGAAACAAAAATGGAAAAGATTAGTAACAACCAATTAAAACAGTTTTTAAAAATGTGAAAAGGCCATACTGACAGGCTTGGAAAGAGACTTCAAGAGTAAACTATAATAAAGTAATGAGAGTTGAGCCCTGACTCAGTTGCCAAAGCTGGTGAGCACTACTTAATATTGGTAGGTTGATCACTCCAACAATCAAGGCTCTGCTACCATCAACCTTTGGATATGATGTTGAACTATCTTTTATATATAATACGCTACCGTGGCTGTTCGTTTGTCTTTCCAGCATTTTAAATCACCTGTAGCTCACACACCGTTTAACGTATTAACTTGAAATTTGGTACACATATACTACGTGATGTCTACTATCCACTTTCAGGGTGATGATTTTTATTACTCTTTTTATTTTTATTTTATTTTATTGTAGAATCAACTCTCGGCAGCAGGGTGGCTGTGCAGCACATGCGTACGGGCGTCGTTCTCATTCCTACCAACTTCACTGTCTCTTTCCCTACCTCTTCATATCTTAAATCATTCTTTGAGCCAGATTGAACACTTAACTGCCAGCTTAAGTGAAAAATTAAGAAAAACGTAGTGCAACATAAACCCTGACTTAATTAAAGATGCCGACGAAAGAAGAGAAGAAGCGGGCCACTAGGGTGGAGAACAGAAGAGCTGCTCAGGAAGCAGCAAACGCATGAACCTCTGAGCAAACGAATGATAAACGTACAGAGAAAGAGTCTGAAAACTAGGAATGCTCAAGTCAAGTGTATTCACTGCACGCTATCGTGCAGTCCGCTGTTACTGGTTACAATATAATGCAAAAATTTTCATAGGGGGTGAATACTTTTTAGAGGCAGTGTACGAATCGATACAAGACAGTTTGAATTTAAATAAACAGAGAAAAAAATAAGCTCTTTCTCTGCTTCCTTGTTTGTTGAGTTAACTGCAGTTCTTATTGCTTCACTTCTGTGTTGCTCACACATTTCCAAACATTACAGATGAGTTCACCTAAAATAAACAGTTCATTAAATACAAGCTGAAAGGCTACCATGAAAGTTGTTTTAAATAACAAAAAGATAAACTCTGCTTGATAAGCCTGAACAAGTGGAGTTTATTTCTGATTCAAAATCAAGAAATCAACCAGAAACAAAACGACTGCACCATCAGAACTTAATACTCTTGTCAGAATGTGTGGATGAAGGTGTGGTGCGAACAAGAAAGCATTACTTTTCACAGCCACAGGAAGGCCTTTCAACTGAACCACTTCCAAGATGGATTACATCTATAAGAAGATGGGGAAAATATTTGAGGAACAATGATCTTCAGAAAAGTGTACTGCACAAACATTTAAACTTTATTTTGTGTAGGTTAAACTTCATGAAGGCAAACAGAAACAACCAACCCCAAGAAATGAAACTTTGTCCAAAATACAATAAGTAACTTTGCATTTTTTAAATGCTTACTTCTTTAATCAAGAAACCTTAGAAACAAAATACATGTACCAGGGGCAACAGTATTGGTCTAAGACTATAATATTGTAGGAATATTGTAGGACCGTGATACTGGACAGTCATGGAAAAATAAGAGTGATGTAAAGATGTAGAGTAATGGATAATATTATTAGCTATTGTAATGAAATAACGTGGACAAGACGTCAAAAAAGAGTTGGGGAATTGTCCCGTATAATATTTGGTTGTTGTTGGTCAAAATTAATGAAATAAATCAAACATTCGACAGAGAATAGTGCTGACATGATCGTTTATATATACAAAATGGCCACAGGAAATGAGTTGGTAGGAAGTTAGAGAGTACTGGAAGTGACATCATCTTCGAGGGGCGGAAGTGACATCATCACTGAGGGACCGGAAGTGACATTGTCTTCGGGTGCTGGAAGTGATGTCGTCCCGGAAGAAGTGTTTGGTGTGGAGCCATTTTCAAATCTCTGAAGTGTTGTCGGTAATTGGGAATATTTATTATTTTTCTTCCTTGGTTCTGTAAATGTAGAGAGAGAGATATCAGCAGTCAAATTCAACCCTTCATCAGACAACATATCGCTCACCTCCGGGCTTGTTGACTGCCTCCTAAGTGCACGTGTGTGACACTATGCATACTTCAGGAAAGGCAGACAAGGAAGGAAAGGAACAGATGTGGCACTATAGGGTAAAAATAATATTCAGGACCATAACATTAAGCTATTCATGAAGAAATCTATAGATTCACTTACTGCAGTGTGTTACAGACCACTAAATTCTATTTTGAGCAATAGCTAATTATTTACACACATATCACATGCAACATATATGCAATAAAGAAGATGTAGGGGAATTTTAACTTCCTAAACAACAATCGGTAAAGCACTTCTTAGAGATTCTAAAGTGCCAAACTGAAATCATTCTCCTAGTAAATGATTGTTTTTTACCCAGTTTGTTTCAATACCAGCTTATGGTGATGCCTGTCTGGATCTCATCATTTTAAGCAATGAACACCAAATAATGAAACAGAAGTTATTGATATTTTAAGCCATAGTGATAATGAGATATTTAAGTTCAAATTCAATTTTTCAAACCACACAAATATACAGTGGGTACGGAAAGTATTCAGACCCCCTTCAATTGTTCACTCTTTGTTATATTGCAGCCATTTGCTAAAATCATTTAAATTAATTTTTTCCCTCATTAATGTACACACAGCAGCCCATATTGACAGACAAAAAAAAGAATTTTTGAAATTGTTGCAGATTTATTAAAAAAGAAAAACTGAAATATCACATGGTCCTAAGTATTCAGACCCTTTGCTCAGTATTTAGTAGAAGCACCCTTTTGAGCTAATACAGCCATGAGTCTTCTTGGGAAAGATGCAACAAGTTTTTCACACCTGGATTTGGGGATCCTCTGCCATTC
>JANRMT010049829.1:13624679-13639815 GCA_026402145.1 Polypterus bichir lapradei
TGGATTTGGGGATCCTCTGCCATTCCTCCTTGCAGATCCTCTCCAGTCCTGTCAGGTTGGATGGTAAACGTTGGTGGACAGCCATTTTTAGGTCTCTCCAGAGATGCTCAATTGGGTTTAAGTCAAGGCTCTGGCTGGGCCATTCAAGAACAGTCACAGAGTTGTTGTGAAGCCACTCCTTCGTTATTTTAGCTGTGTGCTTAGGGTCATTGTCTTGTTGGAAGGTAAACCTTCGGCCCAGTCTGAGGTCCCTAGCACTCTGGAGAATGTTTTTGTCCAGGATATCTCTGTACTTGGCCGCATTCATCTTTCCCTCGATTGCAACCAGTCGTCCTGTCCCTGCAGCTGAAAAACACCCCCACAACATGATGCTGCCACCGCCATGCTTCACTGTGGGGACTGTATTGGACAAGTGATGAGCAGTGCCTGGTTGTCTCCACACATACCGTTTAGAATTAAGGCCAAAAAGTTCTATCTTGGTCTCATCAGACACCTGAAGGACTCTGAGATGGTGAGAAATAAGATTCTCTGGTCTGATGAGACCAAAATTGAAGGGGGTCTGAATACTTTCCGTACCCACTGTACACCAAAAAAACCTTATAATGTAAATAAAAATGACCTTATGAAGATGGTTATTATCTACAAAATACAAATTGAGAAAGAAAACAATAGCAGCTGTAATGCTTCACACTATATGGCAGGGATTAATGATGTTTATAGATCAAGAAGAAGAATTATGCCTCATATTTTATAAAATACAAAGCACCGTTGTCTTTGCTTGCCTGCACAACGCCTCCCATCATGAGTTTGTATAATAACATGAAGATGATAACATTTCATAATGTTTTTATAACATACAGAGCTAAGTACACAGCTACTGGTGCAGCCCTATAATTAATCACAGGAGGTCAAGGTGCAGCAGAGAATCATCAAGGCAGTTTCATTCCTGTAATTTTGTTTGGTTTTTCATGAATTTCAGAATTCCTTAACATTCTCATTTTTTTACTTTTTCAAGAAATTGTAATAGCATTGCACAGGTTATATAACATATTATTATGTTTGAGATAGTTGCAGTCTTCTATAAAGTGTCAAATTTTACTTTCTCCTTATTATTTCATAGATGGAGGAAGTATTATTTTCATAAAACATGTTGACTGGATTTTCAGTGGGAGAAGACATTTTGATATCCGTAGAACATGTCTGAAGATTTTTTGTTTAAAAGTTAAAGTTATGTGAGGTATTTTTATGTCAATGAAAAGGGTGAGCAAATAAGAAGTGTCTGAAAGCACGCCTATGACCAAAAAGCCATGTAAATAGGGCCTTTGCTATTTGTTATGATTCACATCTTTATCTCTAGATCCCGAAACTCCTCCATGCAAACTAGATTATATTTACTTTTATGGATTTAATACTTATTATACGCTGGATGAATGCAACATTGTCATATTGGTTTGTGTGGGGTTTTTTTTTGGCAATCTAGCACTGTTTGCTCCGCTTGTAGATAAGGCTGTGAGGATTCAATACGCTGTGCTGCCTGGAAAAAAAGATCAAGTTCAAGCTGAAGAAATATTGAAAGGGATAGAAAAACAAACATTAATGACAGCGTAGAGAAACAGAAGTATCACACTTTTAGTAGGTGCCACCACCTATCATGCTTTATCATTTAAAATGAGCAACAATCAGCACATAATACATTTCTTGGTTCCTTTTTCCTTTCTTGTTCATTTTCACTATCCCGTTCTTGCACAAACCTCTAAAAGCAACACGACACTAACTACATTTGAAGACTTTTGGGCAACTGCTTATTTTAGTACAAACTTTTACTGTTTTCAAAACAAATGCTATTACACAGTATGTTCACATATTATGAACATGGGAAAAGTAATAGTTTATAGTAATAAAATCTACTATCTTATATATAAACATCTAAGTGTGGAAGTGTGTGTGTCTGTCTGTCTGTCTGGCCTGGAAGGGTGAGGCAAAAGCATGCAGCTGAAAGAGCTGGCAAGGTGGCCCCAAGTTAACGAGTCAGAAGAAGTGTGAGGCTACAGCACGAAGCTTGAAGCTGTTGCCAAAGTGAAACCGCCGATGAAAGACAAACTCGCTTAGCCACTAATAAACAAGCGAGGTGAGCACATTGGCAAAACAAAACTGCAGAGGAAAGAGAACCGCGCTTAGCTGCTAATAGACAAGTGAGGCGAGCACATCAGCAAAACGAAACTGCAGAGGAAAGAGAACCACGCTTAGCCGCTAATAGACAAGTGAGGCGAGCACATCAGCAAAACAAAACTGCAGAGGAAAGAGAACCGCGCTTAGCAGCTGATAGACAAGGGGGGTGAGTACGTCTGCAAAATGAAACCGTCAACTCTGAATTTCAATTTTTTTTTCTGACAATTTCAATAGTTTCTAGGAGCCTAGGCTTTTTACAGCATGGGCTTACGCAGCATACAGAGTTATCATTTAAAACTGAGAAGCCAGCAATAATTATTATGATAAATATCCTCTACTTAAAAATAATTTGTTTCCAAATAAAAAGCAGTCATTCTTACTATTGAATTAATAATCAAAGCTTTACTTTCAGCTCTGCTAAGCAGTAAATCTTTTAGAACTTACCACTATATAGAGCTCTTGAAGTTTAGGTTTATGTTTTCAGGAGAGTTGTATTACCTGGAACTAAAGCTAACATGAAAATACAACATGAATGATACGTTATGAAATACAAAGCCACGTTTGTCCAAGTCCACCTTCACCTCTGCTTCCTCTCATTGTGTATTTAATGCAGTGCAGGTAAAAACACCTTGTAATGTTTTCAAAATACACAAAGCAGGGAAAACAGCTAATGGTGCAGTGGGACAATAACTATTTTCTCTGTCATTAATATGCTTTTATATTGTAATTTGTAGAAAATTACAAAACATAAACAAAATGTATATGTATTTTCCCTGTGTGTGTATTTTTTTCTGTGTATATACTGTATTACATTCTGATGTGTTGGCATCATATTTTGGCTTAATTTGCATTTTATAGTGTGTGCATGATTTATATATATATATAAACAGACAAAAGATCATAAAGGTTTGGGGTTTTCCGGCCTCCTATACTGTACAGTTTGCAATCAAGTTTTTCCAGGTCAGTGTTCAAGCATAAGCATACAACAGACAATAAGCATATGAAGAGGGGGAACATTTATGGAGTAGGACCGGAAATTGAAGAGTAGATTGCTGGGAAGGAACCGAGGTGTTGTATGGGAGCCATGACGTCATCTTTGGGGACCAGGGAGAATGTGGAAGTGGTGGCACGTGGCTTAGGGAAATCCGTGTGGACTATGGCGGTGCTGTTTCTGTTTTTCTGGGAAAACAAAAGAAAGAGAGGTTAGTACCCTGCCTTTGTCCCCTGGCGTGATATGTTACGCTGCTTATTGGGTCTTTACACGGCTCCCTATGCGCGCATGTGTGACAATATATATATATTACCTGGACATCTATTTGCTTCCTCCAATCTCGCACCAGTTTCTCAGACACATCCAGTTTTGTTGCAGCTGTGCAGTTGTGAATTTCTTTCACCACTTCAACAACTTTTAATTTAAAATCAGGTTCATATTTTCTTCTGATCGAACTCTCCATCGTAGATAAGGGATGCTCGTACGATAAAGGTGTATAAGGGTGTGAAATACAAAAAACACAAAACAGTGCAAATGTCACTTCGGAATAGTTTGGGTATTACCGTGTGGTCACGTAGGCACAATAAATAGAAAAAAAAAGGTTGTGTGCTCTGTGGTTACTCTCTCAGGTGGGCATTAGCATATCGTAATCTCATGGAACAATAGCGTGAGTTTTCCACATTTGATTTATACGACCGACATTATAAAATACCGGAAATTATACGGTAAATTCAAGCCCTGACTTATTTGCGGGAGAACTTAAACGCGAGTATATACGGTACTTGCAAGGTAAGTATGCAGAGCACCATCAAAATCTGCCCAGTGCTGCTTCTCAGTTGGATTTGAAGTCATGCCTAATGCCTTCATGTAGTAATATCCCAATGGCTGAGTCAAATCTTATCATGAATTCAAATCACCAATAATATTTATTATAAACTTTGTTTATTTTTCTCTCTTTAAATTTTTCAAATAATACACAGGCAGTGCCAGATAAAACAGCTAGTTAAAAATAAAAAAAATAACGTGTGATTCTTAGGCAAACTCAGAACCCAATTTTTTAACAAATTAACATGTTCTTTTTAATATATTCATAGACTCTTTGCCTGAAATACTCTATTTACTCTATTTTGTCGAGCTCGACTTTAGTAAAAGCAGTTAAAAAAAAAAAATCCCAATTAATGTCACTTTATTTTTCTTAAGGAATTTTCTTAAATTTATTTTATTTTATCTTCCATGATCTGTTTCTCCTGCTGAAGCTTGCTAATTTCCTCTTCAACTTTCTGTTTTTCTTTCTGGAGTTTTGTCGTTTCATCTTGTTTCTTTTGATACTCTGCCTTAAGTTGGCCTATAATTTCTTCTCTCTTTTTGTTTTCCTTCTCCTCTTTCTGCTTTAATTCAGTTTCTTTCTGTTTCTTTTCATTTTCAAGCCTCTCTCTTAACTCTGCTTGTTGTTTTATGAACACTGCTTCCTTTTCTTGTACCCTTTTATTCCTTGTGTCATTTTGTTTCCTTCTCTCGGTTTCATTTTTCTTTTTTAACTCTTCCTCAAATAGCTTTCGTTCTTGTTCATGTGCTTTAATAAATACTTTGTACCTGTCATTTTCAGCTTTCTTTCTGTCTTCTTTGCCTTTCTTCTTTTCTTCATCATACTTTTTTCTTATTTCCATAGCATTCTTGTTTAGCAATTGAGAAAGATTTGCTAACCATTCTTCTTCCTTTTTTTTCTTTTGCTCTTCAAATGTTTTCTCAAAGTCTTTGTCTCCAAGTTCTCCTTTTAGTTTATTTTTTAACTCCTCTAGTGCTTTCTTATTATCTATAAGATGCTTTGCTCTTTCGACTTCTTCTCTTTTCTTCACTTCTGCACATTTACTTGCTAGCTCTTTTTCTATTTTTTCTTCTTCTTTCTTGTTGTCTTCTTCAAATTTCATTCTAAGATCTGTATCCTTTCTTTTGCACTCTTCGTCATATTTTAGTTTCAGGTCTTTCTCTAGCTTTTCTTCTTCTGTTTTACTAATTATCTCTTCTTTTCATTTTTCTTCTTCATATTTTTTTCTCTGTTCCTCTTCTTTTTGCCGTTGTTCCTCCTCATATTTTTTTTTCAACTCTGCATCCTTTTTTTTTTGCTTCATCATGTTGCACTTTCAACTCTACTTCTGTTTTCTTCAGTTCCTCTTTTGTTTTTCTTTATGCAATTCTGTTTTTCTTCAGTAACTCATCTTTCTCTTGGTGTTCTTCACTTTTCTTTTTAATTTCCTCTTCTTTCTTCTTGATTCCTTCAAATAATTTTTTGAATTCTATTTGCTTTATTTTGAAATCATCCTCATATTTTTTCCTTATTGCCTCTTCCTTCCTTTTATTTTCCTCTTCACATTTTCTCTTTATCTCCTGGTCTTTTTCACTGATCGCTTTTTGTGCTTGTTGGTACATTTCCAATGTGTAGCAAGTATTTCCATTTTGCTTCACCATTTGTTCAATTTTATCCAGAAGTTCTATGACTTGCATACGGTTTCTGGGATTTTTATTATTGAAGGCAAGGTAACGGCCTTCACACAACTCGATTAAAGATCTGAGATCTTTATTTGCACCATTGACATATTGCTGAATTGTCAGGCCCTGCAGATTATCGGCATAAGTAAAAAGGATTATCATGTATTTGGTAACTGTATCTCCATATAGTTCCTTTATTTCTTCAACTGCTTTCTTTTCCTCTATTGTAAAGCAACCAACCTGAATAACCAGCAGAAAAGCATCGATCCCTGGAGAAGAAATCTTAATACACTGTTCAAGATGTTCTTTCACTTTTTCAGGTGGAAGCCGTGTGTCCAAGAGTGTCAATCACGGTGACATTTGTTCCATCAAATTGTGTCTTCTCTTTCTTACTCGCATTGGTGGAAGTTGAGTTATAAATGAAGGAGTTGAACTCTTCTCGTCCCAATAGGGTATTACCCGATGCACTTCTTCCTGATGAAAACTTCCCAATTAATGCTACTCTAAGATGCTCTTCGGTTTCAGAATAAGGTTCCAGTTCTTCTTTATGGACTATTGTATCATTAATCTTTGTCCTGTTTAAAACATAAGGCCAAATAAACATTAGAAATTCTGTCATTAACCCTATTTTTTGTTAACCTCAAGACAATATATATTACACATCTTATTTCTTTATTTGCAAATGAACCTTGAGTTTGATAAAGTAATAGTTCCAAAAGCAAGTAATTTGTATTGCTTCTTTGTCATGGAAATATGACATTAAGGTGACTTGATTGCTAATTAGATGAAACAGAAAAAACAAACGACAAGCTGCTAAGGTGCTCTTTGTGTTTGCTTGAAAACTTATTATTGCATGGGGTCTGTGCAATAATGTGTATGTGCAGATTTTACCATGTTATATTGAACTGTGTATGTCTCAAAATGGAATGGTGAAATTAGACATGGAAATGACATATGTAAGCAATGAACCACTGTTAACCATTTTGTTTTTGAGCTTTAAGCTTGTTTTATCCCTTTTTGGCTTGAAATTTTGGTTTGTAAGAAATAAGTCCAGTTTTGACCTTAAGCAGAATAAAACTTAAAATCTTGTCTAGCATTTAGGATATGTTGTATTTCTACCTCTCAGATAACATTACTGTTGGATCACAAAACAATTCAATTTATGAGTCAGTCTTTTATTTAGGTCATTAAATCCACAATTTTCTTTTCTTTTTAACTTAATCCTGATACTCTGTATGTTCAATTCATCATAATAACTATTCATAGTGACTCTAAAATCCGTACTGACCCCTACTCTCTCTTCTGTTTCTTTTTCCGGTTTCTTTGTGGCGGCGGCCTGCGCCACCACCACCTACTCAAAGCATCATGATGCTCCAACATTGATGGACTGAAAGTCAGAAGTCTACGTTACCATCATCATCAAGTCCTTCCATGAGAACCCTAAATCCAAAGAGGACTGTTTCATTTATGTTAGGTAGAATGCCCAGAGGGCACTGGGCAGTCTAATGGTCTGGAATCCCTGCAGATTTTATTTTTTTTCTCCAGCCGTCTGGAGTTTTTTTTTTTGTTTGTTTTTTTCTGTCCACCCTGGCCATCGGACCTTACTTATTCTATGTTAATTAATGTTGACTTATTTTTATTTTTTATTGTGTCTTCTATTTTTCTATTCTTCATTTTGTAAAGCACTTTGAGCTACATTTTTTGTATGAAAATGTGCTATATAAATAAATGTTGTTGTAGTCCTCATAGCCAAGAATTTCCTACCCTTGGTAGCCATAGTCATTTGTTCTTTCTTTTTCTGTACAGATGGCTGAGTCAAAAATCGCTGGCTGTCTAGCTTTAGTTTATCAGTGTTGCTGGGCTTCGCATTCATGTTTCAGCTGCTGTTTTTGTTCTTTCCAAACTGCCTGCTTTACCAAGTAAATGTTTATTTGCTCTGTGCACAGCATCTTACATGTCACAGGTTAGTTCATTCATACGTAGATAACATTTTGTTTTCCATGCTTGCATTTTACACTTTTACAGTTAGTAAGCGTATTTAACTTACGTGTTACAACTTAAAGGAGAGAGAGATGCATGCAGTGGTTTCTGTGTGAGTCGAGCTGGACTTGCCACAGAGGGTTGTTGTCCTGCAAATATGCAAATAAACAGTGACAGTGATTTTCTACCCCATGCACACAGTCTGATGGCTTTTCATTAACTTGTATTGAGGATTTGTTTTCCATCAATTACAGTCAGTAGCATTTATTGGAGATGAAAAAGAGGAAAATCTACAAAATATGAAAGTTGGCGTAACGATTGTCAAGGTAAAATTGAAAGAGTAAACTAATTTGTAGTTGAGGTCACAAGGATGTTTCTCTGTTTGAAAATATATGAGTTGCAAAATCACCATTGCTTTTCAATGGGAAGTTTTTGAATTATGAAACTACAGTATGTATAGCTCGATCTGTTCATATTTCAACAAAAATTGAATTGTTTTGGAAAATCTCCGAGAAAAACAAGTGTGCCTCATTTCTGCAAAATTGGTCCAAAGGGGGCAGATTTGTTTCATTGGGACACACAGACAGACAGACATGGCTACCACAGTAGGTGCTTTGCCAATTATATGTGCAGGCACCTAAAAATGCTCCAACTTTCCAACCAACTAACTGAATAGACTATGACAACATCATAGTCTTCACTTTCAAATTAAGGCCTGCTGCAGTTTTTCTGTATTATTTATCTGAAACATGGAGAAAAAAAATATGGACTGGTTAGCAAACACCAAAACACGTTTTAGATGGTGGTGTTGTCACACTTCTCTCAGTAATACCATTCTGACATTTACAGTAGTTGACAGACTTGATAGTTTCTGATTCTGCCACTATTAAAGAAAAACAGTAAAATTTAAACATTTTAGACCATTTATGTAATTTTCTTTGTTTTAAAAAAAATGCTTTAAAAACTGTCAGTTCATTAAACATGCAAATTCTTTCTCTAGAAATCATCTATCCATCCATCCATTATCCAACCCGCTGAATCCGAACACAGGGTCACGGGGGTCTGCTGGAGCCAATCCCAGCCAACACAGGGCAGGAACCAATCCCGGGCAGGGTGCCAACCCACCGCAGGACACACACAAACACACCAAGCACACACTAGGGCCAATTTAGAATCGCCAATCCACCTAACTGCATGACTTTCGATTGTGGGAGGAAACCGGAACGCCCGGAGAAAACCCACGCAGACACGGGGAGAACATGCAAACTCCACGCAGGGAGGACCCGGGAAGCAAACCTGGGTCTCCTAACTGCGAGGCAGCAGTGCTACCACTGCGCCACCCATCATCTATCCTGCTTTAAAAAATAAAAATAAAAAGGTAAATGAGTGTAACAAGTGTGGAAGAAAAAATGTAGTGCTTTAGCCTTAATGGGAGTGCTTTAGCCAGTGGAATAGCATGATAAGGAATTATTAATGTTAAAATTGTAAACTATACCATCTTCTTATATAGTACGCTACCGTGGCTGTTCGTTTGTCTGTCCAGGATTTTAAATCACCTGTAGCTCACAAACCGTTTGAACTATTGACATTGGTACACATATTCTACGTGATGTTTACTATTCACTTCTGGGGTGATGATTGACCTCCAAGGTTATTCCTCTTTTTATTTTTATTTTATTGTAGAATCAACTCTCAGCAGTGGCCAGCAGGTGTAAGGGAACTGTTCTCATTCCCTACCACTTCCCCTACCTCTTCATATCTTAAATCATTCTTGAGTTTTCAATCTGCCTCAAGTGCCATCTTAAGTGAAAAATTCATGAAAACGTACTAAGTAATTGCAACACAAACACTGACTTAATCAGTTTTAATGCAAAAAGATACCGACGGAAGAAGAGGGCCACTAGGGTGGAGAAAAGAAGAGCTGCTCAGGAAGCAGCAAGCACATCAACCTGAGTAATCTGAACAAATAAATGCTAAACGTACAGAGAAAGAGGATGAAAACTAGGAATGCACAAGTCAAGTGTATTCACAGCACGTTATCGTGCAGTGCGCCGTTACTGGTTAGAATAAAATGTCTGTGTAAATTCTAATGTCTTCGTAAATTGTATTGTGCCAGATAAGAAAGAGTGGAATGCTAAACCTGTAAAACTGCACATACACAGTCTGGATTTTGACCCTTTATAATAAAAAAGATAAAGTGGAAAGTGTACAATCAGCAAATAAGCAAATCAATGAATATTGTGCAGTGTGATTAAATCATGCTTCTAAAAGGATCAATCAGTTAATTGTTAACTTTATATCATGTATTGTGTAAACCTATTCTGATAACAAAGTGGTTATAAATAAGATTTTGTACCTCAGTTCAAGGACCACCCTGCCTGCTACGCAGCTGGCCACAGGGATGTTCCCTTATCATGAGAAGAAAATAAGTTTCCTCCTGCCTGGGTTTTTGTCTGTCTGATTTTCTTCCACACGAGCAGAACAGAGGCAATGACAAAGTTAAGTCTGAGGAAATTTTTGATAGACAATGTTTGCTATTCTCTTAGCATTTAACACTTTTTGCTTCTTTTCTGTTTCATGCTTAACTGAAAGTAGGTATAAAACAACTGCTTGCTTCAAATTATGTACTGTGTATATGGTATGGAGTTTGTGTATTATCCTTGTGTCTGGTTTTTCACCCACATTCCACAGAAAAAGCACGCTAGGTTAATTGGTCAATATAAGTTGGGCCATTGTGACAGAGCATGGGTGTGTGTATGAGCGCATTGGATTCAGAGTTGGTTCCTACCTTGCATTCAGTCAATATGGGCTCTGGTCCCCATGACAATGAGCCGGATAAGATATTTTCGAAAATGTTATGTTATAAGGTGAGTGGATGCTTCATTGGCAAGATATTACCAGGTGCAAAGTTGTCACCAGGGGGTACAGAACAAGGCCTGTTTTTACACCACATCTGCTGGACAAATGGCCAATGATATCAGAAAGAGTGATCACTGCGGGACTAGAGGAGTGACCAGGCGATGGTTCACCTTCCTTGTGTGCTGCATGCAAATAAAGATATGAGGCAGGGACACTGTCATGGGACAGAGATGGCAACACAGTATAAATCTTAAATAATCATCTGATTACCTCATCAAATGCCTACCTAAATGAGCTTTTCACTCTGCTGCTCTGGAAAGATCAACAACTGTCTCATAACATGAATTAAATTGTCGCTTCAGTTTTTTATTTTGTGAACATCACAGCACCTCAGTTTAATATGAACAGATAAATTTTTATCAGTGAGTGCCAGAGGTGTGTAGTAACAAGTTACTTTTACTCTATCACATTTACTTGAGTAACTGTTTTAAACAATTGTACTTCTAAGAGTAGTTTTAATGCACCATACTTTTTACTTTAGTACATTTGTGAAGAAGAAATGCTACTCTTACTCCGCTACATTGGGCAGCACTCGAATCGTTACTTTTTTCCATTTGATACGCTATATTTTTGCCAGAGAGAAGCTGCCAGTGGATCTACTGCATGACTGTTTCAACAATCAGACGTAGCAACGATAATCACATGACTCCATTTCACAAATCAGACGTAGCCATGCAGTCACATGACCACACACAAACTGTGGCAGCATAGCGGTACAAACACCTCACAGACAGCGGACAGGGAAAGAAAGAATACATTAAAAATGAGAGCCAACTCCTGCTGAAGCTTAACCATCACTGAATGAAGAACAAGCATGTTTTACTGAAACATGCACACACACACAGACAGTCAAGGTAAAGTGAGACTTCTTGGACGTACACAAGCTGCCTTGTTCTAATGTTACTTTCTATCAGCTGTGCTATTTGGATTGCAAGTGAATCTGCAGTATTATACTGTCAGTGTACAGGATATCTCGTCACTGTAAGTAGTTTGCACTGTTCAAACATACATGTCACCTACTGTAGGTATCGGCTTCAAAAGCTTTGTTATGAAAAACTGAGATTTGGAACTTTGTGTTATTTGTGCATCTTTATTTTGTAAAGATGTTATTTATTTGTATTCATATTTTTATTTTATTATTTGGAAATAGCAGAATTTGCACATTATTTTATATTTTTGTCTGTCTTATTACAACATTTCTAAAACATAAATCATTTATTATAATCAAACAGTTACTTAGTACTCAGTAGTCTTTTCACCAAATACTTTTTTTACTCTTGCTGGAGTAATTTTTTGGATGACTACTTTTTACTTCTACTTGAGTAATATTATTCTGAAGTAACACTATTCTTATTGAGTACAATTTTCGGCTACTCTGCCCACCTCTGGTGAGTGGTTATATGTTAATAAATATATTCTTCCTACAAAATATACTGAAACATATCTCTACAAGTGGATGTATCTAATAATTTGCTTTAGCAGAAAACATTTTAGCATTATTTTTACACACTGTTTGGAGGTTGATCGATGCTGCTTCTCCGTTTAGGCAGGGTTTTTTCTGCCTTTAGGATCTCTTGTTTTCTTCTGTAACATAGGCCTGTGTTCAATTGCATCATTTTATTTATTTTTTCCAAGAACTCTTTCCTCTGCTCGTTATCTTCCTTCAGTGTATTGTTGAACACATGGTATCTTTTTCCACACATCACTAGAAGCTCTTTCAATTCCTTGTGTCTTTGAATGAACACTTCTATTGATCCACTTGACACATCGTCTCCACGAGTAAAAAGGATTAAAACATTTTTAAAAATTGCCTCACCAAAGATTTCCTGCAACATTTTTACTGTTTGTCTTTCATTCTTAGTAAAATACCCAGCTTGCAGCACTGTAAGAAATACATGAGGTCCTGGTGATGTCAGCTCAATGCTTCTGTTAATTTCAGATGTTGTCTCTTTGTTAAATAAGCATGGTGTGTCAATCACAGTGATGTTCTGATCATCAATAATTGTATCTCTCTTTATACAATGCATAGAAGTAAATAGACCCATGCTTTGGATTCTGAATTCTTCACAGCCCAGAAGTGTATTTCCTGCTGAACTCTTCCCAGTTCCACATTTTCCAAGTATCACTATTCTTAAATCTTTAAAAGAAAAGAAAATAAATACTTAGAAGAACATTACCCAGATCTGTAATGCTTCACACGTCTAATTTCTACAAGAAATGAATCACTGATCTCTGCTAAATGGCCAACAAATGTATTACGCTAATTATTTATTTTCTTATTTAAATATAGTAAAATTATAAGAAAAACAGTCAGCCTTCACAGCTGTCCATAAGGATAATAATAAAGGATATAAAAATCTACTAGTTATAGTTTATTGCATTTTATTAAAACTATGTATCCTTTATTTCAGAAACTGAAAATGTATTTTAATTACCATTTCATGTTTAAGTCAGATGCATATGCTATAATCCCTGTGTACTGTATATAATCACACATGTGCACATTAGGGGCCACATAAAGGCTTGGATAATCATCATTTTCCATTGGAACACAAGAGAGCGCTGTTGACTAGCACCTTATCATTTTCTCCTTCTGCAGACCAGAAGATTGATGGCTTTAGCACCCTTAATGTCACTTCTGTTGTCCACCTGCCTGGTCCTGCAGCTTCCTACTGGAAGTTCTTATCGCAGTAAGTTCTACCATTTTGAAGTAGTCTGTTTGAAGACTCATGTATACAACAATGTTTTTCTTTTCTTTCAATGTGTTTATAACCCAAATTTTGTTTATATTATACGGGGTTTGCTCTTCAGATCCCCTAAATCTTCATAGTTGTCTGTGTTCTTTCTTACAGTGGCATAGTCAACAGGATTTTTCAGACATTGCTAGATGGTGAAGCAGCAGGACACCATAGCCAGTTTACTTGCCTTAATGGCAGAAATCCAGGCATTGAAAGTCCAGGTAGGGGAGCAATGAACTCGGCTTGCCTAGGCATAGGTACGTAACCAGAGTAATGCTGTACTCTAGTAGGAATGATTATTTTATATATACAGTATATATATATATATATATATATATATATATATATATATATATATATATATTGAGTATACTTTATACATAAAATGTTGTGGAAGCTGGCCCAGACACAGACAGGCAGACACGTTCATGTCACCCACAAACACGTTTATTTACAATATATACAACAGTCCAGTGCACCACAAAACCCCCAAAGTCCTGGCCTCACAACAATGCCTTCACTTTCCTCTTCAGGCCGCCTCCTTCAGCTCAGTCCACTCCGCTCCCAACTCTTGCCTCGAATGAAAGGAGGCAGCCCCTTTTATTATCACCTGGATGTGCTCCAGGCTGCATCCCCGGAAGCACCCTGGGTGTCCCTGCTCTTCTTCCCCCCAGCACTTCCTGGTGTGGCGGAAGTGCTGAGGTCCAGGGCTCCAAAGGCATGGGGGCGCCGCCTGGCGGTGACCACGGGCCCCTACAGGGTGGAGCTTCAAAGCTCTGTACCCGTGGCCCCCAAAGCAACCAGGGTAGCGGCCCCCACGTGATCCAAGGCAGTCGCACGCCCTCTTCCGGTCCTTCATGGCGTCCCGCCCGGGTCATCGCCTCTGGCACCTCTGACAGTGCCCCACTGCCAGCGAAGACCACTCGGGAGGAGCAGCACGTCCCGCGAGGGCAGCTTACCCCCGAAGCGGGTCCTACTCCTGGGAAGCCAGGGTCCGGTCCTGTTCTCCAAACAGGCATAGGGGCGGAGACGCTACCTGGACACCACCACCTGGCGTCCTCCTGTGCCTTGCACAGGCCGCGCTCCCCCCTCTTACTGGCACCCCGGGGCCCACTCCTTCGGCACCCCCTCCGAGGTTTTCGTGCCCCTTTGGTTGGAACCACTCGCCCCTTCGTTGCCTCCGCCAGCTGTGGCGGCACCCCCTCGCCAGCGGAGAGTACTTCCATCAGACGGCCCGTCACATGAGGGCAGGTTCCCAACAAAGCGGGTCCTATTGCACGTCCAGGGTCCGGTCCTGCAACACACAGAAACAAAGGGGCAGAGCCGCTGCCTGGACACCCTTCCCTGGCGTCCCACTGTGCCACGCACTGGCAGCGCTCCCCCCTCCGACCGGCACCCCGGCACTTGCCTGTTCGGCACCCCCAACATGGGTTCCGTGTCCCTCCTGTCGATGAACACAACGGGACCGCCTGAAATTTATCCTTTGCCTTTAATACACCCATCAGTTATTGTTCAATCTCTTCTGCTTGTATTTTAGTATCTCCAAACCTTTTCAGATGTGTAATGTTCTCATCAATCCAGCCAGCAAAGCAGTTTAACCTGCAAGTCATTTACTACTTTAAGGAGTGCTGTTTCTGTACTGTGATTTGTTCTACAACCTCACTGAAATTGATCAAGAATTGAAAATTTATTTAAATAGTCACTTAATTGCTGAAAAACTCCTTTTTCTAGAGTTTTAGGGTTAGAGTTAAATTGTGTGTCACTGACCCTGTCAAGACGCAGTACATAAAAGAACTCATGTTTCATTATACAACCATATAGATGCAGTCAGAGTGCTAGCCAGCTTTACTGC
>JANRMT010049829.1:13654815-13668628 GCA_026402145.1 Polypterus bichir lapradei
GAAAAAGATCTCTCAATTAATATATCAGAAAAGGAGTGGAAAATAGCAATGCAGAGAATTCACTCGAGCTCCATATGCGCAAAGCATACAATTATTCAACTCAAAATTATATATCGAGCACATCTGTCTTGCTTAAAACTCTCCAAACTGTTTCCAGGGCATGATCCAACCTGCGAACGCTGCAATCAAGCTCCAGCCTCACTGGGTCACATGTTTTGAACCTGCACCAAATCAACATCATTTTGGTCCAAAATTTTTAAGTGCCTTTCAGACAGCCTTGGTGTCACAATCCCTCCTAACCCATTAACAGCTGTGTTTGGTGTTCTTCCAGATGGGCTTAAAGTGGAGGAGGACAAACAAACTGTGATGGCCTTCACTACACTTTTGACACGCAGGCTTATTTTGCTAAACTGGAAGAATCCTAACTCTCCTCTTTTAAGTCAGTGGGTAACCAATGTTTTATACTATTTGAAATTGGAAAAAAATCAAATATTCAGTTAGAGGATCTGTACAGACTTTTTTTGAAAACCTGGCAGGATCTAATCAATAATATTTTAGAATAAGCTCTTAATGCACCAAGGAAGCAATTATCTCCATATTTCTTTTTCTTCTCCATTCATCTCTATTGCCCTATTAAACTCATCAATTTAGGTATGTTTACAAGCCTTAAGTTTTATTCCGTTGGCTATGCTCTGTCTCTCAGGGGTGGGGGGCGACTTGTTTTCAATCCTATTTTTTTGTAAAAATTGATCTATTTGTATGGAATGATTACAATAAAATGAATAAAATTAAAAATAATAAAAAATAAATAAATAAATAATTTGTCTGCCCAACACTGCTTCACATTTCCTTTCACAAATATAAATTTGTAAGACATCTCTCATAATGAAAAGTTCATCAGATTAATCAGTTGGATGCTCTCCCTCTGTTTTTCATGCAGCCGTTTTGAGAAGTTGATGATGCCATTTCTTCAGTTTCAGTCTTAATTCCTAGGAAATTATAAGAGGCAGGAATCTGAAGAACTACCAAACACTTTTCTAGTGGTGTCTATTGTATATAACATCATACTCTTTCACAGTGAACACATATTTTTAATTTTTGTATTTTATTTTGGGCATATGGAAATCTTACAGCTGAAATCTAATTAAAATACAGATTTCCTACAAACAACATAGTCCTAGTTATTTTAAGTTATTTTAAACTTTGTTAATCCATAAATCTAGTTTTTTATTTTTTTTGTAATATTTGTGATATGTTTAGGTGACATTGTAAAGTCAACAGCAATGTAACATAAAATGCAAGAGCAGAAAGTAAAATATCATGTTTATTGTGTTTTTTCTATTATCTTTTTATCAAATGTGTTATGTTTCTCATTAACTTTAACTTACAGTTACAGAGGTAAAAGAATACTAAACCATAACTAATAAATGTAAATATATTACAACTTACCCCTATAAACAGCTTTTGAAGTTTGGAGTATAGATTAAATTTTCAGGAGAGTTTTTATGAACTGAAACTAAAGCTGACAAGAAAACAACACAGAAGGACTTTGCACCACAATTTTTTTGATTCAAGTCAACATTTTCCTCCATTTGCTTGCATAACTCCTCCCATCTTAACTTGCAGTAAACACAAACAATTCATGAACTCTTTTTAAACATGCAGAGCAGCCTAAACCACTTCAGAGGCAGCACTTTAATTGGTCATCCGCCGGGTAATAAGGCAGAAAATCATCTAAGGCCTCTAGAATTTTATCTTTCTAATATCGTTCCTTTATTTATGTATATGGAGAATCTTTACAATTTCAGACTTCTATAAAATATCACTTTTTTTAAAAGTTTCCATTTTATGCTTGACTTATATTGCACACTCATCCGTAATACTGCAGCTCTTTGTCATTTGATTTTGACAAGTTATTAATTCCACTTACATCTTGCCTGAAGTTGTCTGAGTTGCCTCGGAAGCTTGCATATTGTAATATTTTTCTTTAGCCAGTAAAAGGTGTCATTTTCCTTGACTTCTCATTATATCCATAATGGCTGACACGGTACAACACTATAGTACTACAAACAGACTTGTTTGTAATGAATCCAGAAGGCTTTGCTTTTTATTTTCCAAATACAGCAAAGGAAACAAATAACTACCATTGAAGAATACATGAGATCCCTTTTTTTTGCAAAATCGAGTTGGAATTTCAACATCACTCCTGCGTGTTTGTCTTAGAAAGTACACGATTTCTCTCCATTAAGAGTGGACGTTTTGATTGAACAGCTTCCTGTTTTTCCATTGGGGGTCATACAAGCCAATAACACCATTTAATTTAGACAAATATGCTATTTTTTAATAAAAATCATATAAATGTAAACAAAACCAAAAAAAAAAAAAAAACATAATACTGACCTTAACACCATCATGTAATACATCCGTATGAATTAACTCACATACACACACACTCACAAACAATACATAGACATTTCTTTTTAAATTTTCTGTGACTTAGGATCTTAACACATTCAAATGACAAAGAAGCTCACTGTATTCCTTGTTCAAACAGTGACCTGAAATAACGAAAAGCAACCCTACACTGCACTATGGCTCAAAGAAATATTACAAGAAAAAAGCAATTTAATGAAGGCCTATAACTCAATACATTAATAAAATCCTCACCAAAGTCTCATTCTGAGAACAATAGAGATATTAATTATAATAACAATAAAACCAAGTCCAATCCCTTGAGACAGAAACAAACATGGAGAAGAGTAGTAAGTAATTTTAAAAATGTTAATAAGCCATATTGACAGGTTCAGCAACAGAGAGCAAGAGTGAACTGTAATAAAGTTATAAGACTTGAGCCCTGGCGTAGTTACTGAGGCTGGTGAGCACCTGACACAGACACACGCTAGAGGCACAAGTCCAAAAAGCACACGTGAATTTATTTATATACTGTACAGTGTCCCCAACAGCCCAGTCACATACTTTTCTTTCTTTACTTTACTTTATTTTCTCTTTGTCTCTCCTCCACAGCAAGCTTCGTCCTCCTTCTCCCGAGTCTGGCTCCTGGAGTGGTGACTGCTGATTCCTTTTATAACGTCCCAGGTGCTCGTTGACCTACCTCCGGCAGCACTTCCGGGTGTGGCGGAAACTCTGCCCAAGAGGGCTCAGCAGCTGTTGCAGCACCCCCTGGTGGCACCCCCGTATCCCAACAGGGCTGCAGACAACTCCAATTCCTATGAAGCCCTGCGGGAGTCCAAGGCACCACTGCAGCCCAAGTTGGCTGCCATTCAGCATTCTTGGGGGATTTAACGTTCTGACCACGTTTGCTCCCCTGCTCTTCCCAGCGTGGAGGTGTCCTGGCCGGGCAAGGACCCCATGCGTCCTCCACAGTGTGGAATTTGCTAAAATACACTTTCATCTTGCTATAACATATTTAATAAAATAATGATGATGTGCATAAATATAATAAGAAAAATACTACACAATAAATCCATATTCAGTGTTATGGATGCTGTTGCTCATGGTGCCTTATGTAACAGAACTGCACAGTTTGCTTCTGTTATATCAAAGAGCGAGAATCTGTTAACCTTAAAATAGGTAAGAATACATGAAGAAAAAATGTGGGCCTGTATATCATCTTATGTGCGACAGTATGATGGGTTGCATTTCAACACAGGCCAAGACTTTGGAATTGTGCTGAGGTAGTTGATGATTGGTTAGTTTCATAGTGTCAATCTTATAAACAAGATAAATGCATATGTAAATGATTAAACCAATAGATACTGTAATAGATATCATGGGTTTGCTGGAATTCCAGCTGGGATGGATGCTTCCTTACCAGGTCGGGAGGTCTTTCGAATGGAAGGAAGTAGGTGGACGGGAATCTCTACCAGGTTTTTTAGTGGTAATTTCTTTGTCGGGATGGTGTTAAAATGGATGGACAAGTGGAGACTGCTTCTCAGTGCCATGTGCTTCCCCATATAACTGAGTGATGACGTCCCATCCCTCTGGCATGCATCCCATTTGGACACCTGCAGGGCTGCACGGGAGTTATAGTTTTGGTGTGCTAGGAGAAGCTTCTGGAGGGAGACTTTCCCATCACCGGGAGGTTCCACTTGACCTGAATGTGCTTCCTGGAAGCAATGTGATAGCACCGGACGTACTCCTGGGTCCAGTCGAAAGGACGCTGCTCCACTTCACCTGGGGAGTCAGAGTAGGGAGAGTAGCTGGACATCACTCAACTGAGAGGAATGGAGAAGGGAAGAGTCATATGATTGGATTTGTAGAGGGTGTATATGGTATTTGTGGGAATAAATCTATTTTTTGGCATCTGAAACTAGATCTGTGCTTTTGTGTCTGGGAGTGCCATACCATATAGTGGCTCACAATACATAGTAAAGCTAGACAGTCCACAGAGACATATTTAAAATGCCAAAGACAAACCTTTACAAATGTATCTACAGTTGTGCTTGAAAGTTTGTGAACCCTTTAGAATTTTCTATATTTCTGCATAAATACGACCTAAAACATCATCAGATTTTCACTCAAGTCCTAAAAGTAGATAAAGAGAAACCAGTTAAACAAATGAGACAAACATATTATACTTGGTCATTTATTTATTGAGGAAAATGATCGAATATTACATATTTGAAGTCTTTTACTTTTCTACTGTCTGAGATAACATGAAATTAAGAAATAAATGCTCATTTGGTCTTTTTAATTTATTAAAACATTTAATATAATTATTCATTTATTTATACTTTTCTAAAATGTATTTTTACCATATTTTTAACTGGGAAATTGTACAGGGTGGTCCAGATCGAATTATGCACCTGTTCGACTGACAACCATCTCCCCACCATTTTGGAATGCAAGGCAGGTGCTGCCAACTATCGGCAACAAAAAGAATTTTAAGTGAAATCTCTATGCGCAGGGCAGGTGCTGTGAATTCTCTATGTAATAAACTTAATAAGTTATAGTGTAATGAAAATTGCGTAATTAGATCTGGACCACCCTATATTTATTTCCACATATACGCAAGTGATAATACTACAATCAAACAAAAATGAAATCCTTTCAGAAAAAAAACATAGAAAGAGTTCCATGTAAAGAAATCGGAACATTGTCTTATTTTAGTTGTATATAATTTTCCCATTTTGTTAATGAGGCAGCATTAGTAGTCTTCCTGTTAATAATTTAGGGTTGGAAGTCCATCCATCCATCCATTATCCAACCCGCTATATCCTAACTACAGGGTCATGGGGGTGTGCTGGAGCCAATCCCAGCCAACACAGGGCACAATGCAGGAAACAAACCCCGGGCAGGGCGCCAGCCCACCACAGGGAGGGTTGGAAGTCATATGGAATAGTTCAGTAGATAGTCTAACCCTATTAGATATAATTCCAACCATTTTTTTAAAGAAATTGTGGTACTTGTATATCCAGTGCTTTTTGATACATACAAAAATATTCTCTCCACTGCAACATGGTATTGTTAAAAATTAGTGAACGATCTCTGACATGTTTAATTTTAATCTGGAGAGGTGTGCCCCATATACAATCTAAAACTGAGTTACTACTTGTTTCGAAAAGACTGGTGAAAAATAAATGCCAACAATAAGTAAATTCCACCATTACCTGAGATACTGAGAGAGATCTCTCTATCCCAGCACTGCCAGTGATTATGTAGATATAAAGCATGGAAAGACTTCCAATATTCTCCTCATTACTAGCTAAAATAGATGTTTTCGAGTCTGAACATTGATGAAGGATTTCTTGGATGTTTACGCAGAATGGTGGTAGATCACTGAAGTTTGAGAAACCAAATGACTTCCGTGAGTTAAATACTGTGCATTGGAAGAGAAAGCTGGAATGCAAAATTATCTAATAATGAAACAACAGACAACGGAGTCTCTGACTTAAAGCATTTTCTACATTGGTTCAGTGTTTTCAGGAAATGGAGTACTGCTGTGGTTCATTTACCTCAGAGGACAGATGTCAAAGCTGGGAATGACGTCACAGCTGTGTTGACTGTGTTCCAGTAAAACATTCAGAAAACCAATATGGACACTTCAAGGAAAATCTTTCTTGTGCTTGCTCTATTGGAGTAAATACCAGTTGATAACAATGCACTACATGGTATTTTGCATATACAAACATCGTAGCAACATGTCCACGGATAGAATTTGGACAGTATTGTGTGCACGACTGATTTAATGAGACACAACAGACAGAAAAGCCAATAAACAGTATGATACCATGGCTTTCACTAAAGTTCATGGTGTACGTCATCATTTTGGATTGACATCACGATCCAAAGTCAGACAAATTTGGACTTGACAGACCAGCCCCGAGTCTCCAAGTTAGAAATTTGAGTTTCCAGTTGAAAATTCTGACTAGGAAATTCCACCTTCCCACTTCAAATGGAATGCAGTTTAATTATGTGTAAATTGTCAAATATTACTGATGACCATAACACAGATAAAGGCATACAAGTTGCAGTTCATACACAATTTTCTTTAAAGAACCAACCAAGCAGGTACATCTTCAGCACTACCATCTTCCTTCCATTGTCTCAAAATACAAATATTTGCAACCAAGTCGTAAATTTGGAAGTCAAGTAGCATCATGCCAACCTCTGCTTTCAGTCTTTATAATTTCATCCTTGTAATATTTGTCCTTCCATATGTAATTTCTAGACGACTCTTACAATATGTCTGGGATTATAATTAATTTGGAATAAAGTGTGCTTTTTTGAGTACTTGGGAATATACTCAGTAAATAAAAACAATTAAGACTCACCATTAACAACTGAATCCAAGATGGACAGTCAAGTGCAATTAATCAGTTCACTGTAACCATACAATATTAGACCACTTTCTTAAAGCAGTTCTTATGCATTTGGGAGTTACAGTTACAAGGAAATTCAAGATATTTTTAAACTGAATTTTTTGCATTGTGATGGAAGCGTTAAATGAGATGTGAAAAAATGGAGAATTCTTTATTGATGCCTAGCAAGAAGATTTCATAGAGTTAAAAAGAATATCCTTCCAACTCTTTTCAGAGCATTCTCATTTTTATTAAAACCCTTTTGGTTTCTAAAACTTGATTCTGTTATTAGAGGTTTTGTTTTTTATATGAGTAATAAGGAAAACAAAGTTAGCTCAGATCTCAATTTGTCAGCATCTTCTCAGAATGTCCGTTCTTGTAGACATTAGTAGGCCCAGCCACAGATGGGCTTCATTGTGGATTGTCACTCTGAGCTAATATTTGCTTAAGCAGGATTGAACAGGATCACAAGAATCATAACATTTTTTTTTAATCTTCATGAGTTGATGGTTTCCAATAACATTTAACTTTTTTTAATTTTAAGTTTGATCTTTCTAATTGATTACCAGTTATGTTGTAGAATGAGTAGGCACTCATCTAGTTCTTCCCTCAGAATCTCCACTCTCTCCCTAATAATCTGAGCAGCCTCACTCCTGCTACCATTTGACAGATCAATGCTGTCTTGATAAATAGATTGGATTTCCATTCCAATAAATGCAGCACTCGTCAAGCCATTCATTATCCTGGTGGTCCTTGAGAGGGTTACAGGTGTTCCCTTTAACATCTTCCTTACCCTGTTTGCCTGTCTTGTTTTCCGAGCAGTGCCGTCGACCTTACACAAGCGTTCTGCCGTTTTTCCCAGACTTGGCTTTGCTTGGATAGCCTTATAAGCCTTGACAGATCTACCTATCTCTGCAAATCTTTTTCCGTGGTTTTTAAATGTGCTAATCCTTGATTTTACAATGTCCTCAATTTCTTGCTGATCAAAGAGATCCGTGCATGTAGTCGTATCCTCTCCTTTGGCCAGCAGGATAACAGGATGGGCAGCTGTTAGATATTTCTTCAATATGTCATTGATCATCTTTTCTTCATTGGAATGGAGAACAGACTTTGCTAAGCCAATGAGGAGCCCTCCAACTCCACTGGTTGTCCCTAGTCCTGTTCCCATTGCAGCAAGTAATGTGGATCCACCCGCTGTGAGAGGAGCCAGGGCCAGCCCAGCAATGCTAAAAACACCACTTAGCACACCAACGGAGCTGCTGACTATGTTCCCAATGGTGGTGTTCTTCTGGACCTCATCCATGCCATCTGCAATCTTTTCCATCTGGCTCAAGTAATCATACAGCTCTGTTGAAAGCCTAGGTAGATCTTCCATGAATAAGTCATAATGTTCTCTGTTTGCAAGAAAACAATGAAGAAAGCAGGATTTACTTTGAAAGAAGTAAAGATATATAAGTAAATGAATAAATAAATAAATGAGCAGTGACAAGCTTCCATTGCATTGAGTTTTCAAGTTCGTTTTTCACAAACACTTAACACTCTCCTCTCAGATATTATATTTGACACATGATTATCACAGGTATAAAGTAATACATGATGAACACATAACTAAGAATGTGACAGAGCAAGCTGTTTAAACAGTTGAAGGGTTGAAAAAGAAAAAAAAGAAAAATCAGACTTGGCTTATGATAAGAGAGCAAACACAATGAAGAATTTTGCAGGCATATTGCCGAAGATATAAAGAGGCCACAGTTGTGTTTCTTAACACACTTCTGTTGAATAGAACTTCTCAGTGGTAGTAAGTCAGAGAGAGGATGAGCAGCAATGTTCAGTGCAATCATTTTTGTCCTCTGTTTCTTCCCCCAGCAGGTCCAGGGTGTCTTTTATAACCAAGCATGCCTTCTTAATCAATTGTCAATTCAGTGGGCTTCTGTTGAAGTCCTTTTACTGGCCTATCAAACCACAGGGTAGAACATCACACTTGCAATCACAGTATTAAAGGAACATGTAAAGGGATGTCACTATTCACATGAAGGGATGTGCGGTCGGGGGGGCATAAAATAATATATGATAACATAAAATAAATTTGTCCGCTGGTCTGTGCAATAAATTTGTTTTCTGTATGATTCCAATAATTTTGATTATTTTTATGGTCAAAAATCACTGATGTTTCACATTTCCTGTTCAAATACAGGGGATACACCTCAGACTGCGCTCTCCCTCACACACTGGGTTGATGTGTGCAATTAGCGGTGCCTGTTGCTGTCTCTCTGTATTTCACTAATATAAGGTTTGCAGGCACATTTATTATACACCCTGACTTTCAACAGTCTGGGTAATATCTTTAATGAATGTGTGTGACATATTTAGTGTTGCTGATCAGACATAAAACCGCAGTGAAAAGACACAAGGTGAGGCAGACAGTACCACAACGCACTGAAGGGGGCGCATGTGAGCCCAACAGGTGCTTGTTGCTGCTGTTCTTCTACGCAGAGGCGCCAATAAGTTAGCGATATCAGAAAATCAAGTGCACTGCGACGGTCCGTTTATTTTTATTTTTTGTTTCGACTGACTGCCAAAATGGAAAATTATATATCTAAGCTTAAACATTTCTCAAAAGTAGACTTTCAGTCAAAACAGGAAATGATAAATAACGAAAGACCAACACCAGTGCTAAAAGGTTTTCTTCAAACTAACAGACAAAAGACAACTCGCTCTCTAAAGACTGGCTGTGGGGCTGTCCTACAATAAACCGCCTTTACTGCTTTCGGTGCCTTTTGTTCTCAACTTGTGACAACGTCTGGACTAACACGGGATATTGTGACATGCAAAATTTACCAAGAAGCCTGCAGTCAGTGAATAAGCTACTCTTTTGGGTTCATATATTTGTAAATCAGACAAGAAGGTGTCAATGCCTCACCAGCCATGAACCTCATCGCACGTCACTGCTCACATGAAAGGAACTCTGTCCCTTAAGAAAGAAAAAGTCGGCTCATCCCCTTCCAGTAGATTTGCTTGGCTCAAATATTCCACTAATAAGTACTCAGTGCTTGAAGTTGAACAAAATTATTGGCGGCACTCCTTTTATGCCGATACACTAGCATTTGATTAAAGAGTTCCGTGTATATTCTCACTAAATAAAAGGTGCCGCTACTCCGGGTAGAAATTGGAAAAGCTGCTGGTACTGCGTACCTGTGAGTACCTGCACACTGCAAGCACTGTTACAATTATTTTCCATTTGTTTCTAAAGGACCACACCCGACATTTTTAGATATAACATGAATGTTACGAAAAACAATCTAGGAATTCCTCAGCTTTTTAAATTGTTCCCTCAATTAATATCATATTAAAACATTTACCCATATTCTTGCAGAAAAAGATCCATCTCTTCTGGGGACATATTCAAAACCTAGTAAAAGAAAAAAATTAGAAGGTCATTAACTAACAATATAGCCAAGAAAATGAATAAGAATGCATCTAAAACTAGTTGGGAAATGAGCTCCCCGAGTAATCCTGATTAGGATTTTGTCATTTTCAGTGTAGGGTTTGCAGTTTTTACCAGGAAGCATGTGATTTGTCCCTACAAAATTGTCTTCCCTTTGACTGAATGAAACAGAATGTCTGCCTTGTCTGTATGTTCCCTATACAACCCTACACCACACCGTTTGACCAATCTGGACCTTATTTTGCTTATAGTTGCTTTCTAGGATCATATGGACAAGACAGACTTCTTTGCAACCTTTAACCCTGGCAGTCCTATTGTTTTGTTTTTTCTTGTTTTTCATTTTTTCCCCGTGTGCTACAATTTACACACTAGTGCCACCTGTTGGCTGAGAGCAAGTAAAATCTCCAAGCCAGACTAGCAGACAAAATAACCAGGGCTTAAAATTACTTACCTGGGCAACACTGCATGCTGCTTCTATCTACTGTAATATAAAAGAGAAGTACCATGTGGTATTTGTGTTGAGGCCTGATCAAGAGTGGAACTGCAGCACAACACAAAGGAGAATTAATTCTTTCAAGGCTGATGTCGACTTTTGTCACAATTCAGTAGTAGAGGACGGTAATCAGCTATAAACTGTAACAAAGCTTACCCTTACGTTTTAGTTCGACTCTCGTTGCTAGAAAGAAAGTTACATGGCTTTGTTGATTTAACCTCGATTCCCTACGCGTGCATGAGTAGCGAAGAGCAAACAACCTCTAAAATGGCACCAACGCCTGGCGAGAGACTAAAGTGAACGTGCAAAGCAAAATACTCCATGGACGTATGACGTAATTTCGTTGAATAGGACTTGGTCAGACTCCGAGTTTGAAGCAAGTGATCTGGAGATGGATATCAGAAACGAAAGTGAGGTACCAACATCACCTGATCGGTCCACAGCTGATTGTGGTGCTGAACACTTTCATGTAGCTGATGCGCCTACCGCAGTGTATGCCTGGGAGGACCATCACTTACGATGACAAGAGGTACAAACCATATTGCGTCACACTGCAACCGCCACCCACCTGCTGTGCGAAAACAGCCAAGCAGCTGGCCCAACATGCATTCCTGCTGACCATCAAGGTGCGCCCATGCAGCCACTGTCGCCAGAGATGCCGAACATGCGGCAACAGCAGCCACAGCACATAGAAATGTATACATAGGATAGCGTTTTATATTGACTTATGTGTGAAACCATTGGTTTGTGTGCTTTTCAGAAAACTGAGTTTTTTTGAAAAATATTCAGCCCTCAAAGAATTAAAGGGTTATTGTTTAATTCCTCTATTTTTTTTTTACTTTTATTTAGGATTTAAGCACTATGAACTGCCCACCTTAAACTAAGTCAATGAGTCAGACATTACAGCATTCGTGGTTAGTTACCGCAATTCTGGATTCCAATCGGACCCAAAAAAACAAATTCTTGATTCACAAGAGCAGAGACATTGATAGCGTGGATCACAGATGGGACAACTGGCAATAGCAACAAGGTCACCATTAAAAAAAAATCTTTTGCTTCCTCTCCTTAACCCATTCTACAAATACACCTGGGCACCACGGGGTACTTCTGCTATTCTGCTATATAACACCACTAAGGTCTGTGTGTCCAGTCCCTCTGAGCAATCTGATTGGTCAGTTTGGATTTGGTGACTCATTCAAAAGAGGAAGTGTGAGTGTGACACACATGAGGAAGACTAAAGGTGTTCAAATGCTGAGGTATGCTGAGAGATTCGCCTTCGAAGATGGCAAGTATAAAACCGAACAGTAGGAGAGGAAGGCATCTCAAAAATAATGACAGAGTCTGAGAAGGAGGCTTTATGGAAACACGGATGAAAGAGGAAGTACCAGTGAAGAAAGCAAATGCATAAGATGTTTGCTGACAGAGTCGCCTTCACAGCCTGAAAGGATAAAACCGGATAAGAGGTGAGAAAGGCGCATTGAAAATAATGAGAGCCTGAGAAGCAGGCTTTACAGGAACACACCTGAGAGGGAGAAGAGACATTCACACACATGAATACTGAGGAACAGCACTGAAGGTACACATATAATAAGAGATAGCAAACATTTTTAAATGATTCTATTCCCTGTCTTTGATAGGTACCATGGGTAGTAGCCTATAAAATGTCAGATGTAGTAAGGGTAGCTCTGTGACACTGATGACTCAGTAAACTGTGCACAATAGAAAGACCGTAGTGTACTGTGACATTCTTACATGCATGTGCTAATCGACCCTCTCTGATGCCATGATTAGTGAATAAAACTACCTTACCTTGAAACTTTTGTCTTCCTTACTTGAAAAGCCTCAGAACACCTTACCCAATCCGATACAATTTCTTTGCAGCATATTTGCTATTATGTGACTGCACTGCACACACAACAAGTGCCTCTAAGTGGGCCATTACATTCAGAGCCAGAAACATAGGTGAGGCTCCTACTATTTATTTTACTTAACCTTACTCATGTTACTAAACCAAAGAGGATGAGTGCAGCACCAATGTTAATAATGTCACTTCCAAATGTGCTTGCGCCTTTGGTTTTCTGTGGGTTTATTTAACAGCACAGCCCTGATAAAACTTTAAACTAGTGATAAGAATTTTGAGCTCAAGAGCCTTTTCCTGTAAAGTCATTGTGCATTGCTTATGTGTGCTGCTGCCGTCACAGGCATATTCATACGACCCAGCCCAACAGTTTTGAAGGTGATACAAAGCTTTGTGCTTCCATAATATTTTGCCAGGTTTCCACAGTGAGAAATGATTAGTCAGCTGTATAAAGGTCACTAGTACGTGCAAACAGACATTAATCCAAGAATCACACAAATATTATTAGACTAGGGGGTGTCCCCCCTGCTTGCTTCACTCACCAAACCCCCTGGCCTGCGCTACACACCAGCCACTTCATGTCTCTGCCGCTCACGTTGTGAAGAGGGGAGCTGAACGCATCCCAAGAAGATGTGGTCGCTCCTCCAAAACCCCCTCTTAAACAGTGATACAACGGGAAACAAATATAGTTTTGTTTTTACCTCCTCTTTGCTCGATCAGCTGCTGCGTTGCTCTTGCTGCTGGATGATGGATGATGTATGATGGATGATGATCTGCATTTCGCGCAGTGCTTCGAACATTTAAAAGCCTGTACAGCAGCTGTCCTACTCTCTGTCTTTTATTCCCGGCCCCGGGCATGGTTAAATCTCTTGGCACAAAGTCTAGTCTCGCAGGACGTGAGTTCTTGATATTTTTTATAATTTAAAAACGGAATAAGAATCTGAAAATCTAACAACATCACATTAAAGTACAAAGTGTAGGTTTTAAAATAAGTCCGATTTAAAGTGTGACAAAAAACATGTCATAAAAACGTCATATAAAATCGTTGCACAAAACCGTTGTACTTTTAGGCTTAGGATTTTATATATATAAAGTACATATATATATGTGTGTGTGTTTGTGTGTGTGTATTTTTTCTTTTGCTTCATCTTAGAGGATTTGACACAGCAGGTTATGTGGCAACTTTAAGTATCACT